>CM060951.1:67247904-67334086 GCA_030765055.1 Mantis religiosa | reverse complement strand
TTCGCGTAAGCGAAGTAGTAATGAACTCTGCACTAACTAATATAGGATGAGGTCTCAACTTCAAATCGCTATTCTTTTTATTATCCTTTTTTGTTTGTTTCTTTGTTCATTTCAAAGTCACTATGTAGTGACCTATACATTTGTCTGTCGGTTTAGCCTACTGCATTCTTCTTACCTTATAACCAGTACAGAGTTTCCTGTTTTAACAAAAAGTACAATAAACAATAAGCTTTATAAATACTTTGTAAAAGAATAAGCAGAGAGAGGCATATAAATGTAACAACAATGTAACAACAACTATTTTTACTTCCATTTATGTCAAATAAAGGTATGTATCGTCACACTCAAATGATAAATGTTCAATCCACGTTTAGTTTTAACGAAACGCTCCAGAATCAGTCAGTTCTAGTTTATTGGAGATGCAGTTCGCCGCGTTAAAGAGAAACAGATTTCCAAGTTTAACTACTCGTCTTTCAGAAATAATCACATCACTCGATGTTTTATAGTTGTTAAAAATAACACGTACAGCAAGATGTTTCATCACGTGCAACGTTCCTGAGCATGACTTTAAAAAGCGTCGAGAGAACGACAGCACATTTGTTTTCTCTATTTTAGAAAAGAACGGCTCTACAGACGCACCTGGTAAAGGAAAGTGTAAAAGCTATTTCTCCGACATGTACTGAATAACTTTAACCGATATGGTCGTTTCTAAACTTGGAGTACCGCATTTCTACCTAGGTTTCCTTAAAGGAGGTAATGAAGGAATAAAGCTAACTCGAAGCAGCGATAAACATAAATCAACACAGATATTCTTGTCTAAGAACAGGTAAATACAATCTTAACTCTTGTCCTGATAATAATATCAAACCCGCGTATTTCAGGAAATATGATAAACGGATGAAAGCATTACTATTTAGATGTGTGGGTTTGGGTGATTGCAATTAGATATTTATAATGACAGTAGCTCTCACACTTTCTTCCTCTTCTTCTTCTTTTGGTATAGGACACAGCCCTATTCATTTATGGCCCTCTACCTCTTACACCATGTGTGGGAGCCACTGGAGAGAGAGTGATCAGCCTGGACCCCAAAATGAGAGTGAGGGAAGTAGATGAATGGAATTAGGACGAAGTGAATGAAAGGAAAGATATAATGGAGCAATTGGTGGAATGATTTTTTTTAATTTACATCCTCCAAAGTTAAGTCATGTTGGACGATGAATGTCATGGGTGAAATGATGCTCAAATGAGTCCGGGTTCATAGAGCCTAGAGTTACCTAACATTTGTCTACCAGGATAAGGGAAAACCCCGGAAAAGTCCTTATCAAGGTAACTCAGCCTAACCGAGATTCGAACTCCGGACCTCTTGAACGTGAGGCAGACACGCTATCCTCTCCACTACCGAGGTGGACTGGTGGAATGATGGCGAGAGAAACCGGAGGTCACGTGGAAAACGTCCTCCAGCGCCGTGTTGTCCACCACAATCTCACTGGTTCTCCCGGGTTCGGTCACGTGGGATCGAACCCGGGCCGCTTTACCTCTCACATTTTCCGTAGTAAAATATGCATCGTATACAGTGCAGTCCGCAACTTTTTCTATCCCTTATAAATTCACATCCATACAACGAAGAAGTTATTATAGAATATAAGGAAATCCTTTTAAACTTGATTTTAAAAATCATGATAGTCACTTTCATTCTTTCCTAATCGCAGGTGATCAGCGATTTTTAATACATCAGAAAGTGATCAAAGAGTCACTAAGCAAAAGAACGGAGTAAAATGTTTTTTGGGAGTAATGTGTCTTACCCGCATTTGGGATGTCCGGGTTGAAATCTTGGGCTGACTAATCTAATTGCTGTTCTTTTTATTTATTTTTATGGGGGTTTCCTTCAGTCGCCAAGATACTAGATTGGATATTTAATATCACGACCCAGAATTCTGCATTGAGTATAAATCAATAGTCGTTATCATTTTCTTCTTCTTTCACGGACTAGATCTGGTCCGATCTCACATCTATTCAGTTCAGGCCTGTTTTTGGTCCTCCTGCCGAATTTATTCTTCTAGGTTTATACTATGAATTAATAGTAAAATGAAAATCAGATGGTAATAGCCAAAGCTCTGCCTCCTATCCGCAAAGGATCAAGGAAGATAGCAAGGCACCCTTAGGTCACCTGCTCGGTAAGTGTAGAAGCAGAGATGGAGATGTCTGGTATTATTATAGTATCTGTAGACCACAAAGAAGAAAGAGGAAACCTCAAAGGCTAACTGCCCGCCACACATAAAAAATTGTCACTCGCTTCCATTTTTAGTTGAGAAAAATGTCTAAACCTTTAAGATCCATTATCTATTCTACGATATCCAAGAAGTATCTGTAAATCAAGGTGGCCACAAATCGGCCTTTTAACACGCACTATTCTTAGTTTTTACATTGATAATATAATTATATAATTGACAAGACTGGTTTTATGACAGATACATTTATTTACCTCTATTTGTTGGTAACATGGTTAGTAGCGTATTGCTGTGCAATATTTACCGGATCTGTGAAAAGTATAACGTGAAATTATTCACAATGTAAACGAAATGTATTTCAGGACAACAAGAACTGATCATGATGATGATGACGATGACGATGACAATGATGATGATGATGATTATCTGAGAACAATCGAAATACTTCAGCCATTTGGGTAACTATGTTAGCTATAATTAAGAGATGACATTGGCGTAAACGGAAGCGAACTTCAAATTATTGTGGTATTATTAATCCTACTGTAAGAAGTAAAGATAGAAGGAATAGATACAAGGTAGAAATTTTATAAAGTAATGACTGTAGCTGTATTATCCTAAGTATCTAAATTACGGACGGCAACAAAGCAAGAACAACAAAGATAGACAAGTAAATGAAATGTAAGGCTTGAAGTTTTCGTGGTGAGCGTTATTGATTAAGGCTTCAAGAACTGATGAAGGCCATGGAGTGTAAAATGGCCGAAAGCTGGATCTTCTTAAATTTGAGGTGGCTATCACCCGTGAAGCCCTAATCAAGAAAATGAAAATCAATAAGGTTTTGAAAACTCCTGCATAACTCATCACATGATATGTTTTTATACAGAAAAATATTAATAATATTAACATTTTAATATTTAACTTTTATAATATAATATTCTATTTATTATAATTTAAATTGGAAATTGCAAGCGAAAAGAGAAAGAGCAATTATAAATTATGAACAGCTGAAAACTGACAATACGCACTTCATGCCAAACGGACGTTAACCTGTTGGAAGACCAAGAAGGAACTATAATAGGCTAAAAGCAATGCTGTTTAAATTAATACTTACATTTAGGTCCTTAAGTGTAAAATAGACACTTTAAAATTTCCTTTACGAGATAGTTCTCTTCATAAAAGATGCACGTTTTTCTTATAATTCTTACGAAAAGTTTAAAATCTTTTGCATCACATTTTGTACGAGGGGGAACCCAAAAGAAAACGGACTCCGAAGGCGCTGCCACTCGTAGACGTAGTGCAGGGTTTTCACGCTACGTGGTGTTAGTAGAGACCTTCATGAAACTGCTGTGCAGACGGCGTCAGTGTAGAGCTGAACGTGAAAGTTTGGTATTGTGTTTCTCTGACTTTTGGGGGGTTACCTCTGCAAAATCGTTATGGCAACTTTGAAAGAACAAAGAGTGTGTGTGAAATTTTGTTTCCTGCTTTTAAAACCTGCTACGGAGACAAACCAAATGTTTCAGGAAGCTTTCCAGGAGGACGCTATTAGCCGCACACAGGTTTTCGAGTGGTTTGGGCGCTTTAAACATGGGAGATATGTGTTGAGACCAAGCTCGTTCAGGACGCCCTTCAACATCGCGAAATGAGGAGAACATTAAAAAGGTCCGTCAAAAGATCAACGAGGATCATCGCCAAACGGTCGACCAAATTTCATCAGCGACAGGAATCAGATGGGGCTCGTGCCAGAGGATTTTGAGGGAGGATTTGCACATGAGACGTGTTGCTGCTACATTTGTTCCGCGCCTTCTCACACAGGAGTACAAAACCATCCGCATGAATGTGTGTCAGGACTTGAAAACAAAGATTGCACGTGATCCAAACTTCTTGAACAAAGTGATTACAGGGGATGAGACTTGGTGTTACGGGTATGATCCAGAAACCAAGCAAGTGTCAAGCCAGTGGAGGACTCCCAACTCTCCCAGACCAAAAAACCAAGGCAAGTGAGGTCAAAAATGAAGACGATGATCATTGTCTTTTTTGATGTTCGTGGCCAGACTGTTAACTGGCACTTTTACTTGGATGTTTTAAGGCGTCTGCGAGAGGATGTGAGGAGGAAATGTCCGGAACGTTGGCGATCAGGTGACTGGTTTCTGCATCACGACAACGCTCAGCACACACGGTCTTACGAGTGACCTACTATTTGGCATCTCAGAAGAGGTCTGTCGTTCCCCACGCTCCGTATTCGCCGTACCTAGCACGGTGCGACTTTTTCCTATTTCCACGAATAGAAAAAAAATGTTAAAAGGGGAGCGTTATGACGATGTGGAGGCGGTAAAAACAACTTCGTAAAGGGCACTGGACAATATCAAACTTGAAGAGTTCCAAACATGCTTCCAACAGTGGGAAAAGAGACTTGACAAGTGCATCGCATGTAATGGAGAGTATTTTGAAGCTTACTGAATTAATTTTGTAAAAAGACTCATCAATGAGACAACAATCCGGTTTCTTTTGGGTCCCGCCTCGTACATATACAATATTAGGGTAATTGTACATTTCAGTTAAAGTCGCGGTAAATAAACGAATAACCTCGTGCTTCCAATGTATATTCCCTTCAGTAGATGATTCACGAAGGCGACCAAGCAACTGAGGGCATTTGTCTCGAAGTTAAGGACACGTGTAACAACATCGCACACATATCATGATATAGTTTCGCAGTTAAAGCCAACTTAAGGAATGTATCTGAGTAAATCCAAAATCTACAGTAAATTTTCTGATTGCTTTGGCGTTTTTATTATATGCTCAGAAAATAAACATATATAACATTTTAACGAGCTATATAGTTAATATATCGGTAGTTAATGTATTATTTTATTGATAATTAATAAAGTTTAATGGTAATATGAACGTTTCTTGGACACTATATCACAGTCTTATCTCTCCCAAAATTGTAATTCAAGCTTATCATAAAATTATGAACGTTTGTGAAGGCAATTTATAAATTTATTTAGTTTAACAGTAAAAAATACTTTTTTACACGTGCCATTGAATAATTTTTCATCTTTTAAAGTGCATTATCTACAGATACTCATTAATTTCAATATTTAATATGTTTTAAGTAGTGCATAACAATTGAAGATCCGTAACACTTGAAATTATCCTAAATGTTTCAAACTAATAAGTCGCAAATTATATTCCAAGTAGTGTCTGAATAATAAAACATATTAGGAAAAAAATAATTCAGATAAATGGTGCAGACCGATTAAATAAGGCACTATAATTCTGACATTAAGAAACCAAGGTGTGGCAAATTATATATATTATTTAAATAAAGAAAATGGACACAACGTAATAAAATATTTGTTAATTATATATATATATATATATATATATATTATTTAAATAAAGAAAATGGACACAACGTAATAAAATATTTGTTTCGTTGATCTATCACATGGATCTACAAAGTATTTAAATACGTGTAAAGTTGACCCATTTCTGCAGCTTCTCACAGTGCTTGAACCTATGAGTAAGTTTCGAGGACTTAAAGAACTGAGTTTACTGCATACTACATAGGAGCAGACAAACGAAGTATTCTTCTACTATTAGCAGTTTAAAATATAGTTCACTAGCATCTATATCTTCTATAAGAGACTGCGCTATATCTTAATGCAATGCGTAAGTTTTTCCTTTAGCACCAATAAATGTAGCAACAGCAAACGAAAGAAATCTGTTGCTCTTTTAAAGCAAGTGAAAGCTGCAGAGCAGGCTGATATAAGTAAGTGACGAGACAAAACACGGAGACTCGCTTTGTTCGCGGCATTAACGAGACAAATCATAATCCTGGGAACATGCGTGATGCTAAGAGTAACAACCTACGTGAAGCGGTTTCCAATTCTGAAAAAAGATGTCGCCCATCTCTTTGAAGTCCTCCTCTAGGTACAAACAACCCATTTCTGATTGTGACAACGTGACTCCTGATAACTATGCAGCACTGCATGTCCATGAAGGCGTGCTGTGGGTGTCAAATGTCGCTGTTCCCCAAACCACCCTTTACTACTTCAGAATTCTTAACCATTTCGGCTGTATTGTACACAGAGGAATCGCATTGCGCTTAGAAAGTGTTTCTTCGAATAAACACATTTCGATACAACGTAGTTGATAACATCGAGAATCTTTATCATAGATTTGATCTATCAGTTCCTCTCAACATCTTTGATATGCACGTCCAATTCTTCTTCAACGTTTTGGATTATAGCCTAATATCTTTTCCAGGCATTATCGAATCTTGCGTTATCAGTACATCCTTTTTTATTATTTCAGTGTCTATAATTATTTTAACCTACAAACAATTAGCTCTCCTATAATTTTTGTGTATCTCTTTTCATCTTTCCTAGTACATGCTCCAGCTGTTCTTATTTCGGCAGCTCATACAATATTTTCACGTTATTCCTTTTTTCTTTCCCGCTTTCTTTTTTCTCTCCTTTTTTGTGCCAGTACTGCTGCCCACCACAAGAGGACAAGGAAGAAGAATGTTTAACGTAATTGCTTTTGCTATGTTTATGCTCACCTTACGGATATGATAAGAATGCTAGGTTCATCTAAAATGCACAGTGTTGTCACATAACTCACCCATGCACTATACCTATCACTGCAGTTACTGAAATGAGCATTCGATCTGGCAACATGGGTGACTCATATGCACTCTCATACACTCATTTCGTGGGAAGCAGATAAAGAATTCAAGCCATTCTCCCTCTTCAGGCCCCGCTTGCCTTTTTGTGGTGAACAGACTTTACCCATACCTCATTACCGTATAAAATCACTGATACTGCTACCACTTTGTAGAATGTTATCTCTTTCTTATTTTTATAGTGGTTTCTTTTTATTTGGCACTCATTTGCTTAAATCCATTTAATTTTATTTCTAAATACTTATTTCCTCTGATTACGAAAATTTATATTATTATTAGCAGCGGGAGCAGCAGCATTTATATCCTAAAAACTGAATACCTTTTACGATATAAATTAAAATTTAGATATTGTCAACCTACTCATAGGAGCTCTGTTTGAAGGATAAATTAATCACAAATAAAATGTTAAGTCAGAATTTCATGATAAGTTTGTTAAAATATACATCTTGTGATGCTATACGTATGACATGGAAATCAGAGAGAAAAATTTATTTAAGGTTCTAAAACTCTGATGAAATTCAAACGAAGTAACGACCAATGTAAAAAAATTGCAATGTATTGTGTAAATAGAAATGGAATAAATATCTTACAATGTAAAAATGGGGGTTACTTGTCCATTATTTAGTACTTCCTCATTTTAATCCAAGTAAAGACAAAGGAATATGTCTTGGAAATGTCTTCTCCAGATATAGTCATGAATTACGCAACTGCTGTGAGCAATGTATAAGAAGCAATGAAAGTCAGAATGAAGACTGATTTCGTTAATCAGTACCTGGTTTGCAGTTGAATGACCGAATTATGTGTCAGAGGACAATATAAAACAAGACTACCACCATAGAATTTGGAGCCACGAAACGCCCCTTGACTTGCCTCGGCTGTGGTTAAGAATACAAATTGGGGCACACTGGTTATTCCCAAATGCTTCCAGCGTATACTAGCATGCAGTTCTTTGTTTTACAGACGCTGCCGGAGATATGAAAATTTGCTTGTTACCCGTCACTCATTTGTGACATCCGTTCCCGTTTCCTACAAACAGAATACGCAACGCAGTAAATTACAACTTAGGTAGGTATATGATAACAGCTTATGGAAGTCACAAGGTGGGTGTTTTTCCCTTTTTTTTCGTTTCCTTTTTTATGAAAAGACTTCCATCACCCCATGTCGCTAGTATTCTTTGTTTGCAAAAGAGTTGTGACCTTTTGTGGAGAGCTTTGTGTATAAACACTGGCGGATTGTCATTTCTAGAACCTATGTATGTCATTACTTCGATGAGAAACCAGCGACAGCGACTGCAAGTACAGTTCTGATCAAAAGATAAGCACTACTCGAGTACTTAACTAGCTCAAATAACACTCCTTGTGGGTGCAGAAGAGGTTCTCCGCTCACAGCGCGTGTTTATTTGCTGAAGGCGAATTAATCCAGACATTTGCACAAAGGAAAAAAAGAAAATAATTAAGTGGTTTGCTTTGTAATGGCATACTCACAAGAATGGTGTAATACCCAAACTAGCTCTTGTTTCACAACATTTAGTTCTCGAGATATTCTTTTGTAATCAATTCTTCCTACATGTTTAATTACCCTCCCTGGTGCGCTTTTTTTCTCTAAATTCTGCACTACAGATTTCTTGATACTACTTAAACAGTGGAATTAATATTAGGTAAACGTTCCCTTTCAAAGGAAACCAATGAAAATCGATAAAATTAATGGAATGCATTTTAAGTATTTTCAAATATTACCAAGAATAAAGACATACATTTGACTAAAATAACTGTATGTGACAAATCCACAGCACATTGAGGGTAAACAGGAGTTAACTACCTCATCAATGGAATGATAAGTTATGAGCTATAACATTTTTATTTCATCAAGTACGGATAGTGATACGGATATATATATATATATATATATATATATATATATATATATATATATATATATATTCAAAGTTTAATTAAAAATACAGGGAGGTACAACAAAAGAAAGATTAAGAGATGAAAATGTGGTATAACCCATGATGATTTTCATAGAAAACTGGACACTTCGCTCAGAAAGAGCTCAACAGTTCTGAGAGCTCAGTAAGGTCAAAGAAAAGCTCTCTTGCTTAAGCTCTCTTGACGTACAGATTCCGTGACTTATCTCGATTATCTCTGATAAAATAACAGACCTCCAAAACTACATTTTTCTAAAATTGATATTTGCGCATTCAGGAGCGTCCGAACCGTACTGCTGGTAAAATCTAGTTGTGAAACTGTTGGGTGGAATAAAAGATACGTGATAAGGGATTACTAATTACGTAGTGACCGTTAATTAGTTGTAAATATTTTACACTTGAGAAAAGTGTCCAACTCCTGAATAAGACGACCAATTATTGTTACTAATACATTCTGGCTAAGGTTTATTAAACAGAAAGTATGAAGTGTAAAACTCAAAACTAAAAATTTGTAACGATAAATTAGTGGCAAGGGAAAGTTACTATTGTTTCATTTAAGTTTTCGTTTTGTTAGTTCATATTACGTTCGTATATCGTGGCACGTAATTAATAGCCCAAGCAGTTGTAGAATTGATCTTGTGCCGTTTATGAAATCTTCTAGCTGCTAACAGTATTACTTAAGTGTTATATATAGAGAGCAGTAATAGGACGTTATCCTTTAATATAATTCGTTCACGGTTTACACTTGGCAAAAATACACTTCAGTGTGTTTCCGTAGATTTCTGTTCTTACTCATTATACACCAAAACTTTGGAAGAGTAATTTGCAAAAATTGAAATTAATCGCTATGTCTGAAACTGCAATGTTGTTTTGAAAGCTTGCTATTCACACAGAAGTTTTACTTTTGCCATTCTATTTTAAGAAGAAAAGAAACTGCAGGTACTGAAGCACAATTACAGGTTTCGTTAATCGTCATACTGATGAACAAGTGTATTAATAATGGAATATAAATAGAAGTATGGAAAGATAGAGTCAGACTGAAAAATTCAATGCCATAGCCGGGATTTGAACCACGGATCTTCTGGTTGCCGTCCAGCCACTCTAACCCTTTGAGCTACTATGGCCAACGTGCCGACACGTTTTCTTTCCATAATTTAGCCTACACACGGCCAGTGTAAAAGAACAATTAATTTCCATTAATTGACCTAATAGTGGCCTGAACTATAAAGTCCGGGCCTTAAAGTACTTACAGCATGGTAGATCGCCATTAAGGTAGTTGTCTCATGTGTTTATGAGAACTCCTAATGGTTTACCGGGAAAAACACGAGTCAGAGAATTTAGTCATGTCGGCACGTTGGCCATAGTAGCTCAAACGGTTAGAGTGACAGGACGGCAACCAGAAGATCCGTGGTTCAAATTCCGGCTATGGCATTGAATTTTTCAGTCTGACTCTATCTTTCCATAATTTAGCCTACACACGGCCAGTGTGAAAGAACAATTAATTTCCATAAATAGATGTATATATCAAAACTACATTTGGATGTCATCATGTCGAAAACTGAGGCAGAGCACTGCACATAGGACAGTGTGGCCCTTGTGATTCCAACGTGACTCCTTGGACAAAGACTCACGCAAGACTTACCGTGGTTCTAACGAATTCGAAATGAATCCACTCGACGCCGATTAGCCTTGTCCGCAAACCTTGAATCCCCTAAGGGACTATGTGTTCAGGGGTAAGGCTCCAGAAGACAAGTCAGTCTCAGTCTAGGTGACGATAGAGAAAACGCTTTCCAAATCACATCTTCCCGCCCAACTGTCATATCTGAGCGCCATTTCTTGCTCGTCCTACCCTGATACAGGTAATACGAAGTGACGCATACAGGAAATTATGAACAGCAAACTCATGGTAGAAGAAAAGTCATTTCAGCATGGAAAATCGTAAAAAGATACGATGAACCGTGGAATTGATCTCGAGGGAATTGAACCCTGGACCCTGAAATGTTACCAACTGAATCATTTCGTTCGGGTGACGGAAAAGACATCTAACATTAAAAATAATTTTCCATTATTTTCACGTTACATAGGCATCGTATGGACAGTGCAACAAAAAGTAATGTGTGGGAATTGGTGGCTTTCTTTTATCGCCAGCCACATCGTCGCCATATTGGAAAAACTAACGTACATTTTGACAACTGGAGTTATTGCTCGTGGCTTCACTGAGAGCAGATTATTTCACTATGAAAGCAGTAAGTACAGAGAGTTAGTAAACCCTATAGTTAAGTAAGTTAAGCAATGTGTTCTGAAATACATATGTCGATGTGAAAGATTGCAATTTTTTCCCAAATAATGGGATCACATGAGGACCCGATTTTAACAGTATTATTTTCTGAAATATAGAGAGTCGATAGCATAAACTTCACAT
This sequence comes from Mantis religiosa, assembly GCA_030765055.1. Taxonomy (NCBI): domain Eukaryota; kingdom Metazoa; phylum Arthropoda; class Insecta; order Mantodea; family Mantidae; genus Mantis; species Mantis religiosa. Next base: position 67,322,822 of record CM060951.1, on the reverse strand, counting down.
GGATTACCATTAAATGTCGTCATTGTAGTAAACTGGAAAAAAGAAGCTGGAAGTCCAATAGATGTGAGCAGCGACGGATAATAATGTGGCTAATTATCTTTAATATGAAGCTTACTACCAAAAAATGAAGTCATGGAATCTGTAGGAGAGGATTGTTTACATGTTTCAGAAAATCACTGTTTCTGTGAAAACAAAACCGTTGAAACATGAGAATGCGTAGAATTTTATACTCACCGCCCTTAATATTTAAAAGCCGTTAACAAGCAATTTTAAACATGAACGTTGCAAATATATATCTCAGGTAGAATTTAATTGGCTTTATGGAGCATACTATCCTGCGCCGAGGCGTAGCGGGTTAAGGCAGCATGCCTTGGCCACGGAAAGCGGCCCGGGTTCGATCCCACCCATGGGGTGCGAATTTTCTGTCCCTGGTATAGGACCGGTGCTCACTCAGCATCGTGAGGAAAGTGAGAAGCTTACGATAGGTAAGCGACCCTGGTCACAAAAACCAACATTCCGGCTGGGAGATGCCGAGATGCTGACCACATCTCCCGAATCGGTTTGATGAGGGCCCACCTCCGCCTTGCGTAAGTGGGCGTGAAACCGGCGGGTGTTGGGCCTTGGCCCTCTTAGGGCTGTCGCGCAAGTGGTTATGGAGCATTCTATGTACTTGATGAACGTAATGATGCCACATTCATCAATGGTCGGGGACTGAGTGGCAGTAAATAAGATGGTCTATCATTATAATAAAATTTCAAACCTACTTCCTGCGGCAGAGGTCGTTACCTCTCCGAGAATGAGAATGGTGGTAATGAGTAATTGGGTAATGGGGAACATCCGGAGGTCACCTGACCAAGTTGGTTTCATCACGACGAACCCCTTCTCAGCGTTTATAATTAGAACACAGCGTCACGCATAAACCATATAAAACGTTCAGAAATTTATGGACTAGCTCAAGGCAAATTGGAGATAAACCTATAACAAAGATCCTCCTCAGGTTGTCGGAAAAGGACTACCAATAAAACAGTGACAATCTTTTCGCACATTTGTAGGAAGCGTGATGTTCACTTACACATCCAGCCTGACGACTAACTACTTGATGGTTATCTTACCGTTCTTCATTATCTTAAATTATCTCCAACAGTTCCAAAATTTGACATCAAAGTACGAAATGGCGCTGTATGGAGGTGGCACAGATGTCGTATGGTATATCAATAGGTATCATGATATCTTTGGATACAGTCATTAGGATATACTTGTGTACGCAATGTTGTGCTTAGTAATCGTGCTTTGTTCGTCATAATTTATTATAAAAATTACGACATACTTCCGTTGCCCTTCGGTTATTCGGAACAGCGAAGAACCTATAGAGAGGTTTTATGGCTATTGCTGTTTTTCGTAAAGTTGAGCTCACGCTTCGAACATACCGGCCCTTTATAAACCCAACGCAGATCTGCAGGTAATGAAGACCTGGAAACTGTTGTAGTGGTGGCCAACGTGGAGCGGGGATCCAGTGGTATTAGACCAATATCCCGGAAATTTGATATGCCCGTTCAACTAATTAGAAATACTTATATTAGAACAAAATTCTGACATTTTCGCCTCCAGGGTTAGCCAAGTCCAACAACTGGAGAAGTATGTATGGAATTTTCACTGCTCTTCAAAGCTCGGATAGCGGTGAAGAAGTTATTGCCTTGGAAATATATTTGAGGGACGAAGCCCTTTGTTACCTGCACAGCACTGTGAACACACATATACACACAAACAAACAAACATACATACATACAAAAAACATACACACAAACAAACAAGTATCGTCTTTAGCCTTCTGAGGATTCATATGCTTTTGGGAAGATTCCGTTGCACTCTACAAAAGCGAATGTAGTGTGACTTTACTGTTTCTTTCACAAATAGGATTTACTTGTTTGAAGAGCATCTCCAAGGGGAATAATCACCTCTGTTAATACATGGAAATACCACCGAATATTGTCCAAATTTTTTATCCCAGGACCCATCAACATGAATGACCCCACACCACCACGTTTGGGATAGAGCGTCCTACACATTGGATTGCTGGTACAACGAGTAAACCAATGACTGCATAATCTGTCTGCATACTCCGTGAAATAGCTTGCTCGTTTTTTGCAAGATTTTAATTCATTTAAATTTTGGTTGTGGGATTATCTAAATAACGACGTTTACCACAAACACAGGAAAGTTATAAACATTAAAGGAGTACATAATATTTCACGTGAAATGATGAGGATGTGCTGTGGACAATGTAGAGATAGTGGTTTTTGGACCGTGATCAAAGGCCCCATATTAAGCTCCATTTGCAAATGTCATTTCTACGAATTGTGTTGGGTTTAAAAGCCACCTCTTAACATTTTGGTTCAGTTTCATTCCCCATAGTGCGCTATTGTAACATATGGTGTTGAGTATTTGAACTATGGTTTTCTTCCCATAGTAGACTTCCCGTTATGTGAAACGTATGTGCAACAAATTTCAATTTATTTGGCCTCAACCTCCTTTACTATGTCCTCACCTTTAAGCATGACCACCACATATACAGAAAAGGATAGATTATTAGGGAAAATATTAAACGTCATACAAATCATATTATTCTTCTCATGGTATAGGACACAGTCCTGTTCATTTATGATCATCTACTCCTTACGCCATTTTAAGTGCCGGATGAGGGAGTCACAACTATGGATCAGAGACAGATATCCAGAGAAGGGTGATCAGCGCGGACCCCGGAATAAGAGTGAAGGAAGTAGATGAAAGGAACGAGGGTGACGTCGATGAAAGGAAGGATAATAATGGAGCAAACCGGAAGAAACCGGAGTTTATGGAGAAAACCCCACCCAGCGTCGTGTTGTCCAACACAAATCTCACCTTGCGATCGCCTGGGGTCGGAACCGTGGCACCTTGATGAGAATCAGGCAGTCTAGTCGTTCAGTCACATATGTATGCATTCCCATGCTTTCTGGCACTACTTTCTGGATTCAATGATAGTTTTTGGGCCCAGATATTTGCAAGACCTTTTTACCACGTTTAGCGCGATAAACAGCTGCATGGATAACAGCATTACTTTGTTGTAAGCGCCTGTCATATTCTCGTTATTATGTATATTATAGCACTTCAATCTTGATAAATTTCCAGGAAGCCCCTATATTGCTAGGTCGGGACTTCGTGGTTCATTTCCACTTTCAATCCACTTCCAATCCATCAGGTAGCTACACTTGCAATAAAAATTGTGCTGGCGCTCTCTTTTGTTGCAAGATCAAAGTCCCTTCAATATCAACATGTTGCAGGTAATGTTCACTAAGCATGACCATTAATGGAAACTTGAATGGATTGAAAAAGTTTAGCCCAACCCAAGATTTCTTTCCACTTCTTTACGAAATGGGAGGTCCCCCCCCCCAAAAAAAAGAGGATACTTTCAGATCCGATAGACTGCACATTCAACTTTGAAAAGGACGTTATCACGGATTGCGGTATCCGGAACACTTCAAGAAACATTTTCTACTGCTTTGAGCTGAAATGCACGATAATAAACGCGGATTAAATAAGTCTTCATCCTGGAATGCCGAGCTACTCAAATCTGTTCGTGTGTTTTAGAGGAAACCTTTTCACTGTTGCCTCCACAGCAACCCATATTTCCCTCCTATATTTTCCATCTACATCGAGAATGACCTTTTCCATTACCCACTACACGAAAATGGCTTTCTAGCCAAATTTTCTTGCTTCGCTTACCCATTGCCAGGAAAGCTGTCATGAAATGAAGTATTCGTTGTCTTGATAGCGTCGCTGGTTGACATCCTTCATGAAACCAAAATATTACCACTAATATAAGTTCGATGATATATTGATCTGATCAGCCATTGTTATTACACCCTTCCGCCACCTAAGTGCAGTTACTATCAGTTATAAGAATAATCGGAAAATAAATGGAGGATACGCGTACATTATGACATTATTGTAGATAACAAATTCAACTTCCTAGGCCAGAAATTGTAAATAAGGGAAATGTAGTGTATCAAACAATCCTTGTACCATAAAAACAGTATTGTTAAATAATGGGTCATTTGATCCCACAGTACTTAACTGAATTAAGCACTTCAGATATGAGGTCCATTGTGAACGTATTTGTTCATAATGAATTAGACTTACGCTTACTCGAAACTATACAACAACTAGTCGCACCACTGTGCTTGAAGCACTTCGCTTGATATAGATAATAGCTTTTCTCGTGAATAGGTTGGAAAATAACGCATTCAACAACCCACGCATTTGAGAATGTACAAATAATAAAGATGACAAGTGCCATTGGAGAAATTTTACTATGCTGTTTAATCCAATGACAATCCTTAAACTTAATTCCAAATACAATTGAAATTTGCTTCCACGACTTTTTACCTGATTTTGCTTGAAAAAAGAGTTCTACTGTTTGTTTTTCATTTAAGTGCCACCAAAGAGAAATCTAAATCACACATCCATCTTGAGTCTCAAAATGGAATACATGAAACTACCAGAGATCTTAGCGGATATTCTGGAGCTTTGATAGGAGAAAATTAGCTAGATTCCTTCAAGATAATGAAGGTATGTTTGATAAAGAAAAGCTTTCAAAATATCTTGAAGACGAAAACCATTGTTATAAAGACAGGAAGATTGGGATGCATATATTTCCACCACTATGCAGTCACCGTAATGGTAAGTTTTTTCCTATTAAAATAAAAGTGGTGTTTATATTACGTAATTCACAGCAATATTTCAAACATAGACATACGATATTAAATCCAAACCTAGTAAAAATACCAAAAGAGAAAAGTGGTTGGTAAGCTTTAGAGAGCGCCGAATGAACGGTCTTAAATTACAGCGTAAGAGAAACCTCGCAACGTCACCAAAATGAAATCGAAATACTGGATTAAAGACAAAATTGCCACTCCATTGGAACCATTGTTGACTTCTGTTATGGCAATAAAGAAACCTGCTAAAAATCCGCCTGCCATTGATGTATTAGATGAGAAACGCAACAATTACCAAGTCATGGTAAGATTCCTTTCGTATCCAATTCCTGTCCAAAGTATAATTTTATAACATTTTCTGAAACTTAATCATTATTAATGGTGCGAGATAATATATGTGCTTATTCGGGGAAATTAGTACCCAATACATGTTTCCAACCCTTATTGGAAGTACCACAGCACCATCATTATATACAAGACACTCACCGCCAGTGAGATATCTATGTTAACAGCTGATCTGTGGGAAATGGTATGCCAATGCAGTGAAGTTGATAGTACCGACTGCCCACCACAAGAAGGCAAGAGAGGAATTGAGGGGAGAGTGTTTAAACTGTTAATCTGCTCTGTTAGTGAATCTGTTTACTAGAAAATGAGTGTATGAGAGCGCATATGAGTCACCCATGTTGCCAAATCTAATGTTCGTTGTAGTAACTGCAGTGATAGGTATTATTTATGGGTGAGCTATGTGACAGCACTTGCGTATTTTAAACGAACCTAGCATCCTTGTCATACTCGTAAGGTGAGCATAAACACCGTGTAGATGGCAAAAGTGATAGCGTTACACATTCCTCTAGCTTGCCTTCTTGTGCTGGACAGACAGAAATCGACTTTGTTACACGTTAATGTCAGAGGACCAGGGAGTTACCGAGCTGTCCCAAAAGGGCGCCCGGCACCTCCGTGGGGCATTCCATAGGGCGAGACTAACAAGGGCCCCCCCCCATCTAGTCCTATGGCCTCAAGACGGATGGAAGTGGATACGCCACTTACACGCCCCAATACGATATGAGCGCGCTACTGATATGACCTCGGTGGAGCCGCCTTGTGATCTAGCACACCTTCTACTACCTATGCTGGCTAGTACGCGGGAATATTAATGGCTTCCCTCAACCCCGTCCGGAGACGTACCCGATCACCCACGGGTATCGGTAACCACTGTCCCCTCGAGTCCAACCCAATCCGAACAACTCCCAATCAGGGAGGGGCTCGAATGTTCGGCCCGAGGTCCCTCTAGTAACCTCAGAGTTACCACGAGTGCTAGGGGTCTGCAGCGCCCGCACCGCGGCAGCTGAAATCGACTTTGATACAGAAATTATGGATCAGTTAAATGAATCGAGAATTATAATAAAATTAAATATGAATAATTTGTGCTTTTGTGTTAAATATTAAAGAGGCTGTAGGTTTGGCAGTACATCATGAATACAGTTTGGCTCGAAGATGTAATTAAGTAAAGTAATTACGAGGGCTAGTTTCAAGCAGATACGGAAAAATAGGTAGCTTACATTAGTGAAGGTAAAGTTATTATCCAACGTTGCCAGATTATGTATGGCAGTCTAGCTTGGAGTTCATGGAATATGTGAGAGCATTTCTTAGAAATTTATAGAGACCTTAGGTTGGAGAGAGGCGAACTTCAGTAATGCAGAAATGAAGTGAAACATCGTATTAGAAGCTAGTAGTGGGGATCTTAGAGTCATTAGCAGAAGGGGAGGTGATTGGGAGAATTTTGGTAGCTGAGTGGGACATTCTAGGCAGAATCTTGGACACTTGTGGGCTGGTCGCCAATGTAGCAAGACGTAGCTGAATAAGACGCCATTTCTTACCTCAGTGATAGAATCACGTTATCGCGTAGTATAAGAATAAAGTATAGCTACGGATACATTAGTTTCCACTCGTCGGCAACTTCTCGATTTAGGTGAATATTTAAAAATGTATTTCAAACTTAGATTCAGGTGGCATCTTTACTTCTTTTACAAACCCACGTTACTCTGAGATAGGACTCTGCTGGAGATTGAGGCAACACAACACTGTGCTTCAAAAGTTACAATTATATATGAGACAACAAAAAATGTATAAGGACCGGCATTATTTAGCATTTTTCTTATCAAACCTCTTTGTAAAAAAGTGTCCATCTCCAAATAATGACAAAGCTCTCTCCTGTAATCACGAATATCGAAAAATGTTATAATAAAAGATATTCCTTCTAGGAAATAATGGTTGATATAGTAAGTAAGGCATAAACTATAAATACAGTTTGAGTAATATTGTTTACTGAATGGTAAACTTGTTAAGCTTTTATTTTTTAATATGATATGACGTTTAGAACTTTAAAATCGGTAAAGTTGTACTTTCTGCTAATCAAAGAAGGAATTACTGCGTGATTTCTAATTAGGATAAGCTAACTGACTGGAAGGTGCCCTCTTCCATAGCTGTGTAAAGGTGAACGCTGACTGTAAGGAACATATGGCAAGTTCGTGCTGCCGAACTTTTGGTTGGCATTGTACAGCGATGCGCGGAACCACGCAACTGTCGTTTCGGGTTTTCATTATGCAAACTCATAACACATCAAAATTCAAGTGCAAGGCGGCTCGGATTCGACACGTACGTGCTTCAAGAAGAGGAGGGGCGGAAAAATGAGGCGGAGGTTGCGTTATTTATACTCCAAAATGGGCGTGTTCGCGAAGAAGGGGGGAAAAATAAAAGGCCTCGTAGACAAATGAGTGGAACGGGAAAAGTAAAGGAAAAAAATAGGGTGACATAGAATAGCGTAACGAAAACACAGAGAAAGAGAAAGATGTTTGGGAGCAAGAAACGAGGGAGCAACAAAAAAGGGTTGAAACAAAGGGCGGTGCCATTTTGCCATTCCGGTATGTGAAACAGCGAATGACAATCAAGGAATGAGCTAGTACCATACACATATACACGACCCCCCTCTCCATCTAGTTCCCCTGCACCATTCCCTCTAAAGTTTTGCAACTGAAAAATATGGACGCAAGAAAAAGCTTTTACACTGATTGACAACATGCGACCAGGCATTAGCGGTACACGCTGAGGACAACCTAAGAAACAAGTGGAGTTTTGGGTCCGAGACTCATCACTATACATACCTCTTCTTTTGTATCTGCTAGAACAATGCAACAGAAGGCTCTGAGCTGGAATCATGGACGATTTCTTGTTTGCTTTTTGTCTGCGATGTTTTCTCATGTTCCAAATGAGAAGTAATACCAATTGCCTTGTCGAGATTAAGTGGAATATATCTTAAAATGCGATTCTTTATGATTGCTTTAATACGTATAGGGTTTATATGTATCTCTGATATGTATCTAACGATGGCACCAGTCACTTACGAAACCTTCTCTTGGGCCGCATTTTCAAGCTTCCATTATAAAATGAAAGAAAGAATTCAAACCTTTCACAAACGTTCTATCGAACAGAGCAATTTCATAAGGTCACCGGCTTTTAAGCTTGTCACATGGATTCAATAATTCACTACGGTATAGTCGCGCTGCTCGAACGGTCACCCTGGCTTTATCTTTGTTAACAGAAACCTCTCAGATAACACAGTGATTATTCTTGTAATGAGTGAGAGGGGTGTTCACGCGCCTCCCGGTAGTGTGCTAAGCACCAACAAAGCACCAATGAAGCATGACCAGCCAATGGAATTCGCAGGAATTACAAATGACAGATAGATGTTCAATCCACGTGGAGTAATCAATGCGTTATCTGAGAGGTATCTATTAACAAAGATAAATCCATGGTAACCATTCGAGCAGCGCGACTATAAATCAGTTGGACATCTGTTTTTCACTGCGTTATGTGATCCTCACTTATCGTCAATGCCAAGGATACCAGGTAGATCCATGGAGGCGATCTGACTCCGCGCTAGCATGCGAACCTTGTATTCAGAGGATCACAAGTTAAACTCTCGTCGACCGACCAAAATAACCATGGTAATTTCGTGGTTTCTCCGAGTTGACAGGCGAGGGCGGCTATGTTGCGACAGAACAGTAAAGTTCGCACTTTTGATAGGTTTTTCCCAACAATTAGGGGGTGGGATCCCTTTCCGCCTGAGAACTGTCTTGTCTCCACCAAAAGCCCCCCGCTTGCAGGAGCTCAAACAGGACTAGGGAATTGGTGTCATTTGGAACAGTTTGGGGCCCACTCCTGCCTGGCGCATACCAATAGTTCTAAGGTTTATTTCAAATAACCTTCCCCGCTAACTTCTCCTTACCCTAATTGGCTAATGCTTTCGGCGCCGAAGGCGATGAAATGTACGACAAATCCAGTTCAAAGCTAGGTCGTATAAACAAATATGTCACCAATACCGATAAATTGTACCTGCTATCGTCTGTCATCCTGAGAGGCAGGTTTGAAGCAAAGAATCCTCCTCTCTATTTTGTTTAAAATTAACTCTGTTGCGTAATATATTAATACATACTGTTATGAAAATATAAATTCGAACATTTAACATCATGTTAAATAAGGAACTCATTTTTACCGCACAACAGTCTATACCACGAAAGCAGCCAATGAGAGGCATTAGATTACGTGAGCGTTAAGAGATATGGGGCAAGCTTATTTGAAACAAGAATAGTGACCCTTCGCTCTCCCATTCATTCCTTGCTTCCAGGGATTATGGTGAAAGCACCTAGGGCCCACTATGGCTTATATAAGATGCTTTTGTCTTGTTACTGGAGGACACTCTTCTTACTCCTAACTCCATTCTGGGCACAGCATCAGGTGCTGTCCTGCTACCATCCAGAGTTTCTCTAGTCACAGGAGTCTTAAATCATACAATTACGCCTATGCTAAACTTAATGTTATCGATTTCAGTTGGTAAGGTATTTCAGATGGTTGAAGCTCACATGCGAAATTTCGGGTTCAAATTCCGAAGTGACCGGCAATGTTGATCGACAGTTTTCTTTTCTGATTTGTTTTTCTTTTGTGGTTATTAGACAAGTTTTCTCTGCTTCCCCTTTCAGACTTAAACGTTTATAGGGTCTTGCACGAGTAAAAGTGCGGTGTGTGGCGGTGAATGTGCTCGACAGAAAGCCTTCTGCCTGTAACTGTCCTTGAGGAAAGACTTGAACCATATCTTATAGAAATTTTAAGCGCTCCTGCCGTGACTAGGTTGTGTACACTTTCACTTCATCACTTCTTCAGGAAGAAACAAAAATATGTAGTGTTTAACGCCCGCTTTTACTACATACCGCACCGCAGGCGATGACACTGATGATACATGAGATGAAGATGGAGCACCAGTGGAATGAGATGGCGGAGGAAACCGGAGATCCCGGAGAAAACCCGCCCCAGCGTCGTGTTGTCCACCACAAATCTCACTTTGCGGTCGCCTGGGATCGAACCCGGGCCGCATGCTGTATTGACTGTATTGTCTAAATTCTCCATCCCAAACCTATATGTACGTATTCTGCTGTGTCACTATGTTTATTGTTTTGACAATACCATCGGTATTGTCGCTATAACTTAGGAAGCATAAATCAGCTTATAGTTTGTTATCCTTGCATTTCTCCCTATAGATTCACACGTAATCATTTAATATGACTCCAGTTGTGTTAATTTCTTACTTAAATTTATTTACTTCTACGTATATTTATTTTATTAAGTTGAACATGCTTACTTTGGACCCTATGTGTTAATTTGTTACGCGTCCTTTCTTTGGTGTCCTGATGTTACTCTTAAAATCTCTCATTTACTTTGAATCTGCCTTTATCTTTCCTTTTTCATGTCCATATACCTCACTATATAATTTTGGCAGTCATATAACTTTGAAAAATTTAATAAATTATATTTTCCTTGTTTATTGTGCACTCCTTATTGTTCCAATTCAATAGCTAAACTTTCCATCCCCCCTTACTTTAAAACTTTATATGCACCTTGAATATTTGTATTTGTTAACTTATTTGACGTTAGTTTTATAGTTAATTTACGATATGAAATCTAAAATAAGACCTGAAGCTTTCCTGGTGACGAATATGCTTACTTTCTTCTCGGGCAGCCAGCCAGGTGAAAATATGATTACATATCAACGTTTCGGGAGTGTACATCTCTCCCATCATCAGGATATTTATAAAATGATATAACCTCAAATGAAATACTGGATATAACACAACTATAAACAAAGACAAAACACCATCAAAATTCGCATTACTGGACAAAAGACTGTTTTCGGTAAATTAAATGCCAGGCCAGGAGATGGCGTGAGTATAGAAAATTGTGTCAAACAAACGTAACTACTTAACTTGATTATCAAGCTGTATTGATCTTTGTTTCTTAAGTCGACGGATTTCCATTTTAAGGCCGATTTCCAAGAGTAGCTGAACTGAAATCCAGTATCACGATTAAGCGTACTCCTTTCAGAGGAAATGAAAGCATGGAAAAAAGCATGGCGGGAAATGAAAAAAAGCATGGTTAGAGCGTCTGGACGGAGAGCAGAAGATCCGTGGTTCAAATCCCGGTTATGGCATTGAATTTTTCAGTCTGACTCTATCTTTCCGTGCTTTAGCCTACACACGGCCAGTGTGAAAGAACAATTAATTTCCATTTCTAAACTCTGTTTCTAATACATTGACAATAAAATTAGTAGCCTCACTTCACTTCCGACTAGTTACTACAAGCTCGACACTACAGGGCATCCTTGGGGTAAACAGTGGAAATTCTGTCTTTCCATGGTAAAATTAACCTCAAGAAGAAATGCAACCACGCAATTCAACCCAAGATTCAAGCTTGGAACATATGGGTATCTGGATGAACTCTTAACCATTAGGCATAAATGTGGATACATCATTGCAGAAGTCTTCCTGCAAAGCCCGTCGAAGAGAAGGGACTCAGGAGTTATTGACTGTAGAAGAGAATCTAAAGAGGAAAAAGCAAATAGGAAAGAAGATTACAACGGAACGACAATGCCATAATACACAAATCTGCCTAAGCAATGAAGAACAAACAAGGACAATTACTGAACAATCAGAAGGTAAGTGCTTCCTTCGTAAGTCCTCGAGCCTTTTTCTGTAATCCACCCTTCCTAACTCACCTTTAATATGCAAGGATGCGATCCTTCCCTTTCTGACCAAGAAAGAAGGGGCGGCTGTCGGGATTTGAGTATCACATTTCTACTTCCTTGCTTTGTTTTGAAATTAAGTCTTGCATAGGAAACGAAAGAATCAACAAGCGATGAGTAAACGAACGGGTATTAATATCAAAGAAAAGCGAAAGACGCCCCTCTAATGACGACACGGGTGACCGAGGTCGTTAAGACGTGAACTTATGATCGGAAGATCCGCTGTTCAAAGACTAGCAGGATGTCTTGTCAGAGGTGTTCCAGTTGTCCTCGATCTTCAACATTATAAGCGACTCTGGGGTACCCTAAATTAGGTCTGAAACTTTTCGTTCACAAATTTTCTTTCGTAATTAAAATCACATTGCACGCATCACGGTCATAATCTATGAATCTCTAGGTAGTAAGAAACAATATTTGTTTCCCTCTCCGAAGAAAATGTATAAAAGTGCATTATTTCGTGGTTATTTCTTTGACAACAAATGCAATAAACCCAACCTATACACAACTTAAGTGTTATTTTTTGATATTAAGTAACGAAAGTTGACAGAATGTCTAGGTATTTCTTAACTGTATTAATTGACTTTTCACTGGTCATAATCGTAGGGCCTACGATGACACAGAGAATATAAGTTTATAGATACAGTTGTATGCATACCAGTAACGATCAAAATCTATAATATTGCTCTTTAGCATGCTGGACCATCAACATATAAATCTGTGTATACATTCGTGCATTAACATTGCAAGGCAAATTTTCTTTCGTACCTTTTCTTAAGAAATGCTTCTATAATTTTTGTACTTGGTTAGCATTTCTCTTGGCATTTTATAGTCACATATATTTTTTTTAATTTCGGTTTGTATCTAATGACTAAGACCCCGTTTCGATTATTTTGAATATTTTCTCTTATTATTCCAAAATAATGGTATATCCAAAGTTAAGTGACTCATAAAATTTTTGGAGAAATCAGACCAATTTTAAGAATTTTTTAGATTTTTAATTGATATGGTGGTTTTTACAGGTGCTAAGCTATTTTAAGTAATTTTTTAAGAGATACATGTGTTTTTTTTTTTTTTCACTTTTCGCTAGCTTTGTTGCATTATGGAAAGTTTTAAAACATATAAACTCTTATAAAACTACAGCAATATGTCTATTCCATATATTGGACTCGCCACCACGGATTAAGACATTCAACTTAATGGTTTTCTCTGTTATAAGATAGACTTGCCGTATAAAAGAATGGGGGTGAAGCGACCTGCTACTTTTGAAAGTTGTACTGTGCGTACTGTTACAATGTACTCTTCACAGAGTAGAAGCTAGATGTTAAGGTTATATTTGTATTTTATCATACCAAAATAAAAAACAGGTATTTTTGTGAAAATGGAAATCGAATTGAAATGATGAACTCAGTTGCAAGTAATGTAAGTTGTGTGGGAGGTGCAGTGGACAAACTTATATTTGCTAAAGTGAAAAATGTATTGAACAAGTATAGTAATGTTATACAACTAAAAGATAACTGATGTATTGTCAGCTAAGAAGTACTTCCTGGACGAAAAATAAATGCAAACCATCAATTTTGTTACTACAAGCCTGCTCCAGTATGTTCTATTGATGTTGAAAGAATGTTCGATTGTGAATACCTTTGTTAACCCATGAAATGATGCTCAAAGTCCCAGGTTCCATAGAGCTTAGAATTAACCGACGTTCATCTTTCAGCATAAGGGAAAACTTTGGAAAAAAAAACCTTATCCAGATGATTCACCCCGGCCGAGAACCCAATTCGAGAACTCTTAAACGTTAGGCAGACGCGTTACCATGCGATCTAATCAATAGCACTTCAAATTTGAAAGCTTAAAAATTGTGTTTGTAACGTATAATTCAATATTTAGTTATAAAAAAGAAAAATGTGCAAGATAAACAAATGAAGGAAATTTTAAGCCCTTCTTTGTTCTGTTAGACCATTTTAATACATGTTGAGGCCACATGCTCATTATTTTAAGATCCTTTATTTAATATTAATATTCATTTGCTCACCAAAATACGGGTCCTGCTTCAGGCATTAAAATAAATATGTATTTCTCAGTGAACACAATAGGAATCTCTTCCAATGATACTGGTTAATTTTTCTGAAGCACATTTATAGCCAGATGTTGTTTACAATAATCTCAGTGAAATAATTTTTGCAAATATGATTTGGTGGCCCCGTAGCTCAGTCAGTAGAGTCCCAGTCTGTCGTGCTAGGGGTCCCGGATTCGATTCCCTGCTGGGGGTAGGAATTTTTCTCCACCCAAGATGATTCCCCATCTTCCCCAGAGTCTGGAAATATGAATGAGAGTGCGAATGTGTGCTTGATCTATCAACGAATATGAGTTAACACCCTCGGTATGTTCCAAAGGAGAACGGCCGCCGATATGACCATTGTAGTTAAAGGTGGAGTATAAATGGAACAAAAAATGCTGGCTTAAACATAATTAAAGTGAATTAAGAAAGAACTTAAGAAATGGTAATAAAATGGTGCGCTATTGTAAAAAAAAAAAAAAATTAAATATTTGAAACCACATAGCTTCATCTTCAGATAGTAATTAAGGCAATTAAATGCATTAATGTTTATGCTTCGTATCTGTACATGACTAAGAGATTTAGGGAAGTTTTCTTTCAGTTGCATTCCTGGAAAGCAAGTTTCTAAGAATCAAAGAACCAGATCAAAATAAGGAGTAGGCAATTAAATCTTGAGATGAGGTAACTGACAAAAGACATTGTTTCTGTTTGTAAAACGTTATAAGCATAACTATACGAATGGTAATATAGATGCGTGACACGTCGGCGAGGTATAATGGGCTCGGTCTAGGGCATGATTTATCTCACAACACCTTTTGGGTCCTACATTAGATTTCTGTTTTTGAAAAGCTGGGCATACTGGAAGAGAAATGTGATTCTCCATAATAACAACCAAATGGAAATAAAAAAAAATGTTGCTAATGATATACCGGGACGACCAACCCTACGCCAACTGATAGCTCAAGGTCCGATGATAGCTATTAATTACATCATTCTTCCTCTTTTAAATCTGGAAAGAGGAATACGTTTATTGAAACCCTATTTTGCATTTCGGAGACAGACGTTCTTAATTACTCCCCACCCTTATAAATGGAAATAATAGAAATCCAGAATCGGTCAGGACTTCATGCTATATTAAAAGAGCATTGTGGGTCACCTGCTTCTACAAATTTGAGTGAATTCCGGAAATATGTCCCTTCAGCCAGTTCTCCTAAAATTCAGGACATTGTTGTTTGCAGACTTTGCTTCACATTATTTCCGAGAAAACCCTTTTCTGACATAAACCATTAAGAATAAACCACGTTAAACTCTTGCATATTTTGTTAATATAAACTTGTATTGCGTGAATAAGAAATTTCATATATATGGCAAAATTGGTAAATGAAAGGGACATTGAAGAGTCACATATTAGGTACAGACCCTTAAAACTTAGTAGAGTGCTATTATTTAGTTGTGTAATAGTGTTTATTTATATTATTACAATAATTCAACGTGCTCCATTATACGATATCTATAACGTGGAAAATTATATGTTCTTTCAAAATGAAAGTGAATGATAAAATAACTGAACCACTTTTTAGACTTTATGCTTTAAATACTTCTTACAAATACACTTACTTAAATACTTTAATCTTAAATAATGCTTTACATAAGGCATAAAATCGTTATTCATATATCTTTAACCAGAAGACGCTTTAAGAAATGTTAATTTACCTACTCCAGTTCAAAATAATTTAGTCACTCATGCTGTATACTAAAATGAGCGTACGCACATAAAGGTTAAGGGAAAAAAGCTAAGTACCTCCGATATAGTTTTGTTCAAGTAATGGTACTGAACTTTTACGACTGTCAAGAAACAAGATGATAGCAGAATATTTTAGATGGATAATAATATGGGTTTTCTTAACCCAGATTGTCCCAGGCTTTTGTTCTAAAAGTAGGGCAGCATGATGTATTGAAATGAATAGTGCTATTCTTACACTGTAAGACTCGGAAGTTATTTTCACACAATTGAGAATATTTTAACAGTCAATCCTCGGGGTATTAAAGTGCAAAATAATAGATAGATAATCTTATTTTGGTTAAATAAATGCCCAGTACATAAGTCCTGCAGTTAAATGGAACAAAGAACAAACCCGACTTGTACTCTAACATTATCAACTCTAACATGGGATTTTTTCCCATGACTTTGCGCTGCAAAAAATATTCTGACCATTTTTAAAAATATTGTGTAGGATAGTTCTTTCTATCCCTTGCTTTAATTTTACTTATGTCCCTCTATACCATCTCTCGCTTCAGAAAACATTTGCGCCAAGATTTCTGGTACATTCAACTGACATAACAGATTGAATTTTTGGAATAAAACTATGAAAATAACAGTAAAATTTCCAACTTTTGGTATTGCTTCCCAGAATTCTCTAATATATTAAATTCCTTCGGTCACCAGACGAATAATAGGCATGTATACTTTTCATATTCTTAGGCCTACTGTAGATAATTTAGTATGCAATTCTTGAATCATTCAATTATTTAGCTGCATGGTGAAGATTGAGTTTTATTCATTTAATTAAGTTCAGAATAGTTTTGATTTCTTGTTTCCTTCTTCACCAATCCGCCGGCTTCTCCTCAAAAATCGTCGAACCATCTTCTCTTGGGTTTTCCAGTTGTTTATACTGACGTGTACATTATGTCTATATAATATAATAGAACATTATATAATATAACATTATATATAATTCGTTTTGTCAACGTTGACTCATTATTTCTAAATGCTCTTTCAATTTTCGCTTCTTATGCCTAAAATTATCATTAATATTAAAAATGTTGAACTCTTAACGTATATCTCTATTTTTTAGATGATCAAACTTTTAACTTCTCTTAAGAATTTAGTTTCTTTCAGCTTTTCTTTTCTGGGTTATTTGTTGCGGTTCATAGTTTGCGCCTGTAGGATAACACAGGTACCGCCATTACTTTGTAAAATTTTCAATCTCTCCTTACTGTATTTCCTTTGATCCTCCTAATTCCTTTATGGTATTTGCACTAGTCGTCTTATTTCCATTCTGTTCCAGGCTGTTAACCTGCACATTGTTAAACAATGAGCGACCTAATCTGCTTAACTTTCAAGTTCGCTGCTGGAAAAGAACGGGGAATTCTGAAGATTGCGTCTTCGATGCAGTAAACGTCAACGTAAATCATAATCAAGTCCCAGAGGGCGTATTTAAAACCTTCTCAGATATCACTGCGGCTTTTCATAAAGGAAAGAAGCTTGTTTTTGCTAATTAAGCTGGGAATAGCGGGAGTGCCATATATAAAACTGATAATCATCTGACGTTATATTTCCTTCCTATTTTTCTGCTCCAATTTTCGCAGAAATTGATAAAAATCCCCTTTTGCACTTTTGAAAATTGAATCGCAAAGAGGATGACTGAAAAGCCTTCCGCCATGTTGTCATCCTATCTTTTCCAAATCAGATAATTAGAAAAAGAGACATACCCTAGTGCACAATATTATCTTGACCGGGGATCATGATGACCCCAGATGGACTGCCTCCACCCAATGCGACTCATTCTAAAGGGTTTCATTTCCTGAAGCAAACTTGGTCGCCATTACATAACGCTCGTCAATGGCATAGATAAGCCATGTATGCCAGGATTAATAAAGACTGCAGATATGCATTATCGGAATAGTACTTGTAGATTAGTGGAGTGAATCCCCACATAGAATCTTCAGGAATACCCCCAAGACCCAGACTCTTACGAAGTAATCTACTGTAGCAGAATTTTAACATTTAGTATTCAAAAATTAATTTGTTATGTCAACTGCTTCAGCTATGTACTAAAGTACTGTAAACATCACATGTTAAATAAGGGATATAAGAAGCATAGTTTGAATTTAAACTCAAGAGAAGTTAGTTCTGATATAAGAAATCAGTAATCTTTTATTCAAATGAAATGTTAAGACAAAAAAGGTACGTTTAATGCTTAAACTGCCGTTTGTATTCAAGTTTTTATATAATTTTATTTTTCCATATCAAAATAACAATTAGAATAACAAAAGGAAGCTTCCTTACCAAATTTTCAAAAAGATACACTTTAGACGAATATATACATAGGCTGAGCTTGAGCTCTGCTCAAATTCGTTAACTGACCACAATAAGTAAATCGATACTACTTACAACAATGACTTTTACAATGTCTTATTGCTGTTTATCTTTAATTCGTCTGTATATGCTAACGTGATTGGTCTTTTTATTCATGTATATTCAAATCGACGAGTCAAAGTTTTACTTATATGATAGTACAAAGGGTTAAATAGATGTAAATTACTACACAACTTAGGCCATATACCCAAAATCACTGACTACATTTTTAATAGCGATCTAAGGTAACGATAAAAGTCCACTTTTGATTAATACAGTGGTAACCAAACTAGATGATACAGGAAGGCGATTATACAACTGAGGTCAAAGAGCAACAAGTTGCTGAAACATGTTGTACAGGAAGATGACTACTAAACTAAGCATAACTGTTGGTCATTCACTGAATTATAGGTATTACAAGACCCCAGGCACAATAGTTGTGAAAAAGGTTAAGAATATTAGATGTATCATATCGCTTAAAATGAATACGGCTCAATTGTGTACAACTTATAAAGATAAGTGCGAGAAAAATTCGTAAGTCCTCTTCTGTAAACTAAAATTCTATAAGGCATTTTCTGTTTCGGAAATAATAGTGTGTCCTGTTTTTGAGTAATGTGTATAGGTGCCTTTTATGGCTTTATTGTCCTACCTCATTGCTACTGTATTTCAGAATTTGTAAACATTTTACACCTTGCTGTTTCTTGTAAAATGGCCCACTTAAGCGAGTTTTAATAAAATGTTGTATAATTGTCTTGCTTCATCATTAGTAAAAATAAAGTAGGCATGTTTAAGTTACAATTTGTAATAAAATGTCAATTAATAAGAATTATGTAAGTAAATATATTTGATAAGAACTGATATACATTAAAGGTAATATATAATATGTTCTTATATATTCTGATTATAACTTTCACTGTGTTCTTTTTCGTTGTCTAGGAAGTAGGCATTTCACTGTTATTGTTATAAAACATTTCGTATAATGATGGTCTCTAAATCACACGAACTCATACTTTTTAACCTAAAGGTAATTTAAAACAGATTGAGCATGTAAAGACATACATAAAGGTAAATATGTTTTCTTTTTGCACCTGTTCATAAATATAGAATGGTTAAAATGTATTTTAGTTATGAAGCTGAAATGATCTTAGTACATCTTAAAGGCCCGCCTCGGTAGCATGGTGGTAGTGTGTCTGTCTCATCCTCAAGAGGTTCCGAGTTCGAATCTCGGTCAGGGTGAGCTACCTGAATAGTGTTTTTCCTGGGGATTCCTTTATCCTGAAATACGAATGTCAGGTAACTCTAAGCTCCATGGACCTCGGGCTCAATGGAACATCGTTTCACCCATTTTCATTCATCGTCCGAAATGACTAAACGTTGGAGGACGTAAATTAAAAGAAAACATGTCATAAAGGAAGGATGAGCATTTCTGACCGGCGTACTATCGCATGTAAAGCGACATCCATTCCATTCTTTCTCATTTGTCCTTTGCGAACATACTCCAATGCAGGGGTGGAACACTGTTTTATGCAAATGCCGGACCCTTTTGTTTTTAATTTACCTCCTCCAACATTGTCATATACGCCGATGAATGAAATGGGTGAAATGTTCCTCAAATGAGCCCAGGCCCATAGAGCTTAGAGTTTCCTACATTCATTTTTCAGGATAAGGGAAAACCTCGGAAAACACCTTTCCCATATAATTCACCCTGTACATGATTCGAACTCGGGACGTCTTGAATATGAGGCAGATACGCTGCCATCTAATCTACAGAGGTGGGCTAATTATGAGATTCATTTCACAATAGCTGGCCATTCATTTAGGGAAGCATAAGCTCTCTTATTTTGGAGCATACAGAGATGCTGCTATGCATTTTGTGTAAACACACACATGATGTATTACCGAACTCAGCTTCTATTGGAGGCTCTCATAAACAACGTATATTAAACAAAAACTATATAGATACGTGATTGAAATTGTAAATTGTCGACGGGCCCTAAAACACCACACACTCACTCACTGAAATTGTAAATAATACAAATCACTCTTAACAAAATTGCAACTATAGGTATAAACATTACCGATAATTCCCAAGTATTTTTGTTTATTTATTTTAAATAGTTAATTTATTTATATTCACATAGAATTTTCTGTTATGTAAAACCAGCAAATTCGTATACATCAATATCCTAGATTAGGTACCATGGAAATGAGTTCACTACTACCAGCTATTGACGTTTCAATAATAATGAGGATGTGTACTTTAAAAATAAATCATTTAATTTATGTTTTCTGTAAAAACATACCAAAAAATGGAATTAGTTCCTCTGGATCCAGTTCATAATTCCAAAAGTAAATTAAAGGAATATAATGTTCGTTTGGTGTAAAAACCGTAGAATTTGAGTACTGCTTGTTTACTTTTTTCTACAAACTTTTAAGTGATACTGCATTTATTTCTTTAATGTTTCCAAGAAGTGCTATATACTTTTAGCTCCAAACGTTTACCGTATAAATAATAATATACCTACACTACGGATATTTCATTTATGAAGGAACGATTCAACATTAGGTACCCCTCGACATCAATAAAGATTAGTTCGGAAACACGAGTAAATGAATTAACATGAATTAACCACGATATATGCTGACTTTTGAAATTTAAAAAACAAAAGAAAGTAAGAGACAAAAAGTCCAGTTACTGGTGTTATCTTGATTCCAATTAAGACTCAAACCCAACTCAAATACATAACTTCAACAAATATAGGTAGAATAAGCAATACCGGATATATTTTTGTATTTTTGACAGAAAAAATGTTTATTCATTGGTGGAACTGTAAGTATATTTTATGACTTCTAGGTTCCGGATATAGCATCGTGAGGAAATTGAGGAGCTTACGCTAGGTAAGCAGCCCTGGTCACGGAAATCAACATTCCGGCTGGGGAATGCAGAGATGCTGACCACATCTCCTCCCCGTATCGGTTGGATGATCGTCCACCTCTGCCGTTCGTAAGTGGACGTGAGGCCGACAGTCGGGTGTGTAGGCCTTGGCCCTCTAAGGATTGTCGCGCCATGGGTTATTTATATTACTATATTTCATGACTAAGCTACCGACTCTTCCTGGATAGTAATTATTTACACAAAAACGCTATAAATATTTGCTAGTTTCTGTTTGTATTCAATATGATTACTTTTAATGTTTTGGTCCTTCATATTCTTTTGTGGTTTTGATAGCTATTTTCTCTGAACTCCAATTTCAGATAAGTACCTCATTAAACGTATTTGATTAAACAGATAAATTAGGTATACTAACATTTAACTGGAAATCAAGCGACTATGCTTGGTATTCCTTGAGAGGTTTCATTTGTTTTTAACCTATTTAAGCGCAAAGCTATTTACCCCAGTTAATGAAAATGTGTGTTTCAAAATTAAACCATTCAGTTGGTATATCGCATGATAGCCAAAATCTGTTTTAAAATACTCATGCGAAACGTTAAATATATTCGGAATGAACACTTTCAAATGAGCGTCTCGTTTGACTTCAGTACTTAAAACTTGAGAAAGATATCTAAAACTGAAACTCACACATATAAGATCCTTTGTTCCCAAAAGTTCACCTATTCCATGCACATCCTCCCTTGAAAAGCGATAATCTATCGGCGAAAACTATGTCCAAACATTTCTCTTAGTACATACCTCAAATTTTCAGCTTCTACTTAAACGATATTCTTAAAGAAAACTCTTATTGACAGAATTGGTGCCCATAGGGGAGGGGATTCGTCCCCTTCAGATGCCGTGGTGCGGGCGCTGCGGACCCCTAGCATTCGTGGTACCTCTGACGTTACTAGAGGAACCTCGGGCCGAACATTCGAGCTCCTCTCTGATAGGGAGTTGTTCGGATTGGGTTGGACTCGAGGAGGCAGTGGTTCCCGATACCCATGGGAGATCGGGTACGTCTCCGGACGGGGTTGAGGGAAGCCATTAATATTCCCGCGTACTAGCCAGCATAGCTAGTAGAAGGTGTTCTAGATCACCAGGCGGCCCCACCGAGGTCATATCGGTAGCCTTCCCATTTTGGTGTTGGCACGCGTAAGTGTCGTATCCACTTCCATCCCGTCTTGAGTCCACAGGACCAGATGGGGGGCACTTGTTAGTCTCCAGGTCTTGCCCTATGGAAAGCCCCACGGAGGCGCCGGGCGCCTTTTTGGGACAGCTCGGGAACTCCCTGGTCGAAAGAGGCCCGGGTCCTTTGTCCTACGGGTCCAGGATTAATGGGAGTAGAACCTCTGACATTGACGTGACAGAATTTGTATGTTCTCTCCAGAAGTATGATAATCTTCGGAATGAATTTTCCAAAACACTTTAATGTATTCCAATATTCATTTAATATTTGTCCGTAAGATATGACGAGCTAAACGTGTAGAAAGCGCTGTGATCTCTTGCGCA
The DNA here is from genome assembly GCA_030765055.1 of Mantis religiosa. Taxonomy (NCBI): domain Eukaryota; kingdom Metazoa; phylum Arthropoda; class Insecta; order Mantodea; family Mantidae; genus Mantis; species Mantis religiosa. The sequence continues at coordinate 67,300,307 of CM060951.1, read as the reverse complement.
AAACGTTCCACTCCATTTTGATTGTGCGAGACTAATTTCAAACCGTTTTCTACCAATAACGAACAAAACTATTCTTTGTATTTAGTTGTTATAAGTGTTTACATGGCACTTCTGTAGGCCAGATTTTATTTCAGGCCATACAAAATAAATAATACCTACTACTTTATAAAACTAAAAGAACATTGTCATAATTCAAGCGAAAGAAAGTAACTGTAAAGAAGAAAACACGAAATCCAAAGCACCATTAAAAACAATTGTGAATATCTTAGAAAACTTCACATTTTACTGGAAAATGTTGGCACCGTACATTATGTTTAGTGCAGATAACCACATATTACAAAATAGCGATTCAGTAAAAATCCAGGAAGCAAGCAACTCTGATGCAGGTTATATCTATGCAACTGGTAGTTTTCATGAACTATTTGCTTGTCGACCCGTCACCAAGGAGTTGGGACTTATGAAGAATGGAAATTGAAGATACTGAGAAGCGTTGACGTCGACTACTATCATGTATTTACATTTCATATTTGTACATATGAAATATTATTTATGTAACCTCTATGGATGACACGACAGAGAGTATAACCAAGAATCCATTGAAATCTATACTTTTCACATAATCAAAACAAATCTAAAGCTACAAAAAAATCTAAAGTTGAATAAATCAACATCATAAGTTAATGTTTGCCACTTATTGCACGTGAAAAGCTGTAGATTCACCTCTGTAAAGCACATAATACGAAAATTCAATAATTCCTCTCACAATAATTAGGAAAGTGGTTCTGCTTAGAATGAAAGTGATTGGCTGTTTATTACACCAAACAAATTAGTGTTGTGATCAGTTAGCTCCCCAAAGTAGTGCTTAATATCCGAAAGTAATGGGTTGGCTAGTAAGTTCTGACGTTTTTCTTTGATTTTTTTTAAACTGAAAGTTTTGAGTGCGAAATACAATGTTTTGACAAAGCGCTTAGTGTTATTCCAAAGAGAATTTATATGATGTACAAAATATTCCGCTTGATTTTGTGTGCTTATACGTAGTTTGCTGACAGTAAAAAGAACAGTCAAGTCGACAACCATGAGTTTTTAATCAAAGTCCGTATTCTGTAGAGTATATATTCTCTATCGAATGACAAAAAAGAAGTATTCCAACACATTTTATTATGCACGCGAAACTTTGTGTTACAAACAACACAAATGTGTTGTGTTATAAACACAAACAAAATACTATACCGTTTTATAAAAATATTGCTTTTCACAATGAACATTTTGTTATAAATTAAATATGTGTTCTCCATGAAATGAACAAAGTTACTTTATATGTTCCGAGAAAATGAATCAATAATATTACCACCTCGCCTCGGTAGCGTGGTGGTAGAGTGTCTGCCTCACGTTCAGGAGGTCCTGAGTTCGAATCTCGGTCAGGGTGAGTTACCTGGATAAGGTTTCTTCCAGGATTTTCCCTTATCCTGAAAGACGAATGTCGGGTAGCTCTAAACTCTATGGACCCTGGGCTCATTTGAGCATCATTTCACCCATTCCATGCATCATCCGATATGACTTAACGTTGGAGGACGTAAAATTACAAAACAATTACAAAACAACTAATATTACCATTTAAAAATTAGTGAGATTTAGAATAGTCCGTAAGTACGCTACTTTAAAGCCATTCTAGTTATCAAAAGAAAAGAAACTTTAACATTATAGATGTTTGATATGAAGTTATTACTTAAATAAAGTTTCCCCAAAGCTGTCAGTTACTAATTTCCTTTTTGAAAGTCTCGCGGAGAGGAAGTACTTCGTTCTTATTCTTCTTGTTTCATTGTTCGGGCGAATGTGAGCAAAAAGATTTTGAAGATATGACAAGTCGTTATATTAAGCTACAAACTAAAACATACTGTTAAAAAGATATAGGAGGTGATAAAACGGGATACGGAGATATTTTAGCGAACGCTTATGGTATACGGAAACAAGAAACTTAGCCTTCTCTATACATCGATATTATTGTGCATCCAAGTTTAATTTGCGAATTTGCATTTGCATAAAGTCGGCAACATCTTTTCCCCGAGAAGGTTAAAAGAATGATATATTTATATAAATAATGTATAGTATATTTTATAGTTATGGTATCAGAATACATTTGTTCCAGTAAATTAATACAAGCGTAATACGTTTTAACTTGGCCCTTTATAAAGCCATTTTTGTTGTAATTTGCATCCTCCAACGTTCAGTTATATCGGACGATGAATGGAATGGGTGAAATGATGGACATGATGGGTGAAATGAGTCCGGGGTCCATGGAGCTTAGAGGTACCCGACATTTGTCTTTCAGGATAAGGGAAAACCCCGGAAAACCCTTATCCAGGTAACTCGCCCTGCCCGAGACTCGAACTCGGAACCTCTTAAACTTCAGGCAGACAGGCTACCTACCATCTACGCTATCAAGGCGGGTATAAAGCCGTTTGCTGTCACAGTGACAAATTAAGTAAATATATCAAAGTATGCCTTAATAATGGCCTTTTACAAGCCACCAAAATAATGATAAAGCTAATACTTTATTTCAAGTTTGTGAATACAACATTATATTAATTACCAATACCTGATGGAAACAATGAAACTTCACAAAATCAGAGGACGTTTAGCCCTGTGTACCAGCAACAAAGAAACAATGTTGAAAGAAAGGAATAGAAAACTCATTCAACATTGCCACCATAACAAAAGAATTGCCTCTGGCAGTCTGTTAATGAAATAAAAGGGAAACAGTAGTTCAGTGGCCTGCAACCGGTATGTTATAAAAATGTTACGAAAACATCTGCCCTTAGGCAGTGGACTAAAGAAAGTATTGCTGAAGCACATAAGGATATTTTGTTCCCCAAGGGTAACCACATCAAAAGTAGAACAAGAACACATTTTATCATTTTAAATTCCCATTGTTGAATTATACTCAACATTGAACTGCTGTTCATAAGTTTAGCTCAGGTGTCAACTATAGTAGTGTTTCAAAACCCGTTTTTAACAGCAATACGAGTGCAACTGAACTGCGACAAAGTTATTTCCAGAATTAGGCACTGCCATTCAGCCGGGATAGAACCAATGTCCATCCCTGAGCCGATGCAAAAGTACACCGTATACGCCAAAATAGAGGCATGTTTTGGCTTCATTGACACATACTCGTGTGTCACCAGACAATCAGTAATTCTTCCGTGTCTACTGGTTGATTTAACAATTTTTTTATTGCTTTTCGATTAGTCTAAATGCAAACTGGGGTCGAGAACCTATTTATTACGTGTCTTTAGATAGTCACTGTGAGTGGACAAAGGGCCTCAGTTGCTTATTCAAGCTCGGTTTTTCTTGTTTACTTCTTTAATTTGTGAATGAAACGATGGATGTCATAATGAAATTTGCCTTTTAGCGACTAAAACAAACAACGCGAGGAAAAATATCTGATTTGTTATGGATGTTTCATTTTCCAAAAAACTATTGTACATCATATTAGTCGAAATATCATCTGTAGAAAAGTTTTTATTTCATTCTTTCTTGTAGTTATAATGGGTATTCGCTATGCGATGGCTTTGAAAGTCTTTACTTGAACACCAGGGGAAAGAACAACAATAACTACTTCGAATTTGAGAAAGCTTTAAATGTTGAAAAATTCAAATCAATTACAAGGAATATCTAAAAATAGTTAACCCTAGTCAAACATATTTTACATATTTTGTGGTTTAAAGTAAGATCTCAGTGTCGAATTATTTGTACATAGTAAACAACGTAGAAATGTCACGTTTTTAGAATACATAGTGCATGGTATTTTATTTAACAATAGGCTTTCGCAAAATATGTGCTACTAAAGAAACGTGAATTTGCTGCTAATCAATTTGGCAGTGCTCAAAACCGGATAAGATTTTCAGTTAGCTTTTAGCCTTCTCAAATGTAATTATATGCGTAAATGAATGATTTTCCAGAGAATTGACTTCTCGGCTATTGTTTGTAACTTTTTAAGGCTGTTTTGATTATTATTTTATCCAATGTTTTCACTCTACTATTTAACTGTACGTTTTCACTATCGCCATATTTAGATATAAACGTAAACATCAAAACTTTCATGGAATTCCTCTGCTAATTCATAGTAATGAATAAAATAATATTGTATTTGAAAAAATATTACCAATGAGAACACCCTTTGGTTTAATAGGTGCTGGTACACTGCCTATTGATTCAATGTTCTATTATTCCTAACATCAATAATTTGCATAAAAAATACACGTTTATCTAAAAATGTGGCAATATATTGTTATATATCACGAAAGTCCATGACTGTTGAGAACGATTCAAATAAGGGATGCCCAAAATACTAACATGATACTTTCTGTCCTTGAAAAAGAAAAGCCCTGCTTTACGGGATGCTGATACCCTCGAAGAACACAGGTAATATTTGTTGGGTATACCGTAGCAAATCTCCAACAAAATAAAGGTCAGAGTATATTATTGCTGTTCTTTTGTCTGCGTGCTTCTGTCCAGCTTCTGTCTGTGGAGACCCGCGTACCAGCGAAGGGGCTGGCCGGACACAATAATTGGAAACCAGGCACGAGGTGAAGCCATATTTCATGCGATGGGAAACGCGCACCTAGGGGGTGGAGATGTAAGATGATGGATGCAGCAGATTGGTATCGGCCTGGCACTGACTACCCCCGGGGGGCGGCTCCCGATGGTGATGATGATGTGTCGCGACGACGTCTTTTCCCCAGTCCCATTGTCAATCTCCCCGGTGACACACCATGTTTCTCGGATGACCTCGTAATACGTCATGCCTTAGATAACATTCAGTTCAAGTCACGTCTCTAGCAGATACCGTATCTACTTCAGGTGTTCGATTCCCACTTGGGTTTTCGTTCTAAACGCTCGGGCGACCATGTGAAAATCATCACCCACTGTCAAGAGTTTGTCAGCTGAAATGTCGTTGTCAAATTAACTTATTCATTTTTTAAAACCAGATTTTTGAACATTGTGATCTCTTATTAGGTATTTTCTTCCTTTTTTCAGTTCCGAGTAATTTAAGATTTCTATGGTAACTTTATTAAATTCATTAGCTTAACTGTTAGTGCAAGGTAATACTTTGATACAACTTTCCTTCTCATTTCTGCGCTCTGTTTTTCCACTCATTTCTTACATTATTACTCACAATTCTCTAGTAGAGAGAGGAGAACACTGCGTTATTCTTTCAAACGCTTCAGATGTGTCAGTTCTCGAACGAGAGAACTCGCCTCTTATATTACGCAGAAAGTTTTATATTGTCATGTTTAAAGCATTTATACAATAGCTAGAACATATTCAGACTCTTACTTTAATCCGCAAAACTTGTAATCTACAGAAAATATGCTTAGCATTGCTTCATCGAAAAACATGAATAATAACATTTACAATTACTTCTCAAATAGCTTATTTACACAAAAAAATGTACTGAAACGTTTCTCTCACCTCACCGACCTCTATTCCACTGTTTTAAAATCCTCAGCCTAAAAGTGAGTTTATTGTATGTCAATTGGCAGGTGTTCACAGGCACGGCTGTAACATAATACATTTAACAGTATGAGTCAGGATCGACCGCTTTGGCAGGCGGAAGTTGGTTTCTGCTTAGAAAGATTTCTAAACTCAGAATAATAACAAACATACTTCCGTGCATTTAGTTCAAATAACGATTATTACATCAAAGATTGGCACCTACAGTTCTTTTTTTTTAATTTACGTCCTTTAAATTTTTAAGTCATATCGGACGATGAATGGAATGGGTAGAATGATGCTCAAATGGGCTCAGGGTCCATGGAGCTTAGAGTTACCTGATATTAGCCTTTTAGGATAAGGGAAAACCCCGCAAAAACCTTATACAGGTTACCCACACTGACCGAGATTCGAACTCGGGACCTCTTGAACGTGAGGCAGACATGCTACCATCTACGCTACAGAGGTGGTTATATTTTGTCTGATATCCTTCTATGTGGTTCATATATTTAATTTTATGTATAATTAACTGCGTCAGTGACTCCATGAAGAGAAGCTTAGAACAACAAGGATTGAAACTAATATGAATTTTGATACACTTAGTTCTGTTAAAAAGAGAGAGAGAGAGAGAGAAAATATTCAGTTACCACAGTGATGTAAGTCCAGATTTGGATAAGCCATTTAATAGAAATAAACTGAGATATTAATTCTGCACTAACAACTCCGATTAGCACTGATTTTCATGAAGGAAACTAGTTTATCCTTCAAAGACCCTGTTTTTGATCTCGTTTACACAAAAAGGTTGCATTTTACGAAGTCATACAGGTGGATCTAAAACTTTCTACCACATTTTAATGAAACCAACAGTATTTTAATTTTGCTTCAGATCTTTCAAGAAATAGATTTACTGTTGAAGAAGTTGCAATATTTGTTTCCGTGAGGTTGGGGCGATAATTTATGAGAAACTGCGCCCGGAAAACCTCGCAAATTAGTGCCAGATGGAACAAACAAAAAATAAACGGAAACGTTGCTGATGAGAAGCGCTCAGGCAAACCAAACTTCTCCAACATTCAGATTGTAATTTAACGCTGGACAAGTCAGATCAGTAATTCAGTGGACATTCCCATCATAACAGTCAGTGGTTTCAGTTACGGAAACCTAACCAGCAGCAACTCCTGTTACAGCTTGCCACCTTGTTGTTGTTTGAGAGAAACTAAACACGGCTGCAAGCAGAATTGCACTAGAAGTAAAATTCACAGGAATGTATAGAACAAATAGTATAAAATAATCATTAATTCGGATAATTGCTTTCGCCATAATGGATCGAAACCTTAACATCTTGGTTTTTCCAACAAAAATGTTACCTCTCTCCCTGATGAGTCCAATGCACTTAGCGGTCGTAGAGCACTATGCCTTGGCGTTCACTTTCTTCAAAAGCAAATTGGCCCAGTACCTATGTATCAAATGCTACTGGGGATAAGCAACCTTCTAAACCATATATGATACCACATAAATGAGGCCATGCTTCTAAAAGTTGGCACAGAATTTCGACATCAAACTACTTTAGCCAATAGCTTCAGTGCTATTGACAGGGAATATCCATACTGAATCATGTACAATGACTTTAACATCGTACATGCACTTGTTATACATCCTGTACAAATACTGAATCCAACACATTAATGACGGTGACAGCGATATATTAACATAATAGTACTATTTTCAGATTTTGAGCAAACTTTTGTGCATCGCCATGTCCCTCAAGAGCTTTATTTAAGTCAATCAAACTCTTCTCTGAATCTCCGCCTTAGAAACGGAGTTACAATTTTCTTTGTTTTGGGTAATCCTTTCAAGGAATATCTTCTAAAATATTGTGTTCTTGATCTCTTCGCAATATTTCAAGTTATAAAATATTACTTCAAAATAGATCGCACGTATTTTATTTTAATTTATATATGGAGTTCCTCTCCTAATAATTATACCTAAAAGTGGTCTTCATTCATGCATTAGACATTACGCACGTAATATCTTCTACTCATATTTTGAGAATTTTTTTAATACTTTTCGTTGTAGTTGTTTGTATCTCCAAATATTGCAAGGGAATGTGTTTCATTTTTTATTTCGAATTTTATACATAAGGATATATCTCTGCTTCTTGGAAATGATATATGGAAAGTCAAGAAAAGATGAAGGTTGACTAAAAACAAATGAAAGGACATCGCTTGGATATGAAGCGTAAATATAAATTCCGAAAGGGATTCCGAAAGTTAGGTTGCATGGAACGATTTTCTTAAATTACAAAACATTATTTTAATTACAAACCATAAACGGTGGTAATAGTCGCTTAAGTGAAATATAAATCGCTATGTAGAATATGTACTGTACAATTTAAGTTTTTAGCCCATAATGAGTATAAATCAATGAATATTAAACGCAGTGAGTCTTTAAAAGCCAGGTTTAAACAAATCTGTATCTATGATACCTGACACTGCTTAATACATGTGTTGTTTGTTATGGCTGTAAATAATAAGTTTAAGATAAAATCAGCATTAATTATATAAGTAATACTTAGTTTAACAAAATGCACAACAAACAATATGGACGGGAATGGACGCTAACTGACTTCAGTCTGAATGCTATAAAAGCAACTGCAGCAGCAGTAGTACAATTAAATTTAGCCTGAATATCCTTATTTGTAGTATGTTTCGTATTTGTAAAATTTATGTTTATCTTTCTAAGTTACTCAAAGAAAATCTTAAGGGTATGTATAGTTAAAGTGTCAAAAACTAAACTGAGCTTCTGTCATAGCAACATGGACCACGTATTACCAAAAAAGAGTTGAACGTTTGCAGATTAAAAGCAAAAAGTCATGGTTACCTGTGTAATTAAAGTACTTTTAAAATATATCTGCACGTGATAAATATGGGGATGTTACTGAATTGAAAAATGGTGATTCCAAATGTTTATGTCCTTTAGCATAATTGTTGGACGTTTCTTAGTTAATGAGGATACTGGAATTTTGAAGGGCAGGGAAATACAGAGACGATATCGAATTTGAGAGTGTTCACAGTGAAGGTTCTTTAAAATGTATGGTTTTATCGCTACTTGTAAGTCGTGTATTTACACTTTAAATTGTGATTAATTTTGCATAGACTGTGGCATGGATACTCATAATATCTTTTTTACAATTAGTACTGTCTACTTTAGATGTGTTTCACAGTCTCCTTGTACTATCTAGGTAACTGATTTCTTTAACTCTCTCGTTTTGCTCATTCCTTCTCTGTTTCCTAAGAAAATTACGTATATTTCACAAGCCTTCCAATTTTTAGGCTTATATGTTCCAAGCATGTCTTGGGTAGAGAGTTCTATACAAGATAATTACTATAGTGATTTCTGCATGAAAGGATTGCTGTTCATCTTCACCTTGGTAACGTTAATGGTTAGCTGCCTTCACATCTTCCACCTACCTGTTAACTGTACCCGAGTAATTTTTCTGCAAGTTACGAGTATCGACCTTTGCCTCGCTTGTCCTTGCACAACTGTTGCAACATCAAGTATTTGGCTTTATAGTTTATCAATATCATGATTTGTATTGCATTTACATACGCTTATGAAATGATATATCTATCCTTTGTTTCTTGTGAGGCCATGCTAAGAGAGTGCCACGTACCAGGATACAGAACCAGCTTAAACATTTGAACTGTTAACCTATATGCCCCTATGAAGCTAAGATACATAATATGTATTAAAACTTGTGAGTAATATTTATCATGATTAACATGAAAAGGAATAGAAAACATTTTATGAGTATTTTATAGATTACCTTTGAAAAATAAAGAAACCGTACAGCCGTTTTGCAGCTATGTAAAATAATCATATTTGTTACAGTTGTTTACAATTTAAACGATACATTGGTTATTTACTTTTATTTGTTAACTTTTTTTTACGATTTCATTCATGCAGCATTTGAATGTAGCTTGCAGTCATTTTATTTTCGTTGTTGACAATATTGGTCAGTATCAGATTGCAGTGGGTATCGCGTTTGACCTTGAAAAGGGACAGTAATTAATTTAATTTTCGTAAATTGTTCTACTATTCACTATCGGATAGTATGCAATACACACAAGGTAAGAGCTTTGCATAAACTCGACTTCATCTCGTATTATTAAACTGCTTCCTGGTTTTGTAAAGATGCAATTATCACACTTGCATTGCAATATACTCATTCAATATTCTGTCCAAGTAGCATAAAATAAAAGCGTATTACCTTTCTAATTTATCATTTTTCATCCGTTTTTTTCATAATATTTATCATCGGACATAGAATACTGCAAGCCATAGTTCGATATCTCTCAGTACATAGCATAAACAATTATCTGGGGGGTTTCTATCATAATATATACAATATTATATTGATCATTATGTCCTATAACTATATGCATTAATAGGAATAAGGTCAAATTTCCTTGTTCTTTCTTAGGTTGTTGGTTATAGTCGTAAAGGTCGCAAATGTTTACTGATATAAATAAAAGTTATTTCTAAATCCGAGTGAGATAAAAAATAACACTTTACAGAGTATAAGAGGTTCAGAAAGCTAAAAGAAATAACAAATGATATCGTGAATATTTTACTTCAGGGTGGTACGACAAGGCACCCTCTAAGCAGTTCGACACATAATATACGCAGTCGACAATCATAATAAAATTGGATGTTGACGTGAAGGGAACAAAATTCAATTCAATTCCGTTCGTTCTGAGTTCTTTATGGGTCTAATATTATATATTAAAGAGCTTAAATGAAATAGACGTTTCTTCCCTGTCCGAAAAAAATGTGGGAGTTGGAAAAACATAGTGCAGTAGGGGTGGAATTGGAAAGGCACAATTTTGGAGTAAATCAAGCACAATTTATATGGCTCGAAACACGCGAAGTTTAGAGGATGACATCACAGTTTCTTCGGCCTTCATATATTGACTGCTAAGAACGAGTGTTTCTTGTCAACATTATGTATTTGTGTTTTACACCCTATAGTGGGCGGATTAAGCTGTTTACGTAGAATATTCCTCTCTCACACACAAGATAGTCTCTTAAGATATCTGCGGATTAATGTTCACTTAGTTAAAAAGGCTCTCCAGATATATAGAAAGACACTGCAATGAAAAACATCAGAATAGGTTTCCCATTTTAAATATCAAGGTCAAGATAATTCTGTAGAATGTAAGATTTATAAATAACAGCGAATTTGCGGAGCAATAAATAAAACTTTGAAAGATAAGATGCGGAAGGAAACGAAGTTTAAGTTTTATTATATGCCAACGAATAATGGATCCTGTGAAAGGAATTAAAGAAAGACTCTAGGCGCCGAAATTAAAGGTGGGAACGGTTGTATAAGAAGGGGTCTAATGAGAAATGTGGATATATATGAAGAATTAAACATGTATGGTTTAATGAAAAGACTAACAAAATAACAATAGCTGAAAGGAATATCTGAAACTACGAATGAAGATAGAATAAATGTTGATCAATTAAAGAAGAGGTGAGAATGATAGAGTGTGGAACAGACTGAAGGTCTAATCCTTGAAATAAATAAGGTATAGAAAGGTAAGTTTCTTATTTGTTATGATCAATTCACACATAATATAATAATTACAAATGGAGTATGAGCTCCAAAAATATTATTTAGTGCAGTCTTCTGAACAGAAAATGAAGTAAAAGTAACCATTTTGCAGATTTTTCCCCCCAAAATGTATATAATATATTACTCATGTCGCTTACTACATTGACATTATAATTTAGTATCAAAATTGTCACATAAAGTATGTGTTTACCTTTAACATTAAACACTCGAGAAGCACTGAGTAAGCTGTTTAATGAATTGGAGTTTAATTTAAAATGACATGTTGGCGATTGGATGAAATACATTATAGAGAGCAGCTGCTCACGTATAAACATTCTAAGGTGCGGAGTTACTTAATTTGAACTTGTACGAAGTACTTCCGGAAGTGTAAGCACGCGAGAGAGCGTGCGTGTGTTAATACCCCGTATTAATAAACTAAAAATACCCGGAAATATGCATGAAATATGTGAAATAAACTCTCAAATTAGCCCGGAATACCTCATGTATTCTGGAGCTACACTAGGAGGAAGATTCGCTAATTCTTAGTAGGTAGATTAGATACACTAGTTTTTGCTTCTCTATTTGAATCCGTGTAAATCGGAAAAAACTTTTCAGGTAAATTATTAAGATAAACGATATAAAGTGTTTCCAAGTGCTTCCTTTAGGAAGTAGTTTGGATCTCGGCAGTACCTTTCTGTACGATATCATGGAGTATTGAAGCTAATTTGGAGACAGTTATAATAGTTATAACAATCGTAATCCAAATGACGTAAATTAACATTCTATTGCATAAAATTTGGGAATGATTACATTCGAAACACAGCGTTTAGGAAACTAAATCACATTAACCACAAACCAGCAACCAGTTGAACAGCTTTATGTCTGAGGTCTGTGAAAGGTAGATGTATCCCCTTGCCCGGAAGATTATGTAATTGCCTCTACACTACTACCGTAAGGCTCTGCAAGAAAACACCTTGCAGGGTGTTCAGCTCCGGAGGGGAGAGGGGAGTATCACATGACAGCTCACGATGTTATAAAATAATCTAACCAACCCCACGGCGTAAATGTCATTCTGGTCTAAGGCCTACTGCCCAGCTGCTGCATCCCCCACCTCTCCGCAACACAGGCATCATGAGTGGGGTGTAGTGCAGGAGGGTGGAATGTGGTCTATAACATGGTTTCTTCCGGAATATGTGACTTTCATAGCCAGAGGTCACTGCTTCTCAATTTTCCCCATCGGGACTTCACGAGGCTTAGTGTGAGCTGGTATATCAATGCCATGGTTTCTTCCGGTATATGCGACTTCCATAACCAGAGGTCACTGCTTCTCAATTTTCCCCATCGGGACTTCACGAGGCTTAGTGTGAGCTGGCATGTCTATACCATGGTTTCTTCCGGTATATGCGACTTTCATAACCAGAGATCACTGCTTCTCAATTTTCCCCATCGGGGATTCAGGAGGCTTAGTGTGAGCTGGCTTGTACAGTGCTACCAAAAGATTCTGCTACTATATTAAATACACAGCCCGTTAATAATTCAGTATTGGTAGCACAATAGCTTATGTTTTCCAAGAAGCCTAAAAATTGTGGATATACTGGAAGTCTATTTACAAACTTTTACATAACGACACAGTTACTGATCTCATCACATCGCTTACAACCAGAGTCACGTTAGAAGAATACTATAGTCACTCATCCCAAGGTCAAGGTTCAAGTCTTTTACAAACCGATGCTTTCTAAATGTGTTTAAATGCAGCAGCCCCATTTCAGTATTTATTTACTGGTATGTAAAATAAATCCTACAGGATGGAATTCTGTCACACCGGTAATGCTGATATAATTTGACAGCGTCGTGAAGAATACTTTTTTCAGTTATTCATTGGAAGCATAATCCACTGCAATAAGTATTTGTTTAATCGCAATATATTATTCTGTTGCCACCAAAGAATCCTTTACACAGTAAAGGGAAAAGCACTCACAAAACTTCTCTACTCTTCTTCTACAAACCACTCTTAGAAAATATTATACTTACTTCTAAGTATTCCATGTTAATAGAAATAGAACTCCATTACACATCGTAATAGTTTTTTTTTTTTAATTTACGTTCTCTAACGTTATCATATCGGACGGTGAATAAATTGGGTGAAAGGATGCTCAAATGAGTGCAGGATCCATGGAGGTTAGCGTTACCCGACATTCGTCTTTCAGGATAAGGCAAAACCCCTGAAAAACGTTATCCAGGTAACTCACCCTGACCGAGATTCGAACCCGGGACCTCTTGAATGTTACCATCTACGCTACTGAGGCAATTCTCTTTCATGCCCACGAAAAACCAAACAGCCATTTGCGACCTAAATATTATACGTATAAGTATTTCAAAATGCAACTTAATAACCAAACTATCTGGGAAGCACTTAGAGACACAACAATTTTTATTTCACATAAACTAGTGTTTTAGCTGGTTTCTAGATCTTTTGTACAGAAAGATTTTTTTATCCTTAACAGGCGAAAGTGATTCAGTATATTAGAACATAGAAATCTTCATAGGTATTTCCCAATAAATTCAAGATGTACATTTTAATCATCACGTATATGATTACATAAATGTAGGTATATATTGTAACACAAATGTCATTTTAATCAAACTCTTTTAGTCATTCTTAATTAAATCAAGAATATCAAATTTTTAAATACAAAGAGAAGTGTGAAGAGGGAGATTTTTTAAAACACCATCCTGCCGCATACTTAGTTGATGAACTTAAAAATGAAAAGTCTGTTTAACACCAAACTTAGATTTCAGTTACTGGTATTCAGTTCACACACACACACACACACACACACACACACACACACACACACACACACACACACACACACACACACACACACACAGAGAGAGAGAGAGAGAGAGAGAGAGAGAGAGAGAGAGAGAGAGAGAGAGAGAGAGAGAGAGAGAGAGAGAGAGAGAGAGAGAGAGAGAGAGAGAGGACGTCTTCTGAATATGTGAAATCTCAATATCGAACTTTCGAGAGGAATGCAATACTTCCTATATTAACAATAGGTAACAGCAGAAAGTAACAATGAGGTGTACGGGCTATACATAAGAGATTTCATCCAATATTTTGTATGTCGCTTAATGCTATTAAATACGCACAATTGATTTCATAGTTGTGTATTGGATACTAGGTATTAACTCTTGAACTTCAAGTGCATATTAAGAATTTAAACACGTAATATTTGTCAACAAAATCTCAACAATAATGCAAATTCACAGAGTGATAAGACAATCTGCTAGCTTTTAAATGTACGCTATAGATTAATAGTAATAATAATAGTAATAATAATAATAATAATAATAATAGTAATAATAGTAATAATAGTAATAATAATAATAATAATAATAATAATAATAATAATAATAATAATAATAATAATAATAATAATAATAATAATAATAATAATAATAATAATAATAATAATAATAATAATAATAATAATAATAATAATAATAATAATAATAATAATAATAATAATAATAATAATAATAATAATAATAATAATAATAATAATAATAATAATAATAATAATAATAATAATAATAATAATAATAATAATAATAATAATAATAATAATAATAATAATAATAATAATAATAATAATAATAATAATAATAATAATAATAATAATAATAATAATAATAATAATAATAATAATAATAATAATAATAATAATAATAATAATAATAATAATAATAATAATAATAATAATAATAATAATAATAATAATAATAATAATAATAATAATAATATTTCTATCTTTTTCTTTATTCTCATTTGCTGAACATACATTTACTCAAATTTGTTTCCAATTCATTCGCTAAATATATATAAAATAAATTCATTGTTAATTCTTTCTTGAAGGTGAGTGTCATTTAAGCGTTTGATTTTTACGGCAATTTTATATAATTCCCATAACAAACGCACTTTTAAATAGCCAGTTTTCTAAAATCAATTATGTTGTATTTCTTTCCCTTATCAAAGCAGTCGTTATATCTGAATAACTATTGTATTGTTTATGAAATACCTGCATGGTTCTGTAGCCTGGATTACTAATAATCTCAATACACTTCTTTTAAAAGCCTTTTTCGAGTATACGTGCAATAAGTCGCATAATATCACTATGAACGGAATGGGGTACACAACCAGAGTGTAGTAGCAGGTGCTAAGCCTGAATTTGATTGACAGAAAAAGTTTTCACAATTGTGATCTAAGGCCCACATCAAACATCCAACAAATGATGGTTTAAAAAAGAAATAATGAGTATAAAATTAGAAACAGGCTTTAATTACAAATTATACTCCTTTTTAATATATTGAAAGTCTCTGATAGTGCCACAGATGCCGATAACAGTTACATTCCTATTGAAATGTTAACCGCTAATTTTCTTTAGGCCAGAACACGGAGTCAAGAGTAAGCCTGACAGCCCTCACCTGCCGTCACGGATAATTTACAGACGTTTTTATTCTTCGTATTTGTAAGACGATATCAAATACAACACAACTGCCGCGGTATACCTCTTCTAGCTCACTTCCTCTTTTTTCTTTCATTTTTTGTTTTAAGCTTACGGGCCTACGCATTTGCTTATGGATTCGATTAAATTTCAGCTGCTGATTTGGAAATGAATATCTCCAAGTTCTGTTTAGCCTTCCGTACATCACTGCACGTTTTATGTAGACAAAACTCGATCTTTAAATCAGAAGTGTGCATTTACAGTAAGGCGTACTAGGTTCACATTCCACTGATTCTCGTTTTTTTAACTGATATAAAACTTCTCTCTGTGTTGTGTAGTTTTACTTGTACGTTATTTATTACGATAACGTAAGCAATGAAGGATACCTTTCAAAGAAATGCCAAATAAATATGGATTTTAGTGCTATTAAACGCTACAAACCTTTTACTGTAGTTCTCTATGCCTTTCATACTTGCAGGACCTGTTAAGGCATGTCTTATATAGACTTAAGTGTATGCATGTAAAGTTAATTTCTTATAAAACTAGGGTAAAAATATGTATAAATTCGTAAGATTTTCTCTATCCCCTGATCACTTAGTGTGTATTAAAAATTAGTTTATTTTCCTAACTAATTAACTTTATTTTAGATAAGTCTTTACAGAAATAGCCACAATTACACACTTCATTGTATATACAAAGGGAACAACGATAATCAAATATATAAAACAGGACAGTATGCTAGCCTTCTTCCATACAATCGCGAGAAGTTTCTGGAAGTCAACAAGACTTAAAAAGAATGACAAGGTATTGTGACTTTGGGTTCGTAGAATTAAAAGTCCAATTTGCAAAAATGCTAAATGTTCTTTATTTCCGTACAAATACACTCTGTTCAATTCTTACAGTAGCAGAATACGTCACATATACAACAAAGAGCTCACTATCCAAACACACCAGTTTCAATTACAACTCTCGCCTCCGTTTACAACTGTTTACGACTCCACTGTGTTTACGACTGCCTTTACAACTCCCTTGGAGAGTCGCAGCTTCCTTATATATACCACGACGCATATTACTAGATACTTCTGGAACAAACAAGAAATCGAATTACACAAATAAAAATATTTGCCACTTAGACTTCACATATCTTAACAAATTGGTGTTGATACTTCTTTTCAAATGGAAATCGTTTGCGTCCTCAGTCCACAGATAAACTCCGTTGTCAGAGATAATAGTTACCATGCCTTTCTTAAGTCTTTTTAGTATTACCAACATCTGAAAACGAAACAAACCTAAAAATAGAATCAGCTGTTGGTATTTCGAAATTCATTACGCGAGTTTATTTTTTAAAATAAATATTTTTTCCCACACCATTAAACGGTCCGATAGATTTAATAGTGTGGGAAAAATATTTATTTTAAAAAATAAACATCGCGTAATGAATTTCGAAATACCAACAGCTGATTTTATTTTTAGGCTTGTTTCGTTTTCAGATGTTGGTAATACTAAAAATACATAAGACAGGCATGGTAACTATTATCCTTGACAACGGAGTTTATCTGTGGACTGAGGACGCAAAAGATTTGTTTGTGAAATCGATTTCCATTTGGAAAAAAGTATCAACACCAATTTGTTAAGATAAGCGAAGCCTAAGTGGCAAATATTTTATTTGTGTAAGAAATCGAATGTTCTGTAAGACAATAAAGATTTCACTAGAATGTCCCATTCATCTCTATATTTATTTCCACAGACTTTTATCTCCGTGCTATGTTTATCTGCTTAGGCAAGCTGTTTATCTTCGAGCGGGATCATATGTCACTTATCTCTCTGCGTTCTAGTCATTAATAAAAGGTACCCCGGATATTGCACTTGTGGAGAAGTTATTTGAAATACCATTATATTCCGTGTTTTAGAGAAATTTAGGTTCTGTTTTCATCTACCACTCAAGGTTTACCAGTTGTGCAAGTTTATATAAAGTTTCTTCTCTACAAAAGCTTTTACATTTATTCAAGAGACTTCAAAATATGCACTTTCAGCAACATTTGGGATATAAATTTGACATGGAACACCATATCTTTACCACATGCTGTGTACATCCACAATTGAGAAAATAAAATCATATTCTTAATTAAACACTTAATTTTTGTAAAATTTGTTTACTGAGAAAAGTAATTGCTAAATGAAACTTACCATTAAGTAATCCATTTGAAGCATATTAGGATCGTCGTCGTTATCGCCATTATTACTTTATCTTTATGCGGCAGAAGTACGACATATTTTAAACAAAATTCTTAGAATTGAGAAAAGGAGTGTCCATTAAAGAACATTTAAATGAATAGGATACTGCAATCAAGTTCTGCATAATATAATTATATATTACCTTTTGGGTCAGTACTCAATCAAAGACGCTTCATTGTGCTCTAAAACAACAATACCTAAACAAAGTACGACGGAGACAAAGCAAATCAATAGTCACAGATTGGGTAATTTACAATCAAGCCAGCAGAATACGCAGAGAAGTCATTCTGTTTCCATCGAGGCGAATTAGTAAAAACCTTTACTAACTAAAACGGGATAGGCTTACATGAGTCAGGTCCTTGAAATCATTATTCAAAATCCAACGTGAAAACCTTTGTTCCTTTTACATTTATTGCAGCGTTATTGGTAGTTACATGAAAAGGTACAAGCTTACTACGCAATTCTAAGCACGTACATACATTTTATATTCGTCATTTCGAGAATCGCGCAGTAGTTCTGCTGAGAATCAAAAAGAAGTAACAAATTAAAAGGGAAAATTGCACGATAATTTAAATTCATTTTTACAGGGAACTAGGTTTGATTTGGGAGCATCAGAATAATAAATCAATAAATTTTAAACTAACGTATAACGAGAATCCAATACAGTTACTACAACGAGGCATAGGTTCAATTGGTAAGAAGTAGTATTCCATTATTTAGTATTCCATTGTGAATTTTTCATTTTCACTTTTGTTAGAACATATGGCTACATATGAAAATTTAGATTTACAAGATAGCGCTTCACCTGAAGCCTTGCGAATTATATATTATGATTATGATGATTGTGATGGTTATTATTAGTACGATTATTATTATTATTATTATTATTATTATTATTATTATTATTATTATTATTATTATTATTATTATTATTATTATTATTATTATTATTATTATTATTATTATTATTATTATTATTATTATTATTATTATTATTATTATTATTATTATTATTATTATTATTATTATTATTATTATTATTATTATTATTATTATTATTATTATTATTATTATTATTATTATTATTATTATTATTACTATTATTACTATTATTATTATTATTATTATTATTATTATTATTATTATTATTATTATTATTATTATTATTATTATTATTATTATTATTATTATTACTATTATTATTATTATTACTATTATTATTATTACTATTATTATTATTATTACTATTATTATTATTATTACTATTATTATTATTATTACTACTATTATTATTATTACTATTATTATTATTACTATTATTATTATTATTACTATTATTATTATTACTATTATTATTATTATTACTATTATTATTATTATTACTATTATTATTATTATTACTATTATTATTATTATTACTATTACTATTATTATTACTATTACTATTATTATTACTATTATTATTATTACTATTACTATTATTATTACTATTATTATTATTACTATTACTATTATTATTACTATTATTATTACTATTATTATTACTACTATTATTATTACTATTACTATTACTATTATTATTATTACTATTATTATTATTATTATTACTATTATTATTATTATTATTATTATTACTATTATTATTATTATTACTATTATTATTACTATTATTATTACTATTATTATTACTATTACTATTATTATTACTATTATTATTACTATTATTACTATTATTATTACTATTATTATTATTATTATTATTATTATTATTATTATTATTATTATTATTATTATTATTATTATTATTATTATTATTATTATTATTATTATTATTATTATTATTATTATTATTATTATTATTATTATTATTATTATTATTATCATTATTATTATTACTATCATTATTATTATTATTATTATCATTATTATTATCATTATCATTATCATTATCATTATCATTATCATTATTATTATTATCATTACTATTATTATTATCATTACTATTATTATTATCATTACTATTATTATTACTATTATTATTACTATTATTATTACTATTATTATTACTATTATTATTACTATTATTATTATTATTATTACTATTACTATTATTATTATTATTACTATTACTATTATTATTATTACTATTACTATTACTATTACTATTATTACTATTACTATTATTATTATTATTATTATTATTATTATTATTATTATTATTATTATTATTATTATTATTATTATTATTATTATTATTATTATTATTATTATTATTATTATTATTATTATTATTATTATTATTATTATTTTTATTATTATTATTATTATTATTATTATTATTATTATTATTATTATTATTATTATTATTATTATTATTATTATTATTATTATTATTATTATTATTATTATTATTATTATTACTGCATAGCACGAATGAAATTAAATAATTTACATCTAATATTGAGCTAGATAGAGTCAACATGAAAAATTCAATGCCATGGCCGGGATTTGAACCACGGATCTCCTGATTTCCATCCAGTCGCTCTAACCCATTGAGCTACCATGGCCAACTTGCCGTCACGACATTTAATTCTCCATTTGACTCGTGTATTTCCCCGGTAGACCACTATGGGCTCTCGCATCCGAGATTCGCCGTTTGTGGCGAGTTACTATCGTAAGTACTTGATTTCCAGGCTTCATCATTTAACTCTTATTATTTTAGTTAATTTATGGAAATTAATAATTTCTACACACTAGTCGTATACAGGCCGAGGTCTTTGATGGAGTCATGTTGACTCTATCAAAGACCTTACTCTATATATGGCTAATGTGAAGAAATGATTAATTTCCATAAAGTAACTAAAACTAATATTGAGAGTTCACCAAACTGTAAAGAGCATTATTCAAAACAGTTTAACTAACCTCTTGCATGTAGTCAAAAACAAATTTCTGATATTGATTGGTAAGGAATTTAATAACTAGTAGGTAAGGTATTGTGACTTTGTGGGTTCGTGAAATTAAAAATCTAATTGCACAAACTCAAAATGTTTTTATTTCCACCGAATTACAGTTGGAACACTTGCCGATTACATAGAATTACGTAGCGCGCACAATTACAATTCACCAGTTCGTCTGTCACAGATCCACCCTGCACTCGCAATTACGTACAACTCCTCCGATGCCCGTTCACTCACTTGGCGCTCCTCACGGCTGCCCACCAAAAACTCAACGGAACTCGTCCACCGCAGGCCTTATATAGGGAAGATCGCCGTTTCTGGAAGTCTCGCGGTTCGGAAAATAATCCCGAATGTTCCAGACGCCAGGGGGGAGGGGAAAGTGTCGGCCAGCGACCAGTTAGTGACATGAGATAAATGGGTAGGCGTGGTCTGAATGCCTCCGGTCCCCTACTCAGCTGTCAGTTGGTCGTGCTTTCCGATAGTTGGGTGACAGTATATAACATTTTTCATCGTTTTACTACATTTTTGCAAAATAAGAAACAGTTTCAATTTGGTACAGGTTTTATAATTTCGCAATGAAATACAAATAGGTTTTTCTAAGTGTGCTTAAAAGTGGCAACCCTATATCAGTATATTTACTGGCATGTAAAATAACTCTCTCTGGACGAAATTAGGGCACACAAGCAGAACTGATATGATTCTAGTAATTGACGGCTTCGTTAATAACCGTAATACCTCTGCGCTAAGTATCCAGAACGCTGACAACTTGACCACAGAAGCAGTCAATATAGTCGTTTTTGGTACACCATTATGAAGACTTTAATCTGTTCGATAGTGTATAAGCTCAAGTGTTCCGGATAATATGTTTTCCTCTAGTGTTAAGCCCTGATAAATTCACGGTACACGCAATTTACTCAGTTTGCTGTACTAATTAGCTTGCATCTTGTGCTAGACAAAGAGAATTATTATTTTGGGAAGTAAGCTTAAGCTGGTTAATTCGTGGAAATAAAAGAAGTTCTGTAAACAGGAAAACGATAATTATAACCCATTCAACAATCAGTGTGCCGGTGCTTTCTTCAGCAATTCTTCGGCCATTTATGTAGATTACTGAATATTCGCTTTTATAAAGGAATAAGTAGATTTCAGCAGAAGTAGCAAAGTGTCCCTATCAAACCTAATCGGCGGCAAAACTATCATTTTTCTCGTAAGTTTTCATTCTCCTATGTAGCTTGAATCAAAAGTGGTTCTGTACAAATCGCTTCCCATAAAACATACAACATTCTGTTGCAAAACAGAGATTCGACTAAATGTTCGAGTGTGGAAGTGGAAAATATGTGAGTTTTGTCCTAAATTCTATGCCATTCACAAAAGGGAATAGCATAATTCTTTTCTAAATATTAACACACGTGTACTGAAATTGAGAATAACATTTTAAACATTATGCATTCTGTCCGTTTATCCGTACACATCTAACCCACAGTTAAGCTTCTGCTAGACACTTAACAAACGGAATAGTAATACTAGCATTGGTATCTAACATCAGCTTGCTTTGTTAAGCATAAGCCAACTTTGAGGTTTGCAAAGTCATTCACGTTCACTCCTAGCAATGATGCAAAAGAGGTTCTCAGACAAAAATGTGACAAACCAACATAGGTATATGAAGACGAAAATCTAACTGCCTCTATCTATATCATAGTATAAGTCCCACTGCATGCAAGTTCTTTTAGTTTTGCATCGACTAAATTATGTGCACTAACCTGGATATCTAACATTTGTAGTTCTCTGTAACCAGGTCTTACATCTGAAATCAAAAGAAATAAAAACAAAATAAAGTTCTGAATTTAACGCTCACATAAATTATATGATATAATTAAAATATAACATACTTATTTTCAGGGTGAAGGTCATGTTCAAGGAATAATATTTATGAAACTTGACTTTTTCTACTCAACTTGAAGGACAACTTCAGGAAACGTTAGGCACTGCCTTCGACATAAATTGTCACCAATTCTATTTTCGACCACGGCCTCCAAGCCCTAAAATATGTTTTCTTTTAGTAATGACGCCTGCCTTGAAAGCGTAGGATAATATTTGATCTGACACTTGATAAAGATTTCAGAAGTTTCTACTCTTTCCAACCTCCCATTACTTCCTTTATTTTCCTTTTCTTTCTTAATTTATATTATTAAGTGAATAGAACATTGCACTTATTTCTATTCTGTGGCATATATTGTTTCTATTATTTGGGGAAAAAGAATTAATTTAATGGGTAAGGAATTAAAAATAATATTGTGCACAAATCTACTTTTTAAACAGGACGCATACATTAGAAAGTATTTTCCCCCAGCAATAGCAGGCCACATTTCTGTAATAAACACTTAATTATACAATAGATTTAATTTCATAAATGTATTTATATAAAATTTGATTGTTTAGATTTATAATATGCTGATAATTAATGAATAATTACATAATATTCACAGCCGACTAAAGTTCATAAAAGTATTATCAATTAACTGAGCTTCTTAGTATGTTCACTTAGCGGATATAGGCGCTGACTTCGGTAACCTACTCTACTTACGCAGAATCTTGGTATAATATAACATATCAAGATGAAACATTCAATCTCTTTCAGTTAATAAAACATGTTGCTATTTCTATGAGGCTCCTTAATGGTTTTTCGTAAAAGGTTCACTGATTGTGAACTGAGTCTCATAATGGTTAGTCTATTGTGTCCTATCTAAATGTGTTTATTCCCCCAAATTTAAACTTTTCCCTAAAATTAATATAAGATGTCACTACATTTAACCTACTAAAGTGTCGTCCTGCTCCGTGGCTTAGTAGGCTGGAGCATTGTACTCTGGTTCCCTATGACGGAACGCGGCCCGCTTTCGATTCCACCTGTGGGAGTGCGGATTTTAAGTCTTTACAACTGCTGCCCACTTAGCATCGTAAGGAATTTAAGGAGCATGGTACCGCACCATGGTCTAGAAAGCCAACTTTCCGGCTGGGGGTGCCCAGGTGCTGACCACATCTCTTCCCCGTATCGGTAGTATGATCGCCCACCTCTGTCCCTGTATGTGGGCGTGAGGCCGACAGTCGAGTTGGCAGGCCAAGGCCCGATTCGGGGTGTTACGCCATGGATTATTTATTTTATTTTTTTAAGTGATTACCCTAATGAAAATCCACATCAAATCTGATTGCGTCTGTGCAATATGCAATACTTTTCATTCCGTCTCCAATACCCCCTTCTTTGTTGAATCTGCTGCTGGCTGCTGCATTAGCAAACTTTGTAAGCATTCTCTCATAGTATAAGTGGGTGGGTGTGAAAACATGTAACACTAGTTAAATTAGCTAATAAATGAGTTATTTGAAACGAGTTGCCGACTATGTAAGGATATAGAATTAAACTGTTTCTAAATCTTAGCACGAGAAGCTGTAATTATTGAAGTATTATATCATTTAACTTCTTACGTATTAACTGTTTTCGTAATAACAATGAGAATTATAAGTTGCCATGAGTCGCGGCAACCGCCAAGTAATGTAAATATTCGAGCACGGTCCTGGACTGCCGCTAATCGATTGCGATGACACTTCTTTAAGACATAAATACACGAATTTTAGGAATGCACGCTCTTCTGTCAACATAAGTCCCATCTATTTCACGAAGCTGCTATTTATAGGGTGCTTCTAACTCACACCGGAAACTTTTTTTTTTTTTCTTTCTGTAACATTCTAAATTCTAAGAATTATTTTTCTTTTAATTTTCAGAATGGTCTACGTTTGTAATTCCAACTTTGAGTCATGAACGTCCTGAATTCCAGATATTGGAACCTTGACCTAATGGATTTCTTGTTGACTGACTTCGTCGAAACATCTAGTTGCCTTAATCACTCTACTTATAACCAATTGCGGTTCTTGGTTCGTAAGAAGGTTCGTAACCTTCTTTACTGATGACTTTGTATATATACATATATCCTTTATCACTTTATCACTTATTTATAACACTTTTAGCCTTCACGTCAATAAATTCAGTGTCAAATTCCAGCATGTCTTAAACAAACTAAAATATCAAATAGATTTGCTTTAGTTAAATCACGTTTGAACTTTCAAGACGTCCAGCAATAATGCACTTTTCAGCAATTAAATGTGAGGTAGGCTGTATGAGCTCTAATGAACTATACTTCGCGGTGCATCATACCGGATTATACATCATCGCCAAAGGCTACACCCTAACAGCCGGCTCGGCCGGCCGGGTGTACCTACACCTAAGCAGTGTTTCATAATAATGAATATTTAATAACATAGCACGCGACATAAGTAACTGATAGGCATCTAAGATGGATTGCAAGTGACACTTGGTGAGGAAATTAGTGTTGATGGCGGAATTGCTACCGTTATCTTGGCACACAACAGGCAACACGTGCGACCACCACAGCAGACACTCAGCCACTAACTTTCTTCTTCAACCTTCAATCTGTTTTTGTCTTTTTCAGAAATAGGTGAAGGTAAAATAGAGTTCAAAGTGCAAACATTTCACATATAAAATGCATAAATAGATATACTTCAAATGACATACTTTTCCATAGCCGGTAATGTCCGAGTATTTATTTTCAGAGGGCCATCAGTGCTCCCCATCAGGCAAAATGATAAACAATTACCCTTTATTAATTCCCTTGTTGCTTCATAAATCATATTGTAAAGGAAATATTATTCTCTAAATTATTCACTTCCAAACACAAACATTTTTGCAAATATATGTTATTTGAGTAGCTACACATTTTATTGAAGATATTGATAATACAAGAAAGGAAAAACATTTTATCTGTTTCAGAAATTGAAACCAAACTCACAAATAAATCCAAGCTGGAAAGCAATAATTCCAAATAACAGAGTATGAAATGGAAGTGGATTATTATAGCAAAATATTGTTTAATTTTTTTTGTTGAAGAAATTTTGTAATAATGAAATTTACACGTTACTGTATATATCTTTAATAATCTGTCATTTTATTTTCTGAGAGTGAGATTATGATTACGTCATTTTATTTTCGGAGAATAAGATTATGATTACTGCACAAGAAAGTATATTGCAAAATAACTTTGATGTCATAAGGAAACAGCCTCCGGATCTTTTAGGCACATTTAGAAATGAAAGGTTATTACAATAATACAAAATAGAACAAAATACGTCTTTCAACTTTCTTGGTTCTGATGAATCTATAATCATATAATTTTATCTTAACTGGAAGTAAAATATCGGCAACAAAAACCGCTGGTACTCTTTGTTGAAGCCTGAACGCTATAACTCTCTAAGCTGACCCCCGAACTCTTAATTGTCTTTATTTTGCTGAGAGTAAATTCCTACTGTCTATCAATTTTCAGTTAATGATTCATTTATTCACAGTTGTAGAATAATTATTAATAAGTGTGCTCACGTCCTTTAATATAAATGTAAAATTCGAAATTATAAAAAGGAAATACGATAAAATTATTAGGAAAAAGCATAGCAGTATCTATATTTACGGGTAACTCAAGGTTGAGCTCTTGAAACATTAGATTGAAATACTCCAAACTATTTTGGAATTTTGAAAGAATGTGAACAAATCACCAGGCCAAAAATTGAAGAAAATCAATAAATATTTTTAAAAATTAGAAATAATAAAATTAGTAATAATACCTATTGGATTATTTTAAATGAATGGAATAGAATTTTAGGACATAATGTCCCGAAACAAAACTAGGTTGACTGACAAAAATATATATAACTAGCTCTGTCTATAGTGGAGACTAGCTGTCTGCGAGACTGTCTTCAATGCAATTACTTTAAAAACACAAAATATTCGAATATGGTTAAATAGTTCGGGCAAAAGCAAGATGGATTAACTTCTACAAACAATTAATTGTTTTCCACTGAGTTAAGAATATTGTGTATTACTATGAAGACAGCAGAACGTCTTCCATTCCAAGGAAGAGGAATTATTATTAAGTTTCTGAATAAGTAAATATATTAGTAAAAAAAAATATGCATTTGCTCAGTGGTCTATGCTTTACCAAAGGCATAGGGTGGACTTCCCAAGATAAATATATATATATATATATAAGTTTGGTGAGCAATTACTTACATGGTTATCTCTTTATCTACTTAATTTCCCCCAATTGAAAATATCTAGTGATGATTACTTTTAATAACCATACTAATGTAATTCTATTAAATTATTACAAAATCTTATAACACTAGCATGCCTTCCATATCGAAGGGTTCTTATTAAAATACAATAGTTCTTGTTAAACCAATTCTTCATCTTTTACAACAAAGTAATGCAATCGTATACCTTAAAATATCGTAATCGATTAGGGCCCTTATATTTCTAAATTATAATTATAAATTACAACTACAACATTTCTTTTATGCTGGCAATAAATCACGAAAAACTGTATTTTAACGTTCCTTTAAAATAAAAATCCGCAATTACTTCTATATACCTCTTGTATTTCTTTTTCGTTTATGTTTGTAGTTTCGTTCCATTTTCTTTTTTCTTTCTTTCTTACAATATTTTTGCAATTCTACTATGCAGGTATGCACAAACATTCACTACAACCACCCAAACATTGATGCTTCAACCCGCGAAGACATTCTGGTAGGTAATATTCATCAATCATTAGAGTATCCAAAATTAGTGCGGTGTGGCCCAATCAAATGGAGTAGAGGCTCAGGTACGTCATGTAAAATAAAATTTGTAGTGCAGGACTTTTGTTTTCATTCACTACTTATATATTCTATAAATTATCTGTAATAAGTATGTCATTCTATCCACCTACTTCTTGTTAGTGATAATAACCATACTGCATAAGTGATTTAATCCTGTAATACTAAGGTAGTCAACATTATTTTTGACAAAGATGGCATTTGAATGTTTATAAGAGAGTGAAAATTATATGATAGCCATTATTATATTTCATTTAAAACAACCATACTACCATTCTACCATGTGGAAATGTATTGCTTAAAACGCGGATTCCAACGAACAAAATATAAATATGAGGTATATAGGGCTATAAAAATGAAATTAATATAACAACTAACAGCACTTTAGCCATAAAAGTTCTTAATTGAAATACATTTTATACCCAAAGGCCATTTGCCTACATTTTTGTGCATTATTGTTATTCGGTGGCTTAAAGATTTCACAGTTATAAGAAATAAAACTAGAATGAAAAGATATTCAGCCATTTTACAAATTTCATAAAAAATTTTATTCATTACTTCAGAATACAAAACACGTGTTGTAATATATTTAGATGACTTTTGAGAAAACATGAACATGGAAAATGTTTCCAAGTTTCTATTGAGAATGTCCTTTAAAATATTACCTTCTTATCCTTGTGAGAAATTTTCTACTTTTTTTTTCTTTTGCTATACACGTATGTATAACAAAAGAGAAGCTATTGCGCTCTTCCCCCAAAAATACTAGTACCATAAGTTCAATGGAAATGCAGTTTTGAAACATTCTGAAACCAAAAAGCATTTTTAGGAAAAAAAAGTGTGTGTGTGTGTGTGTGTGTGTGTGTGTGTGTGTGTGTGTGTGTGTGTGTGTGTGTGTGTGTGTGTGTGTGTGAATGAGAAGTTCGTTAAACACTAATCTTAATTAAATTCAGCATCCTCCAGGAATTTGACATCAAGATTTTCAGTAAATCCTCTTTCCCAAACAATCATTTACAAAGAATTTACGTTTTTTTTGTGTCAACTGGTAAGAGCCCACTTATTTGTATCGCTCATTGTGGGATGAAAAGAAAATAGAATTTCATATCCATTATAAATATAAGTAATATTTTACTTATTGTATTTTTTATAAACAAAATATACAAATGTGCTTTGAAAATTTCTCTGTATTAGCAATTAGTACAGATAATGACATGATTTTTGTAAGAATAGTTTAAAAGAGAGAGAGAACAGAAATAAATCTAAAATAGAACTAGGTCTGTGCTATTTAAAGAGGGAGAGTCGGGAGGGGGAGAGAGGGAGAACAGAAAGACATACATAAAATATAGGTACACACTTTTTTCATTAAATATGCCCTTTTTCCCTTGGGATCTCAGAGAAAACTTCTGCTGAATTCTGTAAGTGAAATGTTCGAATGAATTGTGGCACTTGCCTAATTTAATGTCTACGTGGCAGAAAATGTGCAAATATCGGTGAACAAAATTTGACTAAGGGGAATGTAAAGAGGGAGAATTTTTATAGTAGACCTCGTGAAATGTTTTTTAATTTCTCACATCATATTTCCATTTCCGCGTCGAGCCTCTAACTACTATCACAGATGGCTAACAAACGAAACGAGAAAGAAAATTATGACATTCCTAGAGCAAAGGAGCCACCGGTGGGTAACTCATTTTTCCTGGCCCTAGCCTTCCTGTCCCTTCCCCTATTGCTAATGAAAACATTTTGTTTGAAAACAAAGGCGGGGCCAGGCTATTCTTTCGAAATTACTCGAACCCATGATTTACGGTGGAATAAATCAAAATCAGCAAACGACGATGAGCTCGCTTTCTATTGTTTTAACAGCAGAAACAATTCTGGGTGCGGCAACATCTGCTGGTGGGGAAGGGAAACATCTTCGCTCACGAAACTTTGATCTAATTTCTTCCGCGTGTAAAGCGTTTTAATATGCACTGTTCTGCTTGGAGCTCGATCTTGATATCGAGTAATTACACACTTCAGGCGACCTTAGCATTATCTTAAGTTCAGGTCAAGGGGTGTGAACTGGTGACAACGTTACAATACAACGTACATTGGCGTTTTGTGAAATGACCTTTCTGGAATGTAAACAATATCCCGCCTATCGGCATCCTGTTTACGTTATGACTTCCTGCAAACTAAGGAAAAATAGATATAACTTCCAAAACAGATGTCTTGAAAACATAATTTTCAGACATCTGACGCTAAAAATAGAGCTTTGAACATGAACCATTCCTAGCAGAAATTGAAGATATAACATTTAGTGGAATAAAACTTTTACAACACTCCATTTAATCGATGGCTTTATTTAAAAAAGCATATGCTGCTAAACGTAAACCATTTAAGTTAAAATAGAGAAAAATGTACCGGCTCCTTGGACCACAACTATCAGTAGCAAACAATTAATTATCTATAAAACTATCCTTAAATCAGTCGGGACGTATGGAATTAAGCAATCACGTCAAACATCGAGATACAGGAGCGTTTTTAGTCTAAAATCTCCGAACCATTGTTACCATCCCCCGGAACATTCACATTAAATACGTTTACGATGGTTTACGGCTTTCAACAAAGTGGAAATTACAACACATAATCTTTTCTACTAAAAAAATGCCTCAGCTGCCAACCAAATTTTCTGGTGATAAATATATTAGCACCAACACAACCTACCGACTAAGAGGAATTGGATTTTAAAACTGCTTTACATATTTTTGGGAAAAAAATGCATATATGCCTTGTAACAATAACATGTAAAGTTATCATTGTTACGTATTGTTCAATTACTGGACAGGTTGCAATTTTGCAGGTATATTAAAATTAAAAAATCACTTCATTGTTATTAATCATCTTTATTGCTTGGAATAGAAAGGTATATTAACCGAAGGTCCTATATTGATTAATGTAATGCTGGATTATTTGAATGACTCGGAAATGGATTCTTTCAATGAATTAAAATGTTTGATAACTGAACAAGAAGTCAATGAAGAAAACATTTATTTTAGTCTATCCACGCGTCCACTGAAAACCATGGCTATAAGTATGAACAAATAACCTCGAAGAGAGAGGGCCACACTGAACCAGGGGACCTTCCACATTAGATCAGCAGAAATCCTTCCAATATCCACAAGGAATTAAATTATAAATATTATCAGCCGCTCATTGTCATAACAGCTAAAATATGTTTATTAATAAAATTATCACTACACTTATTCTGCCTATTTTTTTCTGTCACAGCCTACTGTGCCTTATAGAATGTTATGATTGTGTAAATGATCTTGTAGTCAGCACTGAACTAATGAAGATAAACAAAAAGGCTAAATGCCCACAGCATAGAGCTCACCATTGCACAAGCCTGATATTTTCACATAAATTTCAGCTGTATGATTTTTAATTTAATATTCAAGGCTGTCTAAATTCAGTATCATCGTACTGCATATATACCAGGTGAGTCACTTGCCCCTATTTGTTTTTGAACTTATGCAACGTGCTAAGCGACATATGAGACTTATGCCTTTCTTGAATGCCTTCTAATGGATGCTATGCAGAGCAGTTTGTAGAAAAAGGGTGAATAACTCAGTGCATAAGTGTTCTATGGGACAGAAAGCAATCACTATGTATGTCGATATACTACCCAGACACAGAGAGCTCCAGTAGCACTTTTAGACAAGCTTTTCAAACTTATATTCACTAGCGTACATTCACACACACGCCTTTAAACACGCCCCTGAAGAAACAACCTGTGACATACATCAATTAACAATAACTTTGGAACACAAAATGGCAGATCTACACAGTACGACCAATGGGATATAAATCTTCAGCCAACAACTATTTTTGTTCTACAGCCATATCAAAAAGTGCTGAGAATTAGACAGATTGTTTTCGCTTCTGTCAGAAATTAAGGCAGTTTTTAGCTTATTCAGTAACTGTAATGGCAAATTCAGTTTTTATATTTGCGTTAAAACTACTGAAAACGAGCCCAAAACACTGTATGAAGCTGTAAAAAGCGTGTAAAAGATTCGAGGCGGGAGTCTCAGGTCTGTGGTTACACATTCGTATAGAAACCTCAGCTCGCATGGTAGCGTTGGCTAAATAGTATTATACAGGTTACCACACCCCTCTGTCACCACAAGTTGGGTTCCAATCCTTCATGTTCAGCTCAGAATTTTTTTTACCCTTTTTTTACCTCTTGTGGCCTATAATTTGATACTATGCTACAAATAATATTTGTATAACATTATAAGTGTTTATAAAATACAATGGTTACCATGTTTTCCACCGGTAGATAGATATAAATTTATATTTCGTAGTAAGTACATATTTTATTATAGTCGGTATTATGCTGGACCCATTCAACCAAGTTTGAAACACTTCAAAATGCAAAATGCCTTTAACTACTTGCGCCTGCGTCCATATTTGGTGTAAATGAACGCTTCATTATCCATTTACATAGGTATTCATTATTTGAAACCTCTCAAATACTGTCGAGAGTCGTCATTTTGAACATTTACTGTGTTGATGAAATCCACACTTTGACCATTTATTTTTCTGTTTAACCGAGAAGTTAACACTTTTAAAACTTCTTTATCAGAAGAAGAGAAACTGAAGATTAAGAATGAAACATTTGATGTTCCTAAATAATAAAAGCTAACTACGTAATATGGTTTAAAGGTACAGTCAGATTATAAATGGTCACAAAGCTAATATTGATCCCTATTTATTGGATTGTCATTCTTCTGTCCGGCTCACAAGATAAACAATAGCAACAATACACAACTTTATTATTTATTTTGTTTATTGCATGTTTGCATTTTAGTAACTAAAATACAGACAATAAAGACTAGAAGAAATGGGGAAAAACACGGAGTTAATGTGACGTCATTTTGAACCCAGCCCATACAGCAACATAAGCCCACAGCTAACCATCTCGACCATCTGCCACGTATTCTATGTCGCTCGTTGTCAAAGCATTCGTTCATCACCTTGCTAGTATTAAATGAATGAAAAATCATCGTTTATTTAAGCTTTTAGCAGCTTCTTGGTTCTCATTGAGGACTGTATTAATGCTGGGTCGTATATTACCGAATAGAAGGGCAGAGTTGCAATAATGGCTGTTGTGCTAAAAAGGTCAATGTTTTCACATTGAACAGAAATGTTCAAATGTGGAGTGTAGAAAGAAGTTGGGTGATGATGGACTTATTCGAAGTTCTCGGAGTTTGATCTAGTCGTTCCT
This sequence comes from Mantis religiosa, assembly GCA_030765055.1. Lineage (NCBI taxonomy): Eukaryota > Metazoa > Arthropoda > Insecta > Mantodea > Mantidae > Mantis > Mantis religiosa. The sequence goes on along the minus strand of CM060951.1, from coordinate 67,267,529 downwards.
CGGCTGCTCTGGTAGGTATCTGCATGGACTCTTCTTTTCAGAGGTGTTTGCGGATATGAAGGATAATGTTGTTTTAAATAAAAGATTATTTATCATTTCCCCCAACAAATCTCCAAACTTAGAGATTTATTAAGAATGAAACTTTTTTTAACATAAATCAATCGATATCAATATTCTCTGGTGCAATCCTTTTAACTGTTCACCAATAATTACTTTTCTGTTACACCAAATAAAATATACTAATACATATATTCTTACGCACAAAAATCGCCTTTGCACATTTGCGGACTTACACGTCCCTTCATCATGGAATTCAAATGAAGAAGAAGGAATCACCTCCAGTCCAGGTGCTTATATAGTCTTTTTGCCGTTGCCATTACGACAAATCATCATTCAAACTTTTATACATTTCTTCATAAATTTTATATAACTTTTTCATACCATTATTCAATATTCTAAATAATTCTTTTTACTTATTTAAATTATTAAATGAATTTACATAATCATTTAAATTGTTTCAAGACTATAAACTGCGGGTTGCACAGATAATAATAAATAGGGTGGTACAAATTTGTTTATGGGTGATACACAATTCCACGTTGGGACGCCAATTTGATACAATAAGTTTTGTATCAAACAGTTCCACGTTGTCGCGACAATTTGTAACTATTATAATGTGTGGCTCAGGGTAAAACAATGAGGTTTCTCACAGGGTAAGCGTGGATGTGTGTGAAAAGGAGATTTTAATGACACTTGAATGCCCGTTTCCAACTTATTTATTTACTGTTTTTTTTTTTTTTTTTTTTTTTTTTTTTTTTAGAACATCGAAATTGAAGTTGCCGACCAAGGGTTACCAATATCCCTGTTTAGAGTTACTGACGGCAGAATGTTTATTACTTGATAAACTTTATTCGTTCCTCACGTATATATGAACCGGCAAATATCCAAGACAGAACAAGAAGACTGCCCTAATCGCCCTCACGCCTCAGACTGTTTCAATGGTTTGCAAGCCACGAAGTGTTCTAATCGGCTCCACGCCGAAGACTCTTGTCTGAATGACCACAGAAGCGCGTGGGTGTATCACTTTCACTCTGAAAACTCCTTTTCAACCAAAGATCCCTTTGTAGCTATTTTGGCGCCATTATGAATGGTTCAAAGAATACCCTATTCAACAAGTCAAGTGAGCCCCTTTAGAAATCTGCTAAGGACACTGTTTCTTACATTGCTTTTGTTAAAACAACCCCCCCCCCCCAACTGCTATTCGATTCAACTGGCCTTGCACGTTTTGTAACAAAGAACCAACATTCATGTTACATCCATCATGATTCTTTACTTATGGCAAGTCTTAATTTCGGTATCAAGGGACAGCTGATTCACCTGGTATAATGCAATATCCTATGAAACCCCGAAATAGTTTCACTTTGAATTACTACATCCTTCTTTCTGAAAATATTTCTGTTCGCAAAATAAGGTGCTATTTTTGTCATTTTAAATACATATTATTCTACACATATAATAAACTAATCGAAATTGTTTCTGGCAAACTTTATTTTGGTTAAGTAACATGCAAGCATAAGTATGGAGCTACTTTACTCAAAGCTTATTTTAACTTTGTGGGTATGTGTGTGTTTGTGTGTGTGTTTGTGTGTGTGTGTGTGTGTGTGTGTGTGTGTGTGTGTGTGTGTGTGTGTGTGTGTGTGTGTGTGTACATTAGCTTTACGCTAAAGAATAGCGGAACCATTTTTTTACCAAACTGGATGAAACTATACATGATGTCACATTTGGACAATGGGTAATAGTATACCGACAGGATAAATACATTTTAGACACAGATTTGCGCCAATATTTCGCCTATAGCTTTGCATTCGAAATCTTACTACGGGTAAAGTAGTATTTCATTGTATATCTGGATAATTAACAATTTAGTTCATGATCTGTGTACTCCCATTTAACCTCTATTGCCATATTATTCATACTTCCAGTCTCTGTGGAGAACAGAAGGTTGTTTTAGCTCTCGAAAAATTCCCTGCCCCAGCCAGGAATTACAGCCAATAGGTTGAAAAACTACAGTTCTGACCACTCAACAATAGAGGCGGTCGAAGATGATTTTTGTATGCTTTTCAATCTTTGAAACAGGTTCCATGTCCATCAACACCACAAAAACAGCAGATTTATTCCGTTTTTTCAAACACCAAATGCCTACTTGCATAAGGAGAGGAAGAAGAGGAATTCGAAGGAGAAAACTAAGTGAAAGATGACAGCAAATAGACAGAGTAAAATATTTAGGAAGGGAGGGGGAGAGAAAATTCCATGTCGGAATCGTCATATATGTGTATATTAAAACAAGTGTAGCCTATAAAATGATGGCCTATGGATGAAAGGGATGTAATCTACGATTATAAGAAATCATTGAAAATGATGCGACAGGGAGCATAATAAAAAAAGCTACGGAAATTGCAAATTAGCACCAATGTTTCATGGATTTCTATATTGCTACGAGTGCCTTGATTTTGGACCCGCTTCTCTTGCTCGCTCTTTCTTCCACTTCATTTTCTCTCTCCTTTTACCATGCGATATTTTCAAAATTGGCAGCAATGGTGGTATTTTGCGGTATTCATAAAAACGAAAACCTATGTACAGAACCAGTCTGCGTCAGAGTTGGTATGATCTTGGAACCATTATGGACACTGTTCTAGATTGTGCACATCGTGTCTGAATCTGGTCGCCCTTCGAGTACTCCTTTATCCCTTCCTCCTGAAGGTTACGTGGTAGCACGAAGAGCAAACTATGTCCTATATCTTAAGGCTTCTCCGTCTCACTTCTCCGAAAAAAAAATCTGACTTATCGACATGCTTTCTCTCTTAAACGCATCTACAAATACGCCTCTAAATATGCCATTTTGAAATTTAGCGGGCTTAAAATTGTGAAACAGTGGTGTGAAATTTTGGTGTGGAATAGAATACTCCCTCTACATTAAATACTTCTGCTGTGGAAAAATTAAAAAACTGAAATCCTAACATGGGATCTTTTGTGCACCCTTCGGAGAAGTAGTAAACGTTAACATTTCACTGTGGCTTTCAGATGAAACTTTTACTACTGTTTTCCCTTCTTAAACTTTGTCGAGGTTGCAAAGTGAGGACACATTAATGGAAACTATTCAACAATTTCATATTTCCACAGAAATATACGTAAATAAATGCTTTGTCTCAAACAAGGCCTGTGAAGATAGCAGCGAAAGCGCTTCATGCTCGATGCCTCTTTTCTTTTAAAATGCTTTTTGTAATGACTTGTTGGTCCGCCATCTTGTGCAGTGTCCCTAAGAGATTAGATGTGTAGGGATGATGATGATGGCTACACCACAGTGCATCAGGAACAATGAATAACAGGCATTGCTGCAACTGAAAGGTAGGGGTCCTGAGTTTTACTCTGAGGGTCTTATGTAAGTACTTATTGTAAATTGAACCAACCAAGTGGGGAAAAAATTGACCTTAATGTTAAAACGTGAGTACCAAGCCATTTCTAAAGAACGGGTCTATGTCCAGAAATAATTATGATGCAACATATAGTACTGTAGCATTGTTCCTCTTCTTAGCAACATCCATGAGCACAGAATAAAGAAAAATAATCGTTAGCAATATAATTTACGCATACAAAGTACTGTGATATAGTTAAATATATAATTATTTTCGTTTCAGTACTATTGGTACATCCATGGTCCTCATTTAGAACTTAAAGATGCTTGAAGTTTCTTTATTATAAATGTTGCCTTACACAAACTTAGGGCAAAAGTATGTCTACCATTTTGTCCCAGGAAATTAGTTATTCCTATATTTTGGTAAAAAAATCCAAGAGTTAAATTCCTTACTGGATATAAATTCCGGATATTGTGTTTCAAATATAACCCAATCGACCAATCGTAGCAGTCACGTAAGGCTTTTAAAATGATACAATTTCTAATAGGGAAAGCTGGTGTAAATATTAATATGTTATCAACACTAGTATATCCTTATTTATTACTTCTAAAATATATTCTGGATCCAGGTAGCAATTTGTTAACGGTTGGCGATAACATGTAAAACAGTTCTATTGCGTTTACAATTACATGTCTTTCTTTACTTATTATTTTTATTTTAAATAGCATCTACAAAATGCTCCTGCAAAAGCTTCTGTATTCTCCAAGTTTATTGTGATAAACGTTTGCATAAGCATATTTTGTTGTAAGCAAAAATGCAAATAGCAATTGTCGAATGTTAAAGGGGCGCCGCTGTTTGCTGCCGTCGCAAATTCAAAGTCTTTCTATGATATCGAAAGAAAATAACAGTTACCTATGCCAATTTAAAAAATAAAAGTATAAGTACTGAAAGAAGATCAAATCGATAATAATAGATATCTCAGAAGTGCCTAACGTCACCAATAATTATTGAAAACACAATTTTTTATTCAAGATAATTTGGAATGGTGGTATAGGATTTCGTTCAACATTTTCGTGTCGCATTTTTCAAAGATATTTAACTTAAATATCTGGTTCGGTATTTATCTACCTTTTGTTTTTAATCAGTTACTGCCCAGAGATCCCCACACATACACACATATATCTCTACAGAGACAGAGAATTCTGTAAAAAATTTGTTCAAAAGGCCTCAAAACCTGTATTCCCACTGGTCTAGACATCGGATTTTTTTATTAAATATCTCCTCTCAGTAACAGTATTAAATAAACATATGCAGTGTTTGCAACCTGATCGGTATAAATGCTAAAATAAAATAAAGCATAAATTCGAGTTTTATTTCAGCAACTGTAGACTAATAAATCACACAGTTGACCATATTAATGTTACTGTGCCAAATATTTGCATATTGAAAATGTACTTTATGTTGCTTCTGAATAAAGACCTCATGGGGAACCACAATGCTCACATTTCCTTGTGAATTATTCACATAATTCCAAACTGTAAGTAATGAACAGCAGAAATGAAAAGACTTCACTTTTCTGTAAAACTATGCTCACAGTACAATAAAAAGCTAGTTTAGAAATTAGCTGCTAAAATATGATAATGGTCTGCCACATGTGTTGCTTTCCAACTGGACAGGTTACACATTCCAGTAAACATTCCAAAAAATTTCCTCATGGATGTTAAAATGAAACGTACAAAGTAGCATAGTAACCAATGTTTAACATTTATTGATATGACAATCCTTTAGGTGCAAAATGTTTGGCTATGAAGACAGAATAGTTTAGTGTGAAAACAATGGCGTTCATCTCGACAAACGAAAATTGTCGTTCTATTTAAGTGAACAAAATTGTTGAAAATATTTCTAAGCACTCTTTCGTGAAAGAACAGGAATATGCAATGATCCACCCTATCCCAGTTTAACAACTCAATAAAGGCATTAATTGGAATAACAGACATATAAATACTTTGTATTTAAATATAATTGTTTCTAAATAAGACTGTCGAAGAAAGCCTATTGGCAACAAACCATACTGAGAACTCTGCACTCAGCATTTTCAGGAATAATAATAATAATAATAATAATAATAATAATAATAATAATAATAATAATAATAATAATAATAATAATAATAATAATAATAATAATAATAATAATAATAATAATAATAATAATAATAATAGTAATAATAATAGTAATAATAATAATAATAATAATAATAATAATAATAATAATAATAGTAATAATAATAGTAATAATAATAGTAATAATAATAATAATAATAATAATAATAATAATAATAATAATAATAATAATAATAATAATAATAATAATAATAATAATAATAATAATAATAATAATAATAATAATAATAATAATAATAATAATAATAATAATAATAATAATAATAATAATAATAATAATAATAATAATAATAATAATAATAATAATAATAATAATAATAATAATAATAATAATAATAATAATAATAATAATAATAATAATAATAATAATAATAATAATAATAATAATAATAATAATAATAATAATAATAATAATAATAATAATAATAATAATAATAATAATAATAATAATAATAATAATAATAATAATAATAATAATAATAATAATAATAATAAGAAGAAGAAGAAGAAGAAGAATAAGAATAAGAATAAGAATAATAATAGTGTTGCAAAGAAGGTGTGTCCTTAGTTATAGTAACTGAGAAACGTTATATATTTAGGTACTAAATGAACAGATGAACAAAATGAAAGGGAATAAGTTCGCATGTATATCAGTTTGTTATCTATTTGCTCTATTTCGAAAATACTTGATTCATCATCCGTCCTGCTGATTCTTTCCGTCGTTACGTATTATCTGACACAGTTCATTATTAAACTAAAAGTTCTTACTAACATAAGAATTGTATTTTGCGTAAATTCGTCACACTCCACTATGCGGGAGTAATTATGGGGTATTCTGTAAGTATGGGGTGCTTGTAAATGTTTAACATTCTCTTAAGATTGATCTGCAAAGCATTGTGCTGCTGATCGATCAATAATATTATCTTTCTTAAATAAGTATTTTACAGGCTTCCTTTTACTCCCAAAAGAATTATTTTTTAATTTCAAGCTTTTGCTTTATCACTTTTATATCTGTATTTCAATATACTTAACCGATTCTTTGCCAACATCCTGAAAATTTTAGGCTATGAGGTAGTCTTTCACTTGGTAATAAAACAATAGTTACTAAATATTCAGATCTGTGTAAGCAGCTGTATACGAATAATAGTCATGAAAAATGCGTATTAGTTTATAAATATTCTTGCTAACACATTTTGATAACAAAGCTAGCATACACATACACATGTTTTTTGTTTAAATCATATATTAGGAGTGGTTATTCATCCAATGTCTAAATTTATGCATACTTCCATTTACGCTTGTTTTATGCATAGATAATGTTATCAACATAGCTCAATTGATTAAGTATTGACCTAATAATCCCAAGGTCGTGTGTTCAAAGACAGACCAGACTGCTTTTTATGTGTGCTTATAAGCGAAAGTCTCATGTCAGATTTACTGGAATGCGAAAGAAGTCCTACGGTTGAAATTCCGGCACGTGAAGGCTCTGATACAACCCCCCACCCCCTCCCCCAAAAAACACTCACCCTTTCCACTCAAGAGAACCTCTTTAGAGGCGCACATCTTAATCTGGAGAGGCAGCGGAGGAAACATCATGACAACGAGTCATATTATTCACTCCAGTAACTACATTTAAGTCATCATGTGAACTTAGAGTCCGAGAGTATCATTTGATGCAATATTTTGTATTATTTATAGCACGTATATGTCTTTCGTGTCCCAGAAGACAAGAAAAAAACTGTACATTGCCAAGCCAAGAAAGCAGAGCCAAACACTCCTAAAACACGTAATGAAGGAAGTAAACGCAGAAATGGCAATTGCCCGTATTACCTGTAACAAAAAATGTATAACTAAATATGCTGGTGCATCTAGTTGTAACTAATGAAAGATGCCAGCATCCTAGTCAAAGGCAAAATGGACCAATAATGAATGAAGTAAAAAAAAAAAAAGTAATATAAACTACTTTACAAAAGCTCCATAAGGTGTTTTCATTGCTAATTTGCGTTTTGAGGCCACAGAATATAATTATTAGAAAACTTCCGCGCTTTTATTAGAAAACTTTTTGCTTGAGCAACATTACTCAAAACTGTTCAGTTTCTTCTTAATGAAGCAAGTTGAGTATTTTCAAATAGATATTGTGACGTTGTGGTTCGTAGAATTAAAAGCCCAAGTTGCAGGAATTCAAAATGTTCTTTATTTCAGTAGAAACACACTTTGGCCAAACCTTAAAGTAGCAGAATTACGTAACATACACAAATATAAGCTTCCAAGATCGATGACCACAAACAAAAGCGTTCACTTTCACAACACAGTTGTACGCGGACGATTCTCAACTTCCAATTCGACTCTGTTTACAATTCTCATTACGACTCTTTGCGACTGTCCGATAAACTAGCCACGGCTTCTGTTTATACACGACAATTCATGATTCCAGACGAATGTAGAATGTTCTCTATCAATCAAGATGTCACTAGAATTTTCCATTTATCTAACTTTATTTGTTTCCGCCAGTCTTTTATCTCCGGGCTATCTTTATCTGTTTCAGCAAGCTCTTTATTTCCGTGCAGAACTATCCGTCCCTTATCTCTCCGCGCCGAACCCCTTTTGTGCGCGTTGCCGCCAGTCGCGACAATATTCTTTCTTACATGAGTATTCTTCATTATTTTTGATACTTTTAAAAACGTTAACGACTTTCATTAAAATATATATTTTCGATCGTTTACTATGGCAAAATGTATATCATTAAACCGATTGTGTAATTAAGAAATCGCTTAATTTTATATAAATATGTCAGTGATTGACAATAGCCTAGGACAGAAGAAACTAACTCGTTATAACATACAGTTTATAGTAAATTATTTTGCTGCACTGTAATTTCTGAAGCACAAGTATGTTTACATTTTCCAAGGGCGAAATTTGCTCAACCTGGATCGAGATATATTGTAAAAATCCGATGTGCTGTATTCATGTGACTTTTTCGCTTACACTAAAATAAATTTCTATAAACGCTTAATTTTTATTCTGCTATTTCTCAGATTCTGAGATGAAGAAGATGTAGAAGCAAGTGGTACACAGTAAGCCAAAGCAATAGTCTGATTTTTAGATAGTAAGTTGTAAATCTAAAAGATCTACAGATCTCAATCCAGCCGATATTTGGTGTAAGGTTATCATAGAGAACAAGTTTCCTAATACTCAAACAACCTACTTCAGCTAAAAGATGCAGTCTCGCAAGAAATTGCCAATATTTCCAAGACATTGTCTGCAAAATGCTGTGCATGGTGTTGCATAAAGTGTACTATACGTTGATCAAGAGAATGGCGGACATCTTGCAATGCCTTATAAATCCAACGGTTTGCCTAACACTGATGTTTTTTGACATACTTCCAAAGTTTTGTAAACCACTTGTTTGCCCCAAACTGTGACCTTCTTTGCTTTTTCATACCTCAAATTTATAATTTTTTAACTTACTGATTTTGAAAGAATTCGCATTTCAAATTCATTTAATTACGTGTCTTTATACTATAAATGGATTTACCAAAAATGGTATTAACCGTCAAGATAATTGATGTGTATTGTGCATTAAAATTGATCTGGTTCCAAGCCGCGTTCTCTTTTATTACTATCACAACAGTGGTATAGACTTCTAGACTCAGCTGCATCTGGCATTCGCCTATTTACCAAAGTTTCAGTTTTAATGTTCGGGCACTGCTGCTTTGTAAATGAACCTAGCCGGCGGTCCATGAAACAGAAGTATCAAAAGATGCCGAATAATAATTGGCACTTTGTTTTCCTAAGTGTGCGCGTTGGTTCTTTTGTTCTCAGCATTAACACAATGTCACCAACCAACGCGGAGTGGGCTTTTGTTGACAGCTGCTTAAGAGGCACAATGGAGAAAAATATATTCAATAGAAGTACGAAGCTCTCAATCAGAAATAAAGGTGTGCCCAAAGTGTTCACCGAATGTGAGTCTCTGTGGTGAGAGCAGAAATAAATCGAACACTCTTAAGTCGTTGAGACGTTTTGTAGTCATGAACATACATAAATCTGAGCGATCACTGTTATTCATGAGATAGTACTAGTATCACCAGATAAACAGTGTGCTAAAACCTCTCGCAGAGGGACTGTGGCTACGTAAGTTGTTCATTTGTGAGTGTATGGTTGTGCAAATTAACTTATTAACTAGTTCACGAGATATTACTAAACATTAAAACAACATGAAGGCTTAACAGTAGTGCTTCATATGTTACACTTCTGCTGCAGTTACAGGAAAATCCCATTATTTTATATCAAGGTTTTATCAGAAGTTTAGGGTCGCTGAACCTAGAAAGAACCATCTTTAGAAAGTGAAGTGTGTGAGATATGTGTGTATGCGGGTGTGCGTGGCTGTGCGGGGGTCATATGCTAAAAATTGTCTCAATTCTATCACCCTAAGCGACATAGTACTAAGGGGAAACTTTGTTGGCTTCTATCTCCTCAGAAAGCGCTATTTACCAATTTGTGTACAGTTTTATACGTTTATTTTAAAAGTTCATGAACATTTGTAATAGGTTTCTTAACCTTTATTAGAAGTCTATCTTCCAATTAAATTGTAGTAAACAATCAATTAGTCTTGATAATTTAAAGTTAACAGAATATTCAAGAGATGTTTTAGAAAACAAACATAAAATTAGATCCAGAGGAACAGAACTTTACTTTTACATATACTGATTTTTTTTAACAGAATAAAACTAGAAACGTCTTATTTTACTGTAGCTATATCTAAGCTCTCTTTTCTCCGTTTTTTTTTTTTTTTTTTTTTTTTTTTTTTTTTTTTTTTTTTTTTTTTTTTTTTTTGTCGACACATTCTCATTTTCAAATTACTCACACCATTTACTTTTCGACAAAATTACACTTCCTCCTTAATGACAATCAAAAGCTTGCACGCAATTTTGTTAACATCTTAGTCGTGATATTATAAAACTATAATATTCGAGAAGCGTAAATTTTAAGCAACAAATTTAACGTTTATATTTTATATTGTTTTCTTCCAAAACCACTAACGAAACATTCGCTCTATAATTTAGTGATATACATATTAATTAGAGAGTTTAATAGGAAACCATGCGGGGCAATTTTCAAACCGTAAAAAAGTTAATAAAAAATAATATTACTAGAACTAATGAAAAATATGTATGAACTTTGTTCTTCATATTATACGTTTGGTAAACCTTGAGTGTTGTATTAAAAATTCGCAGATGAGTAACCCTAAAGTAATATACTTAGAACATATTTGTTTACCTATTTTATTATCATCATCTAGATACTCACAAAACTGTTAAAATCTCATTACTTTTGTTCTATTCCATAACGATATTCTAAATGCCTAATTTCTATTTACTTTTAAGCAACAGCGAAATCATTTACCTATTTTATTAAGACTCATACGTAGCTAAAGGGGCTATAACTACCGTAAAGGGGTTGGTTATATTTCCCCCAGATAAGTGTACGATATAGGTCTAACTCGTCGCTTGTAGGTGACTTGCAAGAGATTGCCCAAGCATAATATGTACAAGCATCCTCAAATGACACGTCATTAGTAACTGTCGGAACTGCATAGAACATCTTGTCGCCGTGAGTGATAATCCATTTCAACAGGTCTTCCTTTTCTACTTGCGGCAAGCTATAAAGCGTGTTAAGTGGCCCTTGCATTTAATAACATACCCCTGTATTCTTCTCGCAAGGTGTGGCAAGAGGGGGGCGACATCTTGTTAAACAAGAAACAGCGGAATGTCGCACAGTGCAATAACAAACAGGTCTAGCGGCGGCGGCCATCATGCTCAAGGATCTTGATGACGTTGTCACACGTCTCTTTGCGAAAAACGGTGACGTCATGTGTAAAGTACTCGCATTATCCCTGGTGAGCAGTAAAATATCTGAGGCGGCTTCTTTTATGTGGGATCACGTAGAACAGCGGTGTAGAAACTTTGCCTTTGGCACCATTTCCGACTGGATTCTCTTGTCTTAAGGACCAATAAATGTGGACAGCTTACTTACCTAGAAACCTCCAAAGATTCTTTTCTCAGAAACAAATATGACATTTTTACTTTGTCTTCCATAGACCTAATAAATAAATGGGGTGTATTACATTACATCCAAAATTTCGATTTCGATATTATATCAGAAATGTAAGTTTTGAGGGGCTTTAGTCTATTAAAAAGGAGCTTATAGAAAAAGGGGTCTGTGTGCATATGTGAAAAACGTAACTCAAAATCGAATATTAGGGTAATTAGAAAACCTGGTATTTAAGTTCGGAAAGTTAAGGTACGACATTAAATTTGCGAGAAAATTCTTCCCTTTATATCATTACATTCTTTTAAATGTTTAATTTTCTAAAAAAAGTGGATCTAAACTATTTTATTAATGTCATATTTTTAAGATATTTGTGCGACAGATATTTATATTGAATTTTCTGAGAATAGGCTCTGAAGGCCTCATCATTTGCAAGGAATTTTGTTTAGTTTTGTACAAAACAAATGAATCACAAAAAGGTGTAAAACAATCACTACACAAAAGTGTAAATATCACTAAGGCATTTTTTTTTTTTTTTTTTTTGTAATTATGTCCTTCAACGTTAAGTCATATCGGACGATGATTGGAATGGGTGAAATGATGCTCAAATGAGTCCGGGGTCCATAGAGCTTATAGTTACCCGACATTCGTCTTTCAGGATGAGGGGAAACTCCCGGAAAAAACCTAATCCACGTAACTCACCCTGACCGAGATTCGAACTCAGGACCTCTTGAACGTGAGGTAGACATCCTACCACCACGCTACCGCGGCGGGCATCACTAAGGCATATTATCTGTTTTGAGTATATGTTTATGTTTCATCAGGCGTTTGTGAAGTATCCGTTGCAACTGACGTTTCATTACGTTGTCCCTTTTTTAATTTTTTGCCCCCCTTTTCAGCTGCTTCTTGTGATATCCCGGAAAGAGCTTAAAATTTCTAGGACAGCAGATAAGAAAATGATGTTTACATACATGAATATCGATTTGGTTTTCTCTATCTCTGTTCTGCATACTTCAAATGAAGTGTATAGTGAATTAATTCTTCAGAGATTTATCACCATTAACAGAAGTAAATAAAATTTGAGAGCTGTCTAGGAGAGAAAGTTATGTGGTAATGGCTTCTGTAACACCAAAGAGTACTTTAAAGTAATAAACATATTTATAAAGGACCCGGAAAATTATGATACACATACTACAGTTTGCGTCAACTATTTTGTTTCTAACAATTAAAATTTATCTCCTAAGGATTTGAAACATTTTTCTTTGGGCCATAGGACATTTATGTGGGTCTCTCTAAACTATTTGTGCAGTCTTTGATTCCTTTGCAGTTGTAAATAGTTATTTTTTTCTTTTATTTAGATTATGATTTACGCATCAAAATGAAAGCTATTGCAAGTTAAAACACTGCACTACTCCATGAAAGTAACCCCGTACATGTAGATATTTACGTACAGCAAATTATGGTCTCTAATTTAATGAATCTGGGAGACTTCCAGGTCTGTCAAATGTAGATTAAGAACACGATGCTTTAGAGCACATCAGCAATTTTTCAATTGATTCTTCTATCCTCCCTACGTTGCTCGCATTTTATTTCACCTAAATTTTTTCAAATTCAACAAGGATGTACCATTTGGAAACAGCAGTCAAATGTTTATTCTAGTAAGATACTTGTGCGGTGAAAAGAAGGAAGGGAGGTACAAAGGCAATAGGTAATCCAGACTTTCAAACTTTGTAGTTATCTGACGCTTATGACGTGGAATACTTCGAAAACTGCTAATGCTACGAAAAAGTATTTGTAGAAAATCTGTATTCAAATGGGCTCTACAGTATTTTCTTGTAGTATTCGTTTTCTATCTGTTAATGCGATACTAATTCCTCTTAGAACTAATGGACAAGTGGTGGATAAAGTAAAAATACAGCATCGTTTACTTTTTTCGGTATGGACATACGAGTATTAAAAAATGAGAATATCCGTGAAGAATCGGTAGACTACTGCAATTTGTTTCATTTGAAGATAACAATATATGTATACAAACACTACACACACACACACACACGCCTATTAATTAAACGGATTGTTTTGGGTAACTTTACTTTTTAAAGCCACAATTAACATCACTTCCATTAATATATTCCTTGCTGTTTTTTACTTAACTCCAAAAATTGTCACTTTTTAGAATACATAAACTCTTTGCAACACTATGTTTATTTTAATGTGTGGATGTCAGTAAATTTCAAAACATACGCTTAAAAATAATGAAATACTAGTAGAGAACTTCAAACAGGGTTACTATTAATTGTTAATCCTATCGTGGTATAGGAAAACAAATTGAATTTCTTTTTACAATATGCTTACACGTCAATTGTTTTATAAAAAATGCCATCCTGCTACTGCTAATATTAATGATACATTTATTGCAAATACATTTAAAATATACGCTTATTCTTTTCTAACTTATAAAATTTGTTTCATAAATGAGACAATACAAATATTAACATACAGCAAATTATTATTGATTTTTAAGTGATATGTATACTTATTTCCAAAATATAATGCTCCAAATACCAAATAACTCTAAAATAAATTTCAAATGTCCCAAATTTTCATTTAGAACTTCAATGCATTTTATTCCCTCATATTTCTTTCTGCATCTAAGCTCTTTATAACCCAATTACACAACTCAATTTTCTTTCTGCTGACTAAACATAAAAGATATACTTTCCTATGTACATTATTTATTGCATTTTTAAATTTTATTTTCTCGGATTTCATTGCTTTACTATATCGATTATAATGGTGCAGCATAAAGCACGATTAAGAAAAAAGTACTTAACCCTTCTTCCGGTAGATAAATTCCTGTAGTCTAGGCTGCCGCGGAAAACAAATAAGCATATTCATCACAAAATTAAGCAATTTGCTTTCGCATAATTAGTAACTAGATATTTTTAATGAGATGGTTCTCTTATAGTGCGTAGCATCTGCTCGGGAAGTCTTTGCATGGTACCGTCTTAGGTATAAACACGGGAGCAATTCAAGTACTTATTCAGCCAGAATCACCGTCAACCACCGTTTCTCTTTATGCGGCGGAAGCCTTCAACTAGCCGGTCTCAAGCTTCGCGTCGCCCGGAGCTATACGACATCCGTGCTTTTCATACACTACTCCCCACTATAATACTAGAAGAATAGAAACGATAAAGAAGGCCGGAAGGGGGAAGAAGTAAAGTAAGACGCCCGCCAAAGGCAAAGGACACGTGGATAAGTGCATTGATAAGTTAGCTGGCCGCTATCCTCCCACTAACATGACACGTGAATGGGCAAGGGTCCCTTTAAAAAGTGATCTTGATAGGCTCCTGTGTGAAGGAAATAAACAGTGACTTGTAATGCAATTAATCAACAAATAAAGACTATAAATCTTGATTATATTTTAACTTTCACTTCCTGTACATGAAAGTTGTACTAACGAAGCCGAAAGTAGTAAGCACATAAGTCCCAAAACGTCGAAAGTTGTACAGTTACATGAAAACATTTTTATTTGTTTATTTACTTAGGTTGTATAGATTCCTTAAGAAGCAGAGCCTCGCTTTATGGAGAGATGTGGTCTAAGTGAGAGTACATATTGAATGTTTTATAAATTATGAAGCTATTTAGTTAAAACGTTGAAATTTTGCAGGGTGTTTATAGTATTTGCCTGCAAGTTCTTGGCTTTTTTCAAAAATAATTTTTGCTTTGCACAATGCTAGGATAATTATAACTTTACGTTTCCAAAGGTAAACAACATATCCACATGAATTATAGGTATGGAACTGATATTTTACATAATTTACTCTGAATTATAAGTAGGAAATACCTGTAGGTACATTATTAAACCATACTTTATTTTTAGAAAAATAATAAAAATTAATATTATTAATTTTTTAAAAAGGATTATCCTCTCTTCAGGTCAAATACCATACATTTATGTATAGAAAAAATGCACGAAGGGAATTTCTTTTTATTAAATAATCAACAAATGTGGGAAATGTTATTACTTAACAATTCCTGCAGTTTTAATGCACCAATTTATAAAAATAAATGTCCCATACACAGTGGCTGGAAAATATTATGACCAAAACCGAGACATGGTAGAAATTTATAGATCGACATGTTATAGACGGTCAATATCTTGAAATTCTTTGAAAAGTTCTCCCACTTTTCTCCTTTTTTCCATTATATTACTTTTATGTAATGTAATAAATTATTATTCACCAAGATATACCTGCTAAGTGAAGGGAAAAATTGTTAAATCTACAGAGGGTCCTGCATGGGCAATTGAAGCATTTTAATTTAACCCATTTACGCCAGTAATAATTTGACCATAAAATTTTGTAGAGGTATTCCTTATACTGTTCACTTCACTTTGGACTATTTTTTTGCAAGTCGAAAATTTGGATCATGTTCAACATACTTCTCCCCTTACGGACAATACATCAAATATCGCAAACAGCAGTATAAATAATCACTCATAAAAAGGCAATATTTTACATTAAATGTTACATAAATTTCTATATGTGTTACGCCTGTGTATGAAGTAATATCTCCACAATATTTAGGTTTAGGACTTGGGAAGCGGAAAAATATCGTATACTAATTTCCTATAACTTAACCATAAACCTGTATTAACATCTAAAGGTATAAACTTATAGTTATAAAAATATGAGATAAAATAAGCAGCCAATAATGTTTCATTAAATATAACCAATTAAATATAATAAATACAAGTTTCGTGAAACATTTTTCAATTATTTAGGTATTTAAACATGATATCCAAAAAATATAAACGAAAATAACATTTGTGCAATATTTAAAACAATACAACGTCCGATAAACACATGACATTCTCCAACTATATTTTTCAGTTTCATACTTAACAGATTATTCATACAAATGTTTATTATACTATATGAGTTCTTTTGTTCCCAGCATTCGCTGGAAGTTCTATTTCATAGTCTGCAGAACAAGACATAAATCTTCGGTGGATAAGTTATATCTCAAACATTAACTTATATTTTCCTGGCACATTGACCCACTTAACACTTCAAGGTATATAGCTTAAAATATAGGATTACAACCAAGGAATTAACATTTCAAAAATGTGGAAACAGAACAAAGGCCTAAATCCCAAAGTAGAAAAAAGAATGTTTTATTAGCAAAAAAGGAGCACTAGAGCACTACATTTTTCTGAAGTAATGTTTTACTTATTTCTCAAGGTTTTGCTTGCGTAAATTAAATAAGACTACTTACACTTCAAAAGCTATTTTAAAGATATAAAACATTTACATTTATTTATCATTCCAATATTGAAAACATATTGTATTTTCATTACACATATTTAAATGTTTTCCGTATAAAACATTGAACTATTTGCTATTTTCTCTCGTACATTTTCAAGGAATGGCCTAAAACCTTGAACGCCTTACTAACAATCTGTACGCAGGAGTTCTCTTTTGTTTAATGTTCCAAGTTATGAAGGTCAAGTCAGCACATGAACCTTTAACAGCAATTATCGAAAACATTTCCGCAAACATATCCTACAAATAGAACTGAGAAAAAATTCTCATGGTACGGAATATTTGACTTGTTCCACGCAGATTTATCATAGCTTCAGTCAAAATATATTGATGATCTGAATTCTCTAAACATCTTACCCTGAACCCATTCCCATCATTTAAAAAAAAACCAAAAAAATGGACAAAAGGTGTATATGACTAAAGCTGTGACAAATCTCCATGGGACAAGTCAAATATTCAAAGCCATATATTCTAAATTAACCATATCTGAATGCAATATATACTCTGTTACGAAATGGGTTGAAGTTCGGTAGACATATGCTATGATAATGTGTTCCAGAGCTGACTAATCTTCAAGAGTAAAATATACAGATGGTATATGGTGCTGATAACATATACGCTTTTCGGGACCTACATGCTTCTGGGAACGAGAAGCTATGTGCGATGAGGAAGAATGTTGTTTGTTTTGTTTTGTAATTTACGTTCTCCAACGTTAAGTCATATCGGACGATGAATGGAATGGATAAGGGAAAACCCCGAAAAAAACCTTATTCAGGTAACACACCCTGACCGAGATTCGAACTCGGGACCTCTTGAACGTGAGGCAGACATGCTACCACCACGCTACCGAGGCGGGCGATGAGGAAGAATAAACATTTACTGTTATAGAGAAGTGAAACGCATTTCCACTAAAACTAGTCAAAGACAGTTACAGGACAGTATCACGTAAATCACAGGTGTAACAAATTGTACCTAACCTTACTAGGGTGGTCTGAAAAGTTTCCGACTTCAACATGAAGATGGCAGCACTCGTAAATAAAAGCTAGTAAATCTTGTTGTTAATCTATTGTCAGTTACTCACCAACGTTTCAGCAATTTTGGGCGCTCAGTTGTTATGTAACACCCGTTTGAGTGAGTTGGTGTGAGTGTTTTTATGAAACTGGACAAAATCGAGTATCGTGCTGTTGTTTTTGAAAGGCAAAACGCCTACGAAAATCAAAGATGATTTGGATTCTGTGTATGGGGACTCTGCACCATTATTTACTACAGTGAAATTTTGGCAGCTGAATTTAAACGTGGCCATAAGAGCTTGGGAGACGATGAACGTACGGGACGTCCAAAACTGCAACTACCGACGAAAACATCGCCAAACTTCACCAAATGGTGCTAAACGACCGCCGAATAAAGCGAGAGAGATAGCAGAGACTATGAACGTGTTGATCACATATTAAATCAACATTTAGACATGAGAAAATTGTTCGCGCGTTGGGTGCCGCGTTTACTCATGTTAGACCAAAGACGTGTTCGAATGAACATTTCTAACGCTCTATTTGCGCAGTTTAGGAGCAATAAATCCAATTTTTGGTGCCGATTAATTACTGTAGGTACTATACACCATTATACGCCCGAAACAAAACTACTGTCCAAACATTGGACTGCAGATGGGGAACCGGCTCAAAAAAACTGGTTTTGCGGTTGGTAAAGTGATGGCGACTGTTTTCTTGGGCTAGTCATGGAGTTATTTTAATATATGATCTTCAGAAAGGAAAAACCATTACAGGAGCATACTACACATCATTACTTTACATACTGAAGGCAGAACTTGCGGAAAAACTGCCACATTTGCAGAAAAAGAAAATCCTGTTTCACCAAGACAACGCACCGTCTCACACCTCAGCAGTTGCAATGGCAAAAATCCACGAATACGGTTAGAACTGTTTGACCATCCGTCTTACTCACCAGAACTAGCCCCAAGCTACTTCTTTTTGTTCCCTCATCTGAAAATTGCGCACAGAGGAAAGGGATTTTCGTCAAATGAAGAGGCAATCACCTTCGTGAACAATTATTTTGCAGAGAAAAACGCCCAGTACTATTTGGGTTAGAGAGATGGGAAGTAGTGGGAGAAGATCGATGGGAGAAGTGTGTAGAGTTACAGGGAGACTATGTTGAAAAGAATGTGAAAAAATGTCTTGTATTTTATTAGGTCGGAAACTTTTCAGACCACCCTCGTCTATACGCTATACCAAAGATTTTACACTAAATTGAATTACTTTTCTATAGGTCCCTTAACCCAATCATTACAACAGATATTGCCATTAATCACTATAGGCACAGTCTGCAGGTTTTGTGAAAGGCATTATAGAATGATAAATTGTAACTAACGGAATACATCGCAAGCTTTTTTTCCCCTTGTAATTTACGTCCTCCAACACCGTCCTCATATCGGACAATGAATGAATTGATGAATTGGGTGAAATAATCTCAATGCGTCCGGGGTCCATGGAGCTTAAGAGTTACCCGACATTCGTCTTTCAGGATAAGGGAAAACCCCGGAAAAATCTTATCCAGATAACTCACCCTGACCGAGATTCGAACTAGGGACCTCTTGAACTTGAGGCAGACATGCTACCATCTACGCTACCGAGGCGGGGTTC
>CM060951.1:67209471-67246904 GCA_030765055.1 Mantis religiosa | reverse complement strand
CTTTTTCATTAATTGCTCGTTTTTGGTGTTATCACATCTTATTACTTTTTATTTAATTTTCTATAATCTCCATTATGTTTGCATGTACGAGTATATGTGTACACTTGAAGGCATCTGCAGTTTCAAACAAAAGTTGTCATATTACTTATATGGTATCACAAAATGTTTCTTAATAACAATATTGATAAAACTAAGACATAGGTCACATATATTCTAATTATAAAAGTTAAGCTTCCGATCATTTTTAAAATTTCAGAAGCTCCTTTCAACAAGGGAAAAAACATTGATATAGGAGTAATCATTGAAATAAAATCGACAAGTCTGCATGTATTCAATGTTGTAAACTTCACAAAACATTCACGTCAAACGAAAAAAAAAGAAGTGCCCTTTATGAAATGAGAGAAAATTAGTGGATATGAAAAATGCCAGTGCTCATAAGTAACCGAATTTTTAATATTATATTATAAATTTTAATAAAAAGCCTTTTCTGATGTTAGGCCTTCTGTTGTGAAGAATCAGTTATCTATCAGAATGGTCTATTCCTTGTTTCTTTGATGATTAATTAACGATCCTTAATGCGAGGTCGTATCGTATGGTAAATGAACGTAATAGATGATTTCAAAAACTCAGAGCGTACACTTACCCAACACTTGTCTTCTCGGCGTAAGAGAAAATGTCAGAAAAGCACTAATTCAAATAAGTCATTCATTTAACAGTAATACAGAATAAATGAAACTGTTTCAACGCTTACAATATTGCACTGAGTATAATGAAAATTAAGATATGAAACAAAAATGGAAACTTAAATAACTATAATAGTTACGAAGTTATTGTCTCTTATCGTAATGTTGATGTGAGGGAAAACCTTGAAATGGTTACATTAATTTCATTCATTAAGAAATTTTAAAGGCAATTTCAATTCAAATGTACAAGAGAATTTAGAGAGAGATCATTGTTTATTATGACTTAAAATATAATACAAAACAGCAGACTTCACTATTTAACACCAGAACTAAGCATATTTGTGTGTTGAAGCTTGTAACAGAATTAATGCGTAGGGTAGAGTATCTCTTTCCCTACCACTGAACAGAGGGTCAAGCAGAGCTTCGAAAGCTACTGCTGCAGCCTTCTCTTTGGTAAGGGGCAGTGAGGGATGAGGGGGAGGAATGCAGGATTCAACATACCAGGCTTCGGAACCTTACATCGCTAGACTCATACGAGCTTCTCCGAAATGTACCGTACGAACACGACTGGCTTTGGAATTCCACATAGCACGTGGAGTTAAAGGCAAGAAAGAGCGTGTCTTTAATAGACTCATACGAGCTTCTCCGAAATGTACCGTACGAACACGACTGGCTTTGGAATTCCGCATAGCACGTGGAGTTAAAACCAAGAAAGAGCGTGTTTTTAATTATTGTGTGGTTGTTACGGTCCTCAACAGCCGTATTAGCATTGTTTATTTCATAGTGTACAGTGTACCAAGACAGTTGCTAGCTCTAATTCTTTGAAATGGGTGAAGAATGTGTAATTAAACAATTAGTGCAAAGACCATTCTTGCAGTTTAAATACGAGAATAAGTTAGTGATAAAACAGGGAAGGCCTATTCCAGCTCTTCCGCACTTGCAGTGTGAAAAGAAGTAACACAATAAGAACCCTTATAAAAGATATCTTAGTATAAGTAATTATGATAAATATGAGTGGCTGTCTGGCTCATTCAAACTAAATAAACTTTATTACTGACCATGCTTGTTGTTTTCAACTGAGAAAACACCCTAAAATACTACGGGTTTCGCAAATTTAGCTTATTTAATCACAGCTTTGGATAAACATTAAAGATCAACAACACATAAAATCTTTCACGGCATTAAAAGCTTTCGGCATTCAACGGGGTAAACCATGCATTGAATTACCAAAAGAAACTTGCTAACAGTTTGCACAATGAAAAGGTTGAGGAAAATAGAAATGTATTGAAAAGATTGATTGATGCAGTGGTTCTTCTTGCAAAACAGGAATGTTCATTTAGAGGCCACGGTGAAACTGAGGGGTCATTAAATAAAGGCAATTATATAGAATTGCTACAATTTCTGGCTAATTATGATAAGGCACTGTCTCAGCATCTAAAGAAAGCTACTGTTTTCAAAGGCACCTCGGCTCTTATACAGAATTACCTAATCGATGCCATGGCCAGTGTTGTCAGAGATAAGATTAAATCAGATATTGATAAGGCTAGTTTTGTAGGACCTATGCTCGATGAAACGACTAATGTCACCAGTAAACGTGAAATGTCTACAATTCTGCGCTATGTTGACGATGAAGGCAATTGGAAAGAACGATTTCTACATTTCACTGATGTAAGATCGAACAACCAGAGATTTATTTGAATATGTAAAAAAGACCATAAACGATTTAGGATGTTCAAAAAATTTGTTGCTCAAACTTTCGATGGTGCTGCAGTAATGGCCGGACATGTTTCTGGACTTCAGAGTTTAATTAAAGCCGAGTATCCAGATGCCAACTTCATCCACTGCCATAGCCACAGACTTTACCTAATACTTTCCCATTCTGTGAATTTTATTAAGGAAATCAGAGAATCCTTTGTATCTCTTAATGGTTTACCCGCTTTTTTCTCACATTCACTTCACGTACAGATGATCTTAAAGCCTTTACTGAAAAGAAAATGACAAGTTTTGCACCTACACGATGGAATTTTGCTTCCAGACTTATAAGCACAGTAGAAGTCACTATAGAAGTCATCTTATCAGTTTCTTTACTTCAATGGAAGAGAAACCTGGGGACTGGTCTAGCGAAGAAGTTAACATGGCTTCAGGCTCTTTGTGATTTTTCTCAAAGACTCAAACCAACTTTTTCTTGATTATCTTCGGTAAAGTTTTTGCATTTTCAGATATTCCTTTTGACATTTTACAAAACAAGACATCTGTTACTGTACGGAAAAGGTTCAGGAATTTATTACCACACTGCAAAATGTTAGAAATACAGGATTTGAAGAACTATGGTCAGAAACTATGAGCGTTGCTGATGAAGATAACAAATAAAGGCTTAGAAAGAGAAACTATAGTGAATATGAAAGCCATTTTTCGTACTTTTTGTGAAGTTCTGGATACAATAATAACTCAAACTAAATTAAGATTTGATTCACAGAAACAGTTGAAACTTCTGGTATCACTGGATTATAAACATTTTTCGAGATACGATAGAATGTTTCCAACAAATGTATTTCGTGAACTGAGAGAACCATATGTTTCCTATTTCAATACACTCTCTTTGAAAAATGAACTGAAAGCTTTATATTCACCTCAAGAATTTTCTTACAAGTCCGTTCAAACCATTGCAAATTATATGAAATCAAATGGACTTGACGATGTGTACAGTGAAGTTTACAAACTATGTGAACTGATTTTAACATTTCCTTCTACCACTTCAAGTGCTGAAAGGAGTTTCCCGCCTTGAAACAAAACACAACACAAGGACAAATTCGTCTGAGCAAATTCGCTCTTCTATCGGTGGAAAAAGATATTCTTGTTTCATTGAGAAGACATAACGAGGAACTGTGTTTTGATAGTGTCACAACGCAGTTTACCCACAAAGAAAGACGGCTGCAATTCATGTGTATATAAACAGGTATGCTGAAATTGTTTGTTTTCTTTTTAATTGTTTTAACAGCTTGTTTAAAGAAAATTTTATTTAAATGCACTGTTTGTGAAGTTAACATTTAATCAAGAATCCCTTATTGTCCGGATCTGGTAGGCCTAGTGATAGCCCCAGTCACAATCCCAGCATACGCCACTGAATGCATTAATAATGCCTGCTTTTGTAACCCTGACGTATCTGTTCAATATTTGATAAACATACACAAATAAGGACCAACCGATTTTGTCTTACTTTAAGAAACTGTTTGCTTTAATTCCAAATAAAGCCAATTTCTTTTGCTGCCATAAGGGAACGCTACTCTACTCCTGCACTGTTACCATTCTTTTGGGCATAAAGAATTGTTTCAAGCTTGAAAACAGCATCAAAGATGTTCTCTGTACTCCATTTCCCAACAATGTTCTAGTTTAAACGGCTCTTTTAATAATAGGTCAAACAAAAACGTAACGAAGAACAGAATGACAACAGCGCATAGTGAGTAAGACATAAATTTGAATGCAGTTATACACGAGCTATAGAGATTATGCATTTGAATTTAATGCCCATTTCAATTTTGAATACTGCATTAGATAAAAATATATGTGCCTTAGATTCGTGTAAACACATTATAGCAACATTTTTAATCCTTAACTCTTGATGGATGTCTCTCAGACCGAGCTATATTTTATGAATTCTTTCCAAGGCCTCTTCTGGAGGTATACTATACCAGGCTTGGGGAACAGTACTCCCAAGGCGTCAAATTATTCCCTTACTTCCCTTCCCTTCAGGCCCACCAATGGTAGAGAAAATCGGTACCTTCCAATGTGTGTATGTGTGCGTGTACTTTTTAGCCGTCCACCTTTTAGCGGGTGGAAGCGTGTCTGCCACATATTCAAAGGTCCCGTGTTCGAATCTAGGTCAGGATGAGTTATTCTCACATAGCATTTTCCTGGTTTTTCCTTTATCCCGAAAGATGAATGTCGAGTACCTGTAAGCTCTATGGACTCTGGAGCCATTTGATCACCACTTGATATATTTCATTCATGGCCTGGTATTACTTAAGATCTATAGTTAATTTAAAAAATAAAAATGCACGGATAAGGAGAGGAAGGATTTCTCTCTTCTATACTCCCTCCCTTCTTAAATATAAAACCCAAGAACGTCTTACCGTGAGTTATATTAGCAACTTGTTTGTGTTGGGGATAAGCTTATGGCACCGTTTTTTTAAGTAAATAAACATTTGATGACAAGGTTATTAACGTTGTACTAACGTATCGATTAATGTAACGGCAAATTATTTGAATGACTCGAAAATGGATTCTTTCCATAAATTGGAATTGGTAATGGGACGCAAATCACTGAACACATCATGGCTCACAAAAGCCTAGTAACGAGGATGGGAATCAGCATCGATGGAAAAATATAAAAAGAGCCAAGGGGTTTTGCGCACTGGGCTTTCATTCGTTTCTGACCAAAAGATTTTTTTCGCCTTTTTTCCAATTGAAGCTAAGCAACGTTGAAATTCCACAGGTGAACATGATTTATTTTAGCAGCAAATTAACAAGCTATAAATTAGTCTGCTAGAAGAACCAACACTCAATGAATCTGAGGAAACCAGGATGCAAATTTGCTAAAATTTCTTGATATTGCTTTTCTCAGCTGTCAACAAGAAAGAGCTCCAATGAAACATACAAATCACGGCCAGCTAGAGGAATTTCCACAAGAATAGTGTAATTTTCGCAAAATGGATGTAATATTCAGTGTCTACCCTTGTTTACAGTGACCCGTAAAACCCTACCTATGATTGTGAAGGCCCGAGTTTCTGTCTCTATTTACTGCTCTCGATAATTGTGAACTAACCTATAAATCTCTACTTTTTAACACTTGCCTTGTGTGATAAACACCTATTTTTGTGATTGTGTGGTTTTCAAATAAAGAATTCTTCGGTCCAGAGAGAAGACCATAGAAATATGTACATATTTAAACCACAAGCTATTTTGAGTATTTATGTTTTCCTTTAGAACATTAATTGGCGCCGAGTGACCTCCACCGCCAGCGTTGGTTGAGATTTTAATCACGTGTGTTCTGTAGACTGTAACTATTCTCAGAAGACAACCGACCGGTAGGTATGCGTCAGGCGGTAGTAAGCCGGCGTTATCGAAATGCCATGTTATTCAAGTGGAAGAGGGATAAACAGACGTGTCTTACACTTCCAGGTAAAGTCACATCCATTATCTACTTTTTGCCTAAGTCTTTTTTTTTTTTTTTTTTCCCCATGAACAAGCTCGGGTTTTGGAAAGACAAAACGTAAAAGCGATAGCTTTATTGTACATAAACAATACCTTAGCCAGCAACAAAATATATAGCTAGCAGTAAAGAATAGGACTTACTCTTATCTACATAGGATGCTTTATCTTACTTTCTTCCTCTCCCTTTGTAGCCTATATACAATTTTTTTCCGATACACTAGTCAATCTAAATGTCCTTTCAAGTAATGCTCATCTATTTATAAATCTAACAGGAGAATATACTTTATATCAGTAATTTATGTTGTAAAACTACCACGGAATAAATTTTAATCGACATAATTTAATACGCAAAGAAAATTTCGCCTATGAAACTACTTTTAACCGTATAATTTTAGGTCGATTCACGTACAAGAACTTAATTTTGACTTCTATCATTTTTCCGATAACTTTTATACTCATAAATAGTACCAGTTATAAACAGTCTACTGCTACATTTTTAATATTTTAATATTTTATTTTTTCATTCTTTCAGCCTTTGACCATAAAATTTGAAATGAATTTTTAAGCCTATCGTCACGAAGAAATTGTGCGTTATGAGTAACCAATGAAAATAAAAAAAAATCTTTATTATTTTCAAATGACAGTTTCCCCTTTCTGCCTCAAACGTTAAAAAATCTGTAACCTCTAAATTTTGAAGCAAAGGATCTTTTAAAGAATCTACATTACCTAGGGCAAAGAGAGACGCAATAATCGAAGTGTTATTTTTATACAATTCACTGCATCTTACTGTAAGAGCTAAGATAAATAACTTACAATATTTAAAATAAATAAGCCATACTGTTATCAAGCGATCAGAGCAGAAATTCTAAGCCTCTGGTTCGAGAAGCCTCCTCCTGTGGTTCATGGATAATAACATAAACCTAACTGAATTAAATTAAAAAATTGGAAATTACAGGCAGAACTAAAATAAGTAAAATAGATTTGTGCAAGACTTAGGACAGATTTAAAAATACAGTCATTCTGGAAAAGCCTCCATCAGTCAAAAAGATCTAGAAGACATGCTTTAAGGTTTCGTACATTTCAATAATACTTTCTGGAACACTACTTCTTGTAAAAAAAGATATACGGCATGTCCAAAGAGAGAAAACACGAGCCCTATCATGAATGTGTGCATCTACTGTTAGGCGAAGAAAGAAATGTTGACATCTTTTTGGTCTCTGTTGATGTGGGACAGCCGATATCGTGGGAGAAACATTGTCTTCCAGTGACATTCTACCTGTAAAGTTTATCTGAGTCGCCATCCAACATGCCGCGTCATTAACACAAATTGTCGTTATTGATAAATGACCCGGTCGCTCTTCCAAACAACGCATACTCCATCCGTTTTTCCAGCTGGGGTGGTTTCCTGATAATTCCTTGAAATCCTGTCATCCTGCTACCAGATTATCTACATCAAGAGCATGACTCACTAAAACTAGTGTATTCTATCCTTTATACCAATTGAAACAGCACAGAGTTTCTAAGCTGTGACGCTACGTATTGTTTGAATATACGATTTCGCGATTCTTACAGCTTGGTCTCCTTTAGGTAATTTTTATTTCTGCATTGTATTCCGCCCAAAAATTATATGTCAAAGTATAAGTAGAAAATATCTTTTAAATGTAGGTTTAATACCTTCAATATGATGCAACAAGAAAATGTTTAAGAAAATTCTCGTATCTCAAACTACCATTTAGATGGAAAATTCTCCGAAATGTTGGTTATCATCAAAATGGTGATAACGAGTTTAATTAAAATATATTCAAGCTGCTTAGATGACAAATAATATGTACCTAGGTCTTCAATTTGTTGGGTATAGCATGCAATGTACTTGATTTGAAAGGAATTTTAACAAACTTGATAACGTGTAAACTCAAGAAGTAGACAAAAGCCTGCTATAAAAATCTAGACTTTCAAAGTAAAAGACAACACAATTTCTTAAATAACCTTTGTACCATTTTACAGGATATTCGTTACTTTTCATGATGTGTTCAATACGTATGTCATTTCGTTCTTTACCTTTTGCCCAAGTAGAAAAATGTGTAAGCAGCGTTCACTAAAAATAAACAAAAACATAACGAAAATAAAGGCCGGATATGTGTATCTACATACTGCGTAGCCAAAAACGATAAGTTTAAGCTTTTAAAACATCCCCACCCAAATGCCCATTTCTTCTTCACAAAAATAGCATATACTTAAACTATTTGTGTGAAATATTGTTTATCTTAATATTTTAACCTTTACCTTAAATTTCCTGCGGTGAATATCCAGAGAAGTTCTCTTTATTCTCAATCACTTTTGTACAAATAAAATACCATGGGATAGTTAAAAACCAACAAAGATCATTTAAATACTTAAAATACACAATTATACACAGTAACCTCTCTTTTTATTTCAACTATTTTCGAAATATTTTAGGTATAATTATGTTGAATGATTAAAACTTTCATATCTTTTTTTCAACTGCTTAGTCGCTAGATTCATATTTTACTTTCCGTACCACGTGAACAGTAGGTAGATAAAATATTACAATCCATCGAAAAATTCGATGCTAAAATTTCATTGGAAATAAATGTCTTAGGCCTCCTGAAACCCAAAAAAGCACTTCTGGAAAAAAGTCCAAGTATTTGTGAATGTGTGCGTATATTTTATATGTGTGTGTGCGTGCACGAACAGATTAACTAACCACAAAAGTTTCAAATAAATAAATGGTTATAATAAAATTGCAATATCTATTAAGGATGTAACATCTCACTTCCAGAAACTTGCGTTAACATGAACAAAATTGTGACGTATGTAGCTTTTTTTTCTTTTTGGTACTATATCTCTTAATATTTCATCAAAACATCATATGTTTAACATATTTCCGTGACAAACTAAGTGTATATCTTTAGTGTTATGGGAATAGCCTGCGAAGTCCTCTATTCTTGATAACTTAATTTTCTATGACTTGTAGTCATATGATATAGACAAATCTCATTTCTAAAAAAGAATAGATCTAGTTTAAAACACGCAATTCCTGTTGACTTATTTTACTTAATTTCCAAGATGTTCGTTGCTTTTAGTTTCAATTCTACGTTGCCTTGCATCTTTAAAGTGCTAAGATGCATTGTTAGGTTTCTCGATGAAACATGCAGGGCAGCTACAGCGATCCACCAACACCAACTCCAATACTCAGACCATAATACGAGAATCGATTGTAGGAAAAATGGCGGCGCTCGTGGCCCAGCTTGTTATGTTGTGGTTATATCTACAGAGTAAAGTTGTGTGTTTGTTTACTTTGATTGTGTGTTTGAAGAATTAATGTAATTCATATTACAGTGGCAATCAGTGACTAACGAGTTAGTTTATAGTTCAGTATTTAACATAAGGTGATAACGTTTACCTAAATATATACCGTGAAGTATTGTCGAAATGCATCGTTATTGTGTTCCCAGCTGCAATCTAACTATGGTAGTGTACCTCACACGACATTTAAATTTGCGAAGGAAAAATTGTAATGGGATAAGTGGATCAGGATCATACATCGTAAAGATTTTAAAGTAAATGACAAAACTGTAGTTTGTATTCATCATTTTGAACAGTGCTTTGAGGTTAAGGAAGACATATTTCCAGTAAATGATGGTGAACCAATTCGTGCCCTTCGAAAAGTACAAAAATTAATAGATGATGCCTACCCCACGATTTTTAAGAATCAGCCATCCTATCACACATTAAAGCTCAACCAGAAAATACGAAATCCTGAAGAATGCATCCAAGACATTTTACAGAGAGTAAAGATAATTTTAATTTTTGGTGTGCACAAGATGTTATTGACAGTTTTGAACCGAAGTGGGGAGGAGATTTAACCCATTGATAGTCATTATTAAAGACGATTAGTTACGTTCTTTTCTATAACATTCAAGATCCCAGCTTCACTGATGTTCCTTCACTTAATGAGTTTCAAAGTATTTCATAACCTAGAAGAAATATTATGAGCCTACCAGTGGAAAATTTTAAATGGATCTTGCAGTGTGAGGGAACTTGACACCTTCAAACGTGACAATTGGAGTAAACTGGACAATCTGGTGAGTTCTCTTAAATATTATAGTATAAGCAGTACCTATGTCCTTACCAGAAAAGGTTACCATGTAAACAATGTAAAAGAAAGTTTAGTACTTGCTACAGACGATAGGATGATACAGTCCAATAAGATAAAGTTTGCTGTGTTTAATGATTATGAGTTGTCATGCCTTATAAATTAAATTTTGATTGGAAGT
This sequence comes from Mantis religiosa, assembly GCA_030765055.1. Taxonomy (NCBI): domain Eukaryota; kingdom Metazoa; phylum Arthropoda; class Insecta; order Mantodea; family Mantidae; genus Mantis; species Mantis religiosa. The sequence goes on along the minus strand of CM060951.1, from coordinate 67,236,712 downwards.
ATAAGGTGGAAAATGCATAGTACTGGTCGTGCTACTATATAATGTGATAAGTTCTTAGGATTTGTCATGATGCTCTTTATTTATGCTATTACACATTTTAGTTGAAAGTATAAAGTGATAAATGCTTAGGAGTTACCTCGCTGCTCCGTAATATGGATTATATTATGTCCATTGTGTATATTTTCCTATTCTGCGTAACCAGAGTCGCTGGGCTTCGACGGGCGCCATCTTGGAATCTGTATTATGGTCTGAGTGTTGGAGTTGGTGTTGGATCCACTCATAACTGTTAAACATTTGACTGTTACTTCAGTCTCCTGCGTTCTTCTTATATAAACAACGAAATCTTTAATGAAACTATTTCTGTGAACGTTTGCCTTAAACTTCAAGACAGATATAAAAGAGAGTAAGGGAGTGGGCTGACAAAACAGCTGGAGTATACGAGTATTAACTTACTTTTAAAAATTTGCATTATGTAGGAACCTTCTTTTACTTGTATTGATTTCTCGCCAGAGAGTAATGTTGGCTAACAATGTAATTGCTTATGAGATCAGATACTATTTTTACCAATCTCATTTCCCAACCTCAAATACACCGTCACCAAACACCACATTCCGCTGTTATTCGTAAGTGGTTAAGCCCAAGGGCAAACACATGCGTGACACACGGGCTGTCCTCAACTTGAGAGCATTCCGTTCCTTCGTTCTTAACGAAGGTTCAAAATGAAATTAGGTGCCGAGCGGCAAAATGTTACGAAAGTGTACCAACAAGTCAAAGCGCACTCTACCACTATCCCACAAAGCTTTCAGGCACCCGAGGTAATCTCGGAGCAATTCCAAACAGTTCAAAAGCTGAGCTACTCTAATCCTACAAAGAGCTGATTGACTTTTAAATTACATCATCCATCAATCATAATGCCACCAGGCCACCACTGGTAAAATGCACTGAGGAGCAAACCCTTTCTCTTAATTTCTTCTACCCTCTTAATATTAACAAATATTCGTCCTACATTCTTCTATTTCCAAACTAATCCTATTTTGATTAAACCTTAAGCCAGCATACAGGATAGACTTCAGCTTGCCAGAACCCAGGAAAGGACGATAATCTTTCCTGATAGTAGGATTGAAGACAGACCTCAGCTTTAGATGCTGCTGGGAGTATCTCCGGTGAAATTTTAGGTGCTCGCCGGACGGGAACCCGATGTCGCCAAAAGTGGGGTCTCCTAGAACAATAACCCCCGAGCATTTTAATGTGCTGGTAAACTAGCGTAGAATTCTGCAGTATACTCCTAACTTCATCCTCCACATATGGAAGAAGCAGCCTTCTTGATCAGCCCCACGGGGCTGGACCGCCTAACAGAATAGATGAAATGTGCTCGCTTTAACCAAAGCAGCCAGGTGTCTGCGGCCATACACCAAATCTCGTATGCACAAATAAGTAGGCTTATGAATGCCAGGAAAATCGGCAAGTTAAGGCAAACAGGCAACCTAGACCTTAACATGGAGACAGTGGGGCAATTATCATCAGCCTGAGCGGAGAGGTTCGCGAAAAATTAGACCTTTATCCAGTCACTTCGAGACAGATGGTAGAATTTCCCTGTTCGGTCCTTCGATCTCTAAACTGGAATGTGGGGAGTCTGCGGGAGTTAAACACTTTCTCAACAGAACAGCATGGCTCATGCCCGGGTAAACGATATAGCCAACGCCAACACCATGTTGGACGAGGCAGAAGTGCCGTTTGCTGTTAAAGGACCTAAGGAGGTGTTCAAAACATAAAATCTGTATATAACAGAAGCAATTCATCAGTATACCTGCTGGGCAAGGTTGACCTAAGGCTCAGTTGGGAAATCTGCCACACTGACCCTGAAAAGTGTGGGAGCTAATACAGAGTCTTCAAAACTCCGCCTCTTATGGGTCTATATGGAGATGTGTTCCCCATGACTTTGGGTTAAACGCGTGGTGTCAAAAACTACGTGATATTTTGACTAATTGTGTTGAAGTTCCATTTGAATACTTTGACAGCGACAGCAAAGACGCCGTCCTCGAAACTCAGGACAATAGCAGCCACCAACCTGCGAAGTTGAGTACCAGGATGAAGTCCAATGGAAGGATGTCTGGACTGTCGGCCAAAACTGGTACAAGCGATTTAGGAGCATGCTCTAATACACTTTCGAGAGGGTCGAAACGAGGGTCGAAACGAGGGTCGAAACAGTAGTTGGAAAGGTGCACCAAGTCTTTCCCGAGCTTCAAAATGCAAATCACCCCGGTCCTTCTCCACTCTCTGGAAAGTACCCACGGCTGAAGCATATGTTGAGAACCCTTATCAAAAAGAATTGGCGATGAAGGGAAGTCGGCAGAGAATACAGAATATCAGCCAGTCATAACCCGCCGCCTTTTTTGTTTTGAGACGCTGGTATTTGGAGTTCACATGGAAGAGTCCCCAGATCCGTTCCTGGTCGCAGGAGAACGTCAAACAATCGACGTACCTTACGACTAAACACGTTAGGAAAAGATGTCGACCTGTGGATCTTTTCTTGGACGCATGGTACGTTCAAGCTGGTCGGTGAACACATTTGCCTTGGCCTGGGAACCGTAGGCCTGACCTTGGGTGCCCGAAGGAGATGAGATATACTGTCCTCGCCGGTTATGCACGGTTTTTGCGATTCTCTACACCTCACCATTTTCGGTGCGCAACTATTCCCATAATGCACCATTCCTGCATCTTAAATATATGCATAGAGCAATATCAACCATAATCTAAAAGTTTCTAACCTCCCAAAACCAACAAAACTACATCCTAAAATACTGTCCTCCACAGGAGAGTAAGTCTCCGAAGCCTGAGACGCAGGGGGGTTGGCGAAGGTTCCCACACCCTCCCTGGACAGGTTTATGACACTCCATGTCAGTACAGTTACAGACCATTCAAAAACATTCTGACGGCTTCTACTTTTGTGAACGAATCTTCTTGATTTTAGTATACAGAGTAAATAGGACACATGTTTTTAACTGTTCTTCTCCTTGTGTAGCAGGCGTTCTCTGCCACACACATTCGCTGTCCTTGTCCCACTGTGTAAGACAGCACATTCCTTTCAGGGACCTTCTTTGCATTGCTGGACAGTACCTATTCCAACACAAATTTTATCTGGGGTTAAGCCCTATTGAGAGTAGACACGAATCAAAAGCACTCATACTAAATCTCAACGTTCCAGCAGACCTCTCATGGCAGTTATGTTGGACGTTTAATTCAATTATACTTAAGAACACATTTAGAAGTATTTATTTTCTAGAAAGGTCACGCGAGCAATATGTTTATGACGCAGTGTGTCATTTGTAAGAAGAGTCCATAAGCGTTTTCACAATTCTTCTCATGTTTCAAAGGAGCAAGTAATTTTATATGAATTATTTAACAATGTTTTGACTTTTATTCTTCTGTGATACGACTTTTCACTGCCCGCATAAGTGCTTATAATAATTGTTTTGATATTTTATGAATTTCACTCACATTACTTATTTACTCATACAACAATCTGTTAGCCCGCCTTGGTAGCGTAGATGGTAGTATGTCTGCCTCACGTTCAAGAGGTCTCGAGTTCGAATCTCGGTCAGGGCGAGTTATCTGGATAACTTATCCTGAAAGACGAATGTCGGGTAACTCTAAGCTTCATGGACCCCGGACGCATTGAACATCATTTCACCCATTTCATTCATCGTCCGATATGACTACATTTTGGAGGACGTAAATAAAATAAAAATAATAAAATAAAAACAAAACAATCTGTTATTAAGAAAGTCTATTCATGTTAGTCCATATATCTGCAAATGTAAAATTTCTTAAATTTCTTAATTCTCCTAATTGCTCTATTTTTATTCACTTTATATACTCTGGATATTTATAGCCTTCTGAACTGTCAGCCAGACGCTACTTAAAATACATACTTATTTCCTACTAGGTACACTGGGAATATAATCTGTAACAGCAAAGTTTATCTCAGCAAAAATAGATAGAAAAGTACGCCTGTGTAAGAAAACAATTGTAGAATTTATATACAAATATGACAATTGGCAGAGAAACTCATTCTAATCAAGGCAGCAGAATGTTTTACACACCCAATTTATTTCGACGTTTATCAAGCACTATTTCCCACGAAATTAACAAACACTGTTGGAAATTAGAAAATTCTGCTAATGAGTTCGTCATAAATGTCATGCCTCCTTTTGCTTTTTCGCCACCGCGTCCGTCATTTCGTTTCTTGATTTAGGCTAATAGTGCTTTCCCAATTGTATGCAAATATGCTTCTTTATGATATCTTGTGTCAATAACTACTTTCTCAGTTCCCACGGTTATTATTCAATAAGACTAGTAATATTTAAAAGCAGGGTTTACCTATTTATCTGGGCTTTTAGATACGAGGTACGTCCAGAAAGTAAGTTCTGTTTGGCAATAAAATTAAATTGTGTACAGATACAGAAAAATTATTTATTGCACAAAATTCTACAATTCTTAAACTACTTTTCCACATAACTGCCGAAATTTTGCAGGCATTTGTCATAGCGAGGCACAAGTTTTTGTATATCTTCTTCATAGAAGTTTGCCACCTGTGTCTTCAACCGGTTAGAAACATTTTCTTTCAGCTCTTCGTCATTGTTGAAGTGTTGACCGCCAAGGAAAGATTTGAGATGCAAAAACAAATGAATGTCGCTAGGAGCGAGGTCAGAGCTGTACGGGGGTTGGTCAAACATGTCCCAGCCATATCCCTATAGGATGTTTTTCGTCGCATTTGCAATGTGTGGTCGTGCGTTGTCGTGAAGAAACACAACACCTTTTGACAGCTGATAAATTTCAATTGGTTTCAGTTTCCTAGCATTCAGAAAGCGAATCACAGATCTGATTTCACAAGCGGTGAGATTTTCAATCAACACCGACATTGTAAACAAGCACAACAAAGCGTACGTGGCTGACAGCGATCTCACAATGGCGCATGTTTCTTCTCCTTGATACAGAGCGTCTACCGAGCATGTACGGAACTGCGATCGCAGCGCTGCAGCAGAGATAAATTGAAACAGAACGTAGTTTCTGGACGCTCCTTGTAAATAGAGAAATTCAATGCCACGGCCGGGATTTCAACCACGGATCTCCTGGTTTCCGTCCAGTCGCTCTTACCCACTGCGCTACCATGGCCAACGTACCGTCGTGACATTAAATTCTCCAATTGACTCATATTTAAGTACTTACAATATTAAGGCGCCACAAATGGTGTATCTCGAACGCGAGAGCCCCTAGTGTTCTACCGGGAAATAGAGGTTAAAATTGCGGATTAAAATTGGATACTTTAGTCTTAAAACGTTAGTAATGTGGCCGTTTATCTTGCTCTTTTATCATAATGTATTAAACAGTGTATAATAAGCAATTGAGCCATACGGCTCTGCGGTAATGTGCGAGGTTCACATTCAAGACACGCTGATATATATATATATATATATATATATATATATATATATATATATATATATTAAATTTACGTCCTCCAACGTTAAGTCATATCAGACGATGAATGAAATGGGTGAAGTGATGCTCCAATGAGCCCAGGGTCCATAAAGCTTAGAGCTACCCGACATTCGTCTTTCAGGATAAAGGAAAACCCTGGGAAAATATCTTAACCAGGTAACTCACCCTGACCGGGATTCGAACTCGGGACCTCTTGAACGTGAGGCAGACACGCTACCACCAAGCTACCGAGGCGGGTAAGATGCCCTGATTTCGATTCCTTTCTACGGCCTTAGGATTTTAGAGATTTTGCCCATTTCGGTGGGCAAACACTGATATCATCTCTCATTTATATTATTTCCATTCTATATTTTCCCTTCCTTTCCGTTTCCTTATCTTTCAGGTGCGCTTCTATGCTTCATGGAGGATGACGTGGATCCCAGCTCGAAGGAAAGAGAACTCATGAACATTAGAGGATCGATTGGTTGAATCGCATGCGCATTTAGCCTGCTGTGGTTCCATTACCTCATCCCTTCCTCCTAGGGGGTTATTAAGCTCTATAGATATTTAGGTCATAGAACGCAAAGTTCCCCTTCCGTTGTATAACTTACACTAAGAAGTGTACCCCGTTATGAACAAAGACTCATAGACACTAGGTTGTTGAAACTGAGATTGAGTTATTAATGGGTGCTCTTTAACTAAGTAAGATGGCAGCAGCAACAGGTGTTAAAATTTGTGCTCCATGTGGAAAACAAGTAAAATGTTCGCAAATGAGAATGGAGTGTAATGGGGAGTGCATGAGATGGTTCCATGCTACATGTGTAAAAGTTTCAAAAGAAAAATATAAAGAACTATCAGGGAATGGTGACGCAAACTGGATGTGTGAGAGAGAGGACTGCTTGCCGCAACCTAACCTACAAATACTGCAGTCATCAATAGCGGAGCTAACAACTAAAATAGAGTTCACGGTGCAGGAATTAAGAAAAGAAAATGAAGAAGTGAAGAAAGCAGCTTCATTCATGAATGAGTGCTTTGAAGCGTTGAAACTCAAAATTAGTGATTTAAACATTAAGATGGAGCAAAGCATAAGATCGATCTATGATACTAAGATAGATGCGATGGAAAATGACATCGAGGATGTAAAACAATATCAGCGAAAGAATAACATAATTATCAGTGGCATACCACAAGTGGAAAGGGAAGATGTATTTGATACTGTTATACAATTTGCAAATGCCTTAGATGTCCATTTGACGTACAATGACATCGATGCAGCGCACAGACTTCCCTCCTGAAAACATGAAGTAAGTACCAATCTAAGGAATCCGCCTATACTGGTTCGCTTTACGTGCCATTGGAAGAAAGAAGAAATAGTCCAAGCCAGAATAACAAAAATACGAGTATCCACTGAAGATATGGGCTTACCTGGACCCCCTCAACTAATTTTCGTCAATGATCACCTGACGGCTCTCAATGATGGCATAGCAAAAAGAACAAGGGATTTAAGGAGAGAAGGGAAGATAGTAGGAGCGTGGACCAGGGATGGCAAAATCTTCATACGAGAAAAACAGTTTGGACCTTCAATAAGGATCATGGGGAAGAATCACCTTCTGGCATATGAAAGTAAGATAACTTCAAATAATACAAAAACCACAGCAGCAGTGCAGAACGAAACAAGAGAAGCTCAGTGAAGTGCAGTGTCTTAGGTTTCTATTTTGTGATGAAGTGCAATATTTGTACCTTTCATGTGTGATTGTGATAACATTATAGGTGAGTTCAAATATGATTCTGTAGATGATTATTTAAACATTACAAGATCTCAACCGAGCCCAAAGGTAAGAATTGTGTACCTGAATGCTAGGTCTATTGTAAACAAATTAGATGATATTGAGCTCCTTGTGGCAACAATAACTAAAGTAGATGTAATTGTCATAGCAGAAAACTGGCTCAGGGAAAACATAATTAACTTTTTTAATATAAAAAATTTTTATGCACTTCATGTTATAAGGAAAATGACAGGAGGTGGAATTTCGGTGTATATTAGAGATGTATGGAAAACGTCTGTACAAAACACAGTAAACAGTGACCACAGTATCCTACACATAAACCTGAAAAGGGATCTAATAACACTTGATATCATTGCAGTTTATAATCCTAATGATCAAAATACTGGCAACTTTCTCACTGATATGAAAACTGTACTGTGTAGGAAGCTTGCAAAATCAACCATGATCATAGGCGATGTAAATATTAATTACCTCACTCAGAGTAAAAGTCTTGATAACTATAATACACTAATTACAAGTTTCAATTTTATACAAGGTAATAAAATATATCCAACAAGAATAGGCAAAAGCTCAGCTACACTAATTGACCATGTACTTATCAATAACAATGATACCCCAATATCTATATCTAACATAATGCATGATATCAGTGACCATAACATACTTATAATCGACATAAAAGAACATCTTTGCAAGGCCCTTCATGATAAGTATATCAATACCAGAATGTCAATTCAAGAATTTAACACTATAAATCATAATAAACTTTCCTTATTTATACAAAATACTGGATTTAACTGTGTCACAAATGACCCTAATGAATATTATAACTCATTATTGCAGTTTATAAAGGAAGGGGCTTCAGTCTGCTCCTACAGGTGCCGAAAGGTTGTGTCAAATAAACTGACAGATAAACCATGGGTTAATAGTAACTTTTTGGCTCTAGTTAAAAAGAAAAACTTACTGTATAGCAAAACAAAATGCAAATTTCCCTCTCCGATAGCAATTGAACTGTACAAAAAGTGTGCAAATGAAGTAACTAAAATGAAAAGGGAACTTCAAGAAGCATATTACTCAAATAAACTGAATAACTCCTATGATCCAAAAAAGGTATGGATGACAATAAATGGAATCTTAAGAAATAAAACCCCAGTACATTCCAATCAAACAGAAACAATAATGGTAGGTAATCAAAAAATAGTAAATCAATTAGAAATATGTGAATCTTTTAACCAATACTTTGTAAATATAGCTGATCAGTTAGTGAAGATATGTATAACTACACAATATACTCCACCACCTTATAGTTCAGTACCAAATAGTCTTTTTCTATATCCAACAGATAATAATGAGGTTCTAAAAATGATAGCAACAATAAAAAACAAAGGTAATAAAACAGATAATATTTTATCAAATGAATTGTTAACAAAGTGCAAGTACAGTTTGGTTCCACACATTGTAACCTTTATTAATTTATCACTTAGTTCAGGTTCTGTACCTGATGGTTGTAAAATCACACGAGTTGTCCCAAATTATAAGACAGGTGATGGAGTAATTATGGATAATTAGAGACCAATAAGTATTATTCCTGTATTTGCCAAAATTCTGGAAAAAGTAGTAAAAGTTAGGTTATTACAGCATCTAGAAAAACACAACTTTTTTCACAATCATCAGTATGGATTTATTAACAAATCTAGTACTCTTGCTGCCACGGTAGATATTATCGTACCTATTCAAAGAGCTATGGATAGAAATCGTTTAGCTGCTGGTTTATTTATTGACCTAAAAAGGCTTTTGACACTGTAGATCATACTTTATTACTAAATAAACTTGAGCATGCTGGTGTAAGAGGACTTCCTCTCAACTGGTTTCAGAATTATCTCAGTAATAGGAAACAATTTGTAAATATGAACAACATTTCCAGTTCTCTATCAGTAATTCATCATGGTGTTACACAAGGTTCTGTATTAGGTCCTATATTATTCCTAATTTTTATAAATGACATAGGATGTTTAAGACTAAAAGGTAAATTGACTATGTTTGCTGATGATGTTATATATAGATAACTCTGAGCACCAGCTTATATATGACATACAGCAAGACCTGAATGCATTGAATAGCTGGTTTAAGGGCAATAAGTTAACATTAAATGTCTGTAAAACAAAATATATGTTATTTCATAAAAGATCATACGTACCAGTAGTAAATAACAAGATACATGTTGATAACGCAGTGATTGAAAGAGTAACAAAAATCACATATCTAGGTTTGATTCTAGACAGTACGCTCACATGGAAGGACCATATCATGCATGTAAAAAATAAGATTCTTCCTGTGTTAGCTATAATTCACAGGCTGAAATTCAAAGGATACAGTGTAAATCACTTACGAAGTATCTACCATGCTTTAATTCAATCTCATTTGGATTACTTAAACATCTTATGGGGTAACTCTGTTAAATATTTAATTCATGACCTCGAAGTACTTCAAAATCGTGCCTTGAAAATAATCTACAATCTACCCTTTAGAACAAACACAAAAACACTCTACCATGTAACTAACATTTTACCATTACAACTAAACATAGAGTTGTCCTTGCTAATATATCTCCACAAAATAAAAAATAATCTTCTAAAGTCCAATCTAACATTTGAAAGCTCCTCACATATATATATATATATATATATATATATATAATACAAGAAATAAAGGAAACTTAACAAAACCAACAGTGAACACTTCTACTTATGGCCTGAACAGCTTAACCTCACACGTTATCAACTTATATAATGCACTGCCACTGGAACTGAAAGGCTGCAGGAACATAAAAGGTTTTAAAAGGAAAGTTGCTGAAAATTTACTGAAGGCATATATTGATAGCTGATAAAGTGTTACACATTTATAGCTGGTTTGAAAGCTGAACTGTTTAAAAATTAATGTGGATTAATGTCCCATAGAATATGTAGCTTCCATTTTTCTGTTAAGTTCTTTGTTACTATTATTTCTTGAGTTATAGTGAATGTCTGTTTCTTTGTATGTTTCATATATGTTATTCTTGTACGGTAATTCATTCCTACTCTAAAAATGTAATATAAGTATTGTCAAGGGCTGTTTGCCATCATTTTATATATTTTTGTACTGTTCCCTAGCATGAGCTATGGCTCTGGGAACCTTTTCAGATAACAATAAATAAATAAATAAATAAATAACTACTGTGGCTCCCAGCAGCCCATTCCATATTAGGTGCGAAGGACCGCTTAACTCTTTATCAGACCTAGGTGCTTTTATTTGCCATAAATTTAGGATATGGGCACCCGCTTTACTTCCCTTCCGAAGGAAGCCACGCTTAGGATTTTTACGACCGAGAAAATCCATCACCCTGCGCTGCGTTTCAACCCGTGACATTGGACACCAGAGGCCAACATGTTACCCATAAACCACGGAGAACGACTAACTTGTTACAGATTACATAAATTATGTGCTATGATACAACATAGCCTTAAAATTATGCTGCAGACGAATAGTCACAACATTAGTAAGGATTCAAATCCACGTAGTTTGCGTTACCCAGATGCAGTTTCTGCAGTTCCTTAGTCCAACTTCAAAATTATTTGAGTTTATTATTTTTATAGAATAAAGAGTAATGATATAAATAATAATTATATTATTTTATATTATAATTCTGTTTTTATGCTTTCAATTATTTTTCCTTTAACCACTTTCAAGAAAACGAATGTGTGATAGATTTAAGTTTCACAAAAACTTGAATAAATGAAATCGCCTGAGAGGTATACTACAAGCTAAACTACTTCTGGTTCCATGATGTTATACATCAACCGAGCTTGCAATTTCGTAGGCCTGTTCCCTTCTGATTCCTGCTTCTCTCCCCTTCTTTGCTTGTTTTTCTTTCGCCAGTATACTTGTTTTCTACAATTATTTGAAGAATATCTTGAAAAATTACAACAGTAGAACCATAGTAGTAAAAAGAAAGAGAAAATATTTAGTAAATTGATTAGTATTCTATTAAAATGTGTACTCGAAATATTTCAAACAGATAATATTGTGACTTTGTGGGTTCCTAAAATTAAAATTCCAGTTTGTAGAAATTCAAACTGCTCTTTGTTTCCGTAGAAACACGTTGTACAGCCCTGTCAATAACAGAATTACGTAACATAAAACCAACACAATCTCTCGTGGCTTCTACACACGTGGATAAACAAAAGTAAAAGTAAAACTAAACACTTTAAAATCACAGCTGCACGCGGACAGTTATCGAGTCCAATTACGAGTGACCACTGACGAGTCGCGACTTTTTTATACCTCCACTCATTGATCTAGAAACTAGTGGAATTTTCTGCAACAATCAATAAAGCGAACCTTCCAGTCATCTATCTTTATCTGTTTCGGCAAGCCTTTTATCTCCGCGGTGCACTATATGTCCCTTTGTGCGCGCCGGTCGCGTCAGTCGCAACAATGGCTCGCGACAATATGTATATCAAAAATGTGAGCACCGAACTTCTATTGTTTCTTTTGTATAACTCCCTTTAATTTCTGTGGTCATATCGGGGACTTTGATTTGAGAAACAATTAACATCCTTGTTGTGGTTTTCACTGATTTTCATTATAACAAAGGCACACATTCACTTGCAATTTTCTACCTCCAGAGTCTGTAGAGGCTAGGGAATGATTCTACACAAGAGTCCCTCCAACCCATCCAGGGTTCAAACGCGGAACCTCTGGGTTAATGCTCATAGTGTATTAAAGTAGCGAAAGTTGCAAGTTTGTTGTAAGAAACATATGCGATATAAATTTATCTAAACAATAATTCCAGCAATTCTAGCTTAAAATAATTAATAAACATTGGCTGCTTTCGTGCTTTCGAAATTTCACCTTTCTTACACGATCAGAATTGCTGCAAAGTAAATCTACTAGATAAATATTTGTCAGACTGAGTGCATTGTTATTCGCAAATGTTCTTTTCCAGTAATGTTATCTTATAAAGACACACATTTTATTTTATACCGATATAAATTTGAATGCTTTTTAAATTAATCATTAATAATATTAAATATTATACGTATGTTGGTCAGAAACAGAGTTATGCTTTCTGAAGGCACTTTGAAATAAATTTTCAAATTATACCTCAGTATCTGTCTGGCTTGCTGGCATTACAAGGTTAGCTTGTGAAATAATTAATTTCACTTATTCCCCATTTATTTATGAAGATTTTCTGCAATGAACTAAAAGATTTTATACTTAATTTAAAATAACAATAAAGAAGTAAAAGTCATCCAATATTCACTCAAATGAATGAGAAAAATCGGGGCAACGTCCGACTTCCTCAGCCTACCCCGACAGTCGTCCTAGTTCTGGAAATGCTTCACAGTGTGGAAGTGACCTTTGGCGCAAGAAGAACCCTTGGTCAGAATGGTGAGTAAATTTTTGCTTACTTAAATAAGTATATTTTATAACTTAGTGTCCCATTAGTTCTTTAACAGCCCAAAAGCTATATGTTTTCTACATAATGCACCTTAACATATACGATGAAATGAGTGTGTGGTGTTTTAGGGCCCGTCACGATGAAATGAGATTCCTCAGTATCAGATCACTAGTGTATTCTCTTTGAAAAATACATTTTGCAGATATTTAGAAGAAACAATATTCTCAATTAATATAAAATATCGGTTCACTGATTTCTTGTTAGTGGTTTTCTCTCATGCTGAAAATTTAACGTGTTCTGTTTAACGAAATAGATAACATATGCAAAAAGTAAATAAAACAAAACATTCTTACATGGGGATTATTAAAAAGTTTTGGCCCCCAGTATGCACTGGCTCTAGTGCATGCATCCGTAGTTTTAAAATAATCTTTTCTTTTGGTGGAACATGTGAATTAGAAGCGTATCTGGAGTTCGAAGAAATAGATGGAATAATAACTTCTGTAATATTACTGTCGCGGCGAAAAGCACGGAAGTTTCGGTGCCAAGTTTGTGTACACAAAGAGCCTGTAGATAAAGATAGTGTATCACTGAGACAAGACTTACCGACAAAGATAAGTGAAGTAATTGGAACATTCTAGTGATATTTTGATTGATATATAAAACATTCGAATTCTTGTTTATTCCGTAAATGTGCAGAATTATCAATGAGGCATTTAAGGAGGCGGCGACTCGTCAAGAGTGAGTCGTAAACCGAGAGAAGTAACAGCTGTTAAAGTGTTGTAACGAGAGCTGATGTAATCAGCTGCCTCTGTTTGTCATAGTCATCGACCTTGGTAGACAGATTGTGTACGTAACGTAATGCTGCATTAATCTATAAGTGTATATAAAGGAGATTTGGAATATCTGCAACTCGGAATTTTAATTCTACGAACCCACAAAGTCACATTCTTTTGCAGAGGAGTGCGTAGAAGAAATGAAAATGCAACAAATCTGATGTTATGCTATAAAAGCACTTAATTCCCAATTCTGAAGCATTTTATAAATATATTAATGGAAAATGTATTGGTGTATAGCCAAAGCATACATTTACATTATTTCTGTAGATAGTGAGGATATATTTCTGCTTACATTTAATAGCGTTTGCATAAATCTATAACTGAAGGGGCAGTGACTCACCTGCTATACCGTAATGAATTAAGCATACGCGGGTTATAATGAGAACAGTAGAGGCTTTTCATCATACAAGAAATCACGGAAGCGCATACTCGTAGAATGCACAGATTTGCAAATATCGACTCCGAACAAACCAGTAATAATTTTTCAAGGACTAACTTCTCGGAAAGCATAACTTATAATTAGCGTCTGCCGGTAGAAATGCAATACTCCAAATGAAAATGGAAATAATAAAATTTAATGGAGACAAAAGCAAAATCAAGTAAACCTGAAAATACTCCCGCAGTTGAAAACAAAACAAAATTGGTCAAATCACATTTGAAGTCTCTTACCTCGTTTTGAGGTTACGTATTCCGCACATTCACAAAAAAGTTCAGCAAATCAGAGAGCGTTTTACAGGCGGGGACAATTCCATACATACGGTTATATTGTTCGACGGTGTATCGAGTTAGCTTAGTCGAGTACAGCAAACGCGTGGGAGATCCATCCCCATCACGACGTTTTTGTTTCCAGAGTGGAAGGTACATATATTTTCTCTGCTTATTTGTTTTCTATAGAGTTTTATTTTGTAATTGTTACCAATAATAGAAGCGAACTGAAATAATAACTCCACAAGAGTACATTCATTCCAATTACTGAAGCAAAAACTGTCATACACGGAAGGTAGGAATTCGCCAAATAAAGCAAATCATATCTTGACTATTCACAAGTTAATTTTGAAACACTCAAAAAATTTCTGGTTATATTGCTCCCATATTAGCACTCGCTTTATATAAAAGGAGTAAAAATATGCTTGATTAGGAATGGACTTTCAGTTATACTTCACATAAAGTTCATTTTAATGGTCATCCATTACGACGACCTTGGACTTTCTGTATAAAGAGAATTTCAACATGCTGACTGCTGGATTTCAAAGTAAAACCCTTAAGGAACGAGATTTGTGCTGATAGTTTTTGGGTTTGATGAAACACTAATCATTTTTAGAGACAGAGGAATCAGAAAGGAGTTAATTCTGGCAAATAAGTTTATAATACAAAAGCATATATTTATTTTAGTACTGCGAAGCTTTCGCAAATGAAAGTATCTTGTATCCATAATCCTTTTATCATATTGCACAGGCAGGTGTAGTAACCAAACCGTATAACTTATGTTTCATTAATAGACAATAGGGATCTAATGGATGAACTATTAATATCCTTTAGGGGAACTTTTTCGGTTTTATATAATAATAATAATAATAATAATAATAATAATAATAATAATAATAATAATAATAATAATAATAATAATAATAATAATAATAATAATAATAATAATAATAATAATAATAATAATAATAATAATAATAATAATAATAATAATAATAATAATAATAATAATAATAATAATAATAATAATAATAATAATAATAATAATAATAATAATAATAATAATAATAATAATAATAATAATAATAATAATAATAATAATAATAATAATAATAATAATAATAATAATAATAATAATAATAATAATAATAATAATAATAATAATAATAATAATAATAATAATAATAATAATAATAATAATAATAATAATAA
Organism: Mantis religiosa; assembly: GCA_030765055.1. Taxonomy (NCBI): domain Eukaryota; kingdom Metazoa; phylum Arthropoda; class Insecta; order Mantodea; family Mantidae; genus Mantis; species Mantis religiosa. The sequence goes on along the minus strand of CM060951.1, from coordinate 67,221,251 downwards.
TAATAATAATAATAATAATAATAATAATAATAATAATAATAATAATAATAATAATAATAATAATAATAATAATAATAATAATAATAATAATAATAATAATAATAATAATAATAATAATAATAATAATAATAATAATAATAATAATAATAATAATAATAATAATAATAATAATAATAATAATAATAATAATAATAATAATAATAATAATAATAATAATAATAATAATAATAATAATACTTTTATAGCATTTTAACTGCATGTGCCATAAGTTTAGAGCTCTGCGACAGTTAGATATACTCCTAATTACATTTAAGTGCTTGGTAAATTCACTTTAAAAGTTATGCTTCTGTGATTTTACTTTTCTGACAATTTGCATTAAAATCTTGTCGATAGATGCCTTAACTTTCATACTGTAAAAGACAACTGTTACTGAATTTTCAGAAAGAATGTAGTTAAAAAGGCTACATAGTCATTTTGAAGAACATAAGTACTGTATACATAAACAGTAGACGCAAACAGTTACTTTCTCTTTCAGCAACATTTCTTGTTGAAATATTATGATGAGATAAAAACCCAGAATAACTAACTCCCCAATAACTAACGTCAAATGAATTTCGAACTCTTGGCCAATCGATTGGGAGACATGCCACCTCCATAGTACAAGGAAAAACTACATTATAATCGTTTGATTCAAAATGCTAATTTTAAAGAGAGACATTAATATTGTTACTGTCTCATAATTCCGCTTCACATAGAATCTCACTATTAGTTGCTAACGTCCTCCTTGGTTTAGGTGTAACCTGTTAACCTCTAATTCTGAAGTTACGGGTTCAAATCGGCGGAGGGTGATGGATTTTTTTTCGGGCGTAAAAATGCAAGTATTTTTGTGTGTGAAAATACAAATGTTATATTTATTTAGAAATAATAATCTTTCATCCTTAATATGAATGGTAAACATCAAACAAGTACTTACGTCACATGTGGTTAATTTGCAAATACAAGTTCGTACTTACAATGCTCGCATTTCATAAAACGTAACTATGGAACTGATACATTATCTCCATTTACCCTTTGGTAAGAATTCACAAATTCTATCAATCTAAGGATTATATACGTTGTTAAAATAGCTGTTTTAAATATTTTCATTATTCATTTCAAAGAAAGAAGTGCTTATTTAACTTATTTTAGTAAGGTAATCCACCGACTACGTGCAACAGAGTGGATTAGCTTTAGAACAGACCACTCGAAGTGAGAGAATTACGGATTCTCTTCTTGATTAATAAAAGATAAATCCTAACTAAAAATACACAATGAATGATGAATACTTATAACATTTAGGGGAAGTTGTAACTTTAACACATCATATTTGTTTTCACTTCAATATGTAAATATCTTTTCTTATTTGTTTGTATTGTTTGTATAGAACTCTATAGTCACATAGGGAGCTTTGACTTAAGAAACAAATCGTATACTTAATTTCATTAAGTCTCTATTAAAATTTAAAGAAAGATATTTTGTATGCATACTTATGTAGAATACCAAAAACTAATCAATCAATTTTATAACGCTTTCACGATTAGAAAGATCAAGTTTTCTCCAAGATATGGAAATATAAAATATCATCTAATTTCATTTTGTAAACTAATTAAAGTTTACAAAGTATTTACAAAGTCCTTGTATTTAAATACGAAACATTGGAGTTATAAAAGAGAAGCTTGCAAAGAAAGGTTTGAGTTTTATTAATAATGTTAAGAATAGAAGATATTGTAACTTTGCAGAATATGCATTTGAAATAAGGCACTATGTATAGAATCGAAGCATTCGTGGCATACATATGGTCATGATTTAGCAATTGAGACACAGCAAATTAATAGAAAACCGAATTTGAGGCACAGCAAAATAACAGAAAGTCGAAAATATTTATAACGTTCTGATACGGAGACGACACTAAAACTATTTCTAATTACTCTTCTGTTAGAAAGTTTTCCTTTATATCCTTTCTACTTATGGTGTAATTAATCTCGCCATAAAGGTATACTGAATAATTACTTTCGACTCCTATTCTTAAATATGTTCATTTACATAAGAAATATTCGAAATAAAGTGCATATTGGTTCAGATTTCTGCGCTTGTGCGCCGTCCTACTCAAGAGCCACCGAAAAACAGTTTATTTAATAACATGAATTCATATTAACTTTACTGTTTTCGTTCTTTGCAGTGAAATTCTAATAACTCTGTACTCTACCGATTTTTGCTTTAACAGATAATAATACAACTTTCTACTCTCGGATATATCTTCCGTGCTTTATATTTAGAGTGTTTTCAACACGGAATAATTTTACCACCAGGTGAGAGAATGCATTGTTTTTGACATTTCTTCAAAGTAAACTATGAGCACATTTTCTAGAACTGAGGTTACATTTTTTTCCTTGCTCACCAAACCCTGAACTTGTAATACAGCTTTTCTCCATTTTCTCTGACTTTTTAAGAAGTAAATTCTTGTTTACATTCTCCGCCTCCTATAGGATATCAGGAAGTGTAGAGATAAATTTCATCTCTCCAGATTCACTAATAAATACTTCTGTTTCATTTTGTAAAATCAATACCTGGAATCTTGTTATCGAAGCGCATCTAAAATGAAATTGTGTATATATCTAATATTAAATATGTTTTGCCTATCTAAATGTCGCAGGAAAACTAATTATGCAGTTTTTATATAATGGTTATTAAGAGGCTAATGAAGTTTTGGACGCTCATCTTGATAACTCCCATTGTAAGATTATTGCGTGGATAGCTAATGAGGGATGAATATTAACATTAAAAATCACATATTTTTAATGAACTTCTGAGAAGATTATTTTTCTCAACGCCACAAATAAGATATTTATCTCCAAGAGGTTAGCAGGGTGACCTGCGAGTGAATACCTCGATAAAAATAGCTTCAGCTCCATTTTATTTTATTGCATTGATATACGAAATATTATTTATTGTGCAGAAGTGGTACAAAGCTGTATCAATTTCCAGCATAACCTCCCCCACGCTCAATGCGAGTCCTCCAGCGCTTACAAAGTGTATACATGTCTTTAGAAAAAAGTTCTCTTGGTAGTCCGCGCAATTACTCATGCACCACGTGGCCTGCCGCTGACCCATGACTAATCTGTAAACATGCTGCAATGTCATTCGGTGTCACTCGGCGGTTTTCCTTCACTATGGCTTCAACTGCTGCAATGTTCTGTGGAGTCACAACTCGTTGTGCCTGGCCAGGACTTGGAGCATCTTCCACTGAAGTCACACCATTTGCGAACTTCCTGCTCCATTCATAAACTTGCTGCTACGACAAACATGCATCACCGCACTGAACATTCATTCATATTTTAATAGGTTTCACACCTCCACTACGCAAAAACCGAATAACAGAACTCTGTTCTTTCCTGGTGCAAGTCGCAAGTGGGGCGGCCATCTTTATACTGATACTGTGACGGTATATATGCATCTTCAATATGCTGCCACCTACAGGCCATTCTGCACGCTGTTTGTAGCACACTTACCAAGCGAAATTTTTTGTTATTACAAATTTAAGGTTTTCATTTCACTTACCCTCGTATAAAGGGTTTCTGTAATATGATAATAATGTAATTTGTAATTTATTTAATAACTAAGAGACCAAAGAGAAGATAGAACGTTTTAAAATTGCAACTACTCTTAGTTATCTAACAAATTACGCGACCATTGGTGATTATTTCACAGACAAGGGAATGTAGAATTTCCATAACTTGAAGGACTGTCGTGTGATGTTAAGGATATCACAATTTCGCCGGTGTTCCACACCCATTTTCATATAATTACCTCTATTTCTAGGAATACTCGGGTCTGAAGGAATTACAGTTATAAGGAGTAAAGGGCAGTATAGTGTACTTTATAAACTCTACAATATCTACACTCAGTTCATAAAGAAGGAGGGACTTAGGTAAATCAAATTAATTTATCACTCATTTATTAAATGCTATCCTTGCAACATCGAGCAGACAGCAAGTAATTTCTACTGTGAAGCATATTGCGCTTCTCTCAAATACATTATTTCCAGATTCTGCGAAATTCAGGAAAGGTTTAATTAAAGAAAAGATCTGCCTCTGGTGGGATTTAAACTCGGATCGTCTGATCATAAGAAGAGGCGTATTGCGCAGAACTCTCAAGAGTGAAGATTCATCCAGTGAGTCAGGAAGAGGTCGGGTGGAGTAACTACGTGACATTCGTAGGTCGTTAAACAGTTCAATCTTCACAACTAATGACAATTCACCGTGACTTTTGTTGACATTCTTTAAGAGAACTGCTCTAATAACTAATTTTGTCTTTATTATATAAACTGCTAGTTGGAAATAATAAGAAGCCCTTCATTAATTAGGTGAGTCACGCAGAAAGCAAGAGGACGTGACTGGGCGTAACAAATGGGAGGTGCTAAGGGTCAACGTGATGTCACGCTCAGATATTGAAAAATCTGCGTTTCTCCTTAACAACTCACGTAAAACAATCAAACACTAAAGGTTCCTGAACCGTATACCTTGATGGGGATTACTGTCTGTTACAGGGGCCGAAATCTTTGTCGTCAGGCAACGTAGTTAAGAGGATGGTTCATTACAGATGCATTTAGGATGTAAACCTTGGACAATTTAGTCAATAAATTGAATATGGCTTATGAAAATAGCACATTAAGGTAATACCTGCCTACTTTCCATTAAACATGGTATGTTAAATAACATCTATAGAATCCTTTCTATATGTACTAGTTTCCACGGATCTGAAACCTTATTGAGAATTTCGTGAACGTTAAAACTGGCACCCATTCCCTCCTCAACTCACATACCTTCTAAAAAAACGAAGTTATTACCGAAAGGCTATGATTATCACGCATGATGTTTATATCATAGGGAGCTCACGCCTGTGTTTGGTGTAATAAGCCCCCAAGTGACAGATATTGAGACCGAACATTCTTGAGTATGTGCACCTACACGAAATATTTAGGTACACAAGAATGAGAAACTGGCAAACATATTTTAAGAAAAAATATTCATTTACTTTAAGTGTTAAAGTGGTATAATTTCTTGTTAATATTTTGGAAAGCACAATATTCTGCTTTAATTTATTCGCTTAGATGATTTAAAAACATTATTTACATTTTAAAAATACAAATCTTAATATCTTGATGCATCGTGAATAAGTAGAGTTGTCAGTCCATATACTACATTCATTGATTCTATTCCCTGAAGCTCTAATGTAACTTTGTTATTCCATATTCTTGGTAATTTCTTGGTACTAAAATTGAAGTAATAAAGTTAAAAGAAGTTTCATATTATTCCAAAACTACTGCAACTTCAAAATAATGTATTTTAATTGTTTCATAAAAATATAATTCTTAAATAGTCTCTATTTGTTAAGCACCTAATCTTCGTAAGAATATGGTAAAAAACGTGTCAAAATGTTTCTGATCATTGTTTTCTTTCGGAAATATAACTGACATTTAAGTGCGCAATAGTCCAATCTCAACGGAAATTTTGTAACTTCAAATTAAGTACACTTATATACGTATCTACATTACTTTATTTCTCGCATCACTGAGCCGATTGATACGCAAATTTGTATGTAATGTACCTCAGAGAGCTGTAGCTCGTGAGGTAATGTTTTATGAAATCAAAATCGAAATACCCTGCTTATGATTATTATAATTGTTAAAACATTAAGTATCAAAACTTTCTTCTATTGTTCCATTTATACCCCGCCTTTGACTGCAATGGTCCTATCGGCGGCCGTTCACCTTTGCAACATATCGCGATGGAGTTATGTCGTAGCCGTTGGATTGCTGGTACTTTAGATTTTTTTTAATCATTAGATCACGCATACATTCACACTCTCATTCATACTTCCAGACTCTGAAGAAGATAGAGAATCATCTTGGCTGCACAAAACTCCCCACCCCCAGCCTGGAATCGAACGCGGGAGCAAAACTTTGGAAATATAAGTTCATTTCAAGTTTTGTTATTTAAAATATTTTGGAAAAAATCTGTCAAAAATGGATACACGCTTTAAAATAAGCTGCCTTTGGATTGTTTTTCAACTTGTATCGTGTTGTTAGGTAGTAATGACATATAACATTATTTTATTAAAATAATGTTTGACACACTCGTTTGACACATTTAAAGTTGAACAGAAGACCAATTTAAATAAATGTTATTAAAAACGTTGCTTAATTTCAACAACGGATGAGTTTAATAAAGAACCTCTTACGTCTGACAGTCCGATGTATCTGTGGTAACTTATAATTACATGAGCACAAAGTTCTGGGGGGAAAAACCTCGAGTTGCATGAAGTCCTGATTTTGGCCATAATGTTACAACAGTCTATATGCTAGCCTCGAGATATCTTGGGGAACACAGCAAGTAATACATCTATTTGGAAATTAATTAATTCAATTTTAACGAGTAAAAATTCACAAATAAATTGATGGCTCGTTGGTTCAAAAGAGCAATAGGTAAAGAAATTGATCTGAAGGCGGATTGTAGTTTTGTGTGTATTGCTTCATTCTGTAACAGATCAATTGATTTGACGTGCAGAATATCTTTTATATCTATGCCTGCTTCATTATCTTTTAAGAGATGGTAAAGTATTCCCTATAACCATCTACTTCTATACTTATTATTGCTTCAGACCTAAGGGGGAGCTGTGGGTTGTATTAAATATACAATCCGGCATTTGTCTTGGCTGAGGCTGGTACCTTAAGGTAAGCGTCATTGCAGCATGTCCCTGGAAAATAAATGTCATGACGTTTGTCTTTGAGGAAGTAAGCAAGTTCATGAGAAATGAAGGCAATGATTCCTGATTTAGCAGAACTGGAAGCTACTACAAAATAAATGTAGAGAAAGTCGATTCTACTAAAACAAAAGATAAAAGAAAAGAAGGTATGCGCTCACGATCATTTCTAGTTAAAAGTTACTCAGCCGTGTTGGAAATCAAGTACTTCGCAATGCAGGAAATCTAGTCAAGATATGTGGCTGTACAAATATGAACAATCAAGCTGAAACGGTAGCTTGTCAAACTTTAAAGAAGCTTTGTGTATATCTTAGAAAGTATATTTTAGGCTAAACTTCCTACTGTTAAGAAGGGTTGGCTCCTTCTTACTGTATCACGTTCTCTAAAATACACAAACCTGATTAATGCTCATAAGAAGACATAAAGATAGTTTCCAGATAAATTGCATAAAGTTTGTTTTATTGCTATAGACAATAACGTGGAAGTGTCTCGTTTTCGAAATAAATGTATAGAAAACGAGGAATCAAAGTGAAAGCTTTGGTCTTACCTCAGAGGCCATAGAGTCCATAAATGTAAAGCTAGTCCCTTATTCAGGCTTGCCATTGAAACAGCGTATGGACCCTACACACGTAAGGTAAGATTGGGAAGTCTCGTAACACTGTAGGTAATCATTTTGTGCGTCCAACGGATCAGTATCATATTTAATACAAAGTTTCTTATGTTTCATTTTGGGATTAAATCCATAAACTGGTGTCATTATGCTTTCATTTTTATTAAAATGGATTCAAACAAAATAGCTATTTTATCGAACAGTTGAAACCAATAACGCGTTTTAAAGTTTCCTGCAATGCATCAACAAAATGCGTCAACAAAAGTATGAAAATCTAATTTACGTAAAACATATTAATAAATATGTTACTGGATCAATCATCATTTTTTATTTTAATCTACATTAACATATTAAATTTTATTGAAATATCTTATCGGATCTTTCCTATGATTTGACTGTGATAACGTTCTAATGAGCCCGCAGTACTAGAGGTTCAACTTAAGCGATATTCCTCCTGTAATGAGAAAGAAAAAACATAAGCTTATGTAGCCAGCACATTCAAAACCAAATACGATTCCACCTACTTCATTTTAATTGAGATGAAAGTTCCTTGCAAAAATAGCTGCATTATACATTTAGTGTCAATCAAAAAGTATGATCAAAGTCAAATGCTTAAGAAATTGTTCTAAAATTCCACGTTGTTTGCATGCAATCGCAAGAAATTGTAAAATATGGAAAGGACTTAAAAGAAAAAAGTATTGAATAATTGGAACCGCAGTAACGAGTATGTATGGCATTCTTTATGTCACAAAAACACTTTTGATTTAAACTATGAGAATATCTGCATTTTTGTGTGGTATATTTTTGTCTAGTTATACAAGACTGTACAAAATTCCTTCGGAGTGAAAATTGTTTCACAGTCAGAAAAATCAAGACATGTATGTATTTCATTTGTTATGTAAAGTTTTAAACATATGGTGTTTTAATCGAGTCCTCAAAAGCCATTTTTTTTTTTTTAGAAAATCAAACATTTCGTAAAATTATCCCCATCTGGGATGGGCAGCAGCATCAAAAACATTCAGAACCTGAATATTAAGTTTAATACTTAACAGACTTTTGCTTTTAAGTATGCCATCCATTGCAGCTCCGAGGTGGTAAATATCTCGCGCACTGCAAATTAGATAAATCTGTTACAGCTACCTCCCCGGGTAGTAAGGATGAAGTGAGGGGATCACAGGAGAACAAAAATGGTAAAGCCATAGAGATGCGTCGATGTTCTCAGTTCAAGGCATGCAGAACCGCCCCAGTTCTGGAGCTGCCTAAAGAGGATCATAACAACCAGTCGACCAAGCTTTCCTTTCAGCAAGCATCCGTACCATCTGTCCAGCAGTACTATACGCCACGAAACTAAAAATAAGCCTGAAAGATATAAAGGAATCGGAATGAAAGGGAAGTAGTGGAAAACGTGCTTATTCACCTAGCGATCGGGAAAAACTTCGAAAAACCCAATAACAGAATGGGCGGTCGACGAGAATTGAAACCTAGACTCTCGAATGCGAGTATGTTGTTGCGCACACTCACCTACTCAGAGGAACCTTTCTCTAAAATGTTATTTTTATTCAGAGACTCAAAACGTGTATTTCTGGCGAAATCTTGGTATGGAACTTTGAAAGGGATATGCGCAAGTAGTAGAGGAAGTATCAAGCGTTTTCTTTTAATGCCGTGTTTACGTAGAATCTAGGGACTGAAAGATAAATAAATCTGACATATGAATATACCTGGATGAAGGTTTGAATCCTGTGTGGGAAATCTGATTATTTATTAGTATAGTAGGTTGGATGTGAATAGTAATATTATTTCTCATATTAATTGTCTGTGTGTGTTGTTTTTTTTAAGTAATTTTACGTCCTCCAACGTTAAGTCATATCGGACGGTGAATGAGATGGTTGAAATGATGCCCAAATGTGTCCAGGGTCCATGAAGCTTAGAGCTACCTGACATTCGTCTTTAAGGATAAGGGAAACCCCGGAAAAAACCTTATATAAGAAGCTCACCCTGACCGAGATTCGAACTCGGGACCTCTTGAACATGAGGCAGACACGCTACCATCTACGCTACCGAAGTGTGGTTTTTCTTGTTGATGTTCTGTATATTATTCATAATTAACATTCTTGCACGTGTTGTTTAAGAATAGTACTGAACCCATAATTGCATTATGACGCCAGGCAATGAATTACTTCCTAACGATCCAGCAGTTACGTTGTCTCAACTCTCTTCCACCATTTTTCCAACGTTTGCAAAAGCACCATAATTACATAAATGTATTTTGAGATTTTCCCCCATTAATGCTGCTGTGATATATTGAAGGCTGAGCATTCTGTGCACTTGCTATTTGGGCAGAACTTCAAACCCTGTGTAGTTAAGCAATCTTATTTAGTTTGAGTTTCGGTTCTGATTGTTATAATAGTTTACTGTGATGCTTGTATTTTTTTTAAAATAAAAATATATACCTATGTATATAGACATATATTTTTCTTTTTTTCTTCTTCTTCTTATTTAACCGTTCTTTCATTATTTACGTTTACTTTATTATCTGTTTTCCTTAGTTTCAGACATATTCACTATACACATAAACACCCATGCCCAAGGTGGGACTCGAACCCGCGACCCTCTACGCGTTGGAACGCTAGAGAAATACGCTCTAACGACCATGATGGCTAGGAGGGCCGGCTGTACTTGCTGCAATTAAGTAATATATGTTCCTATGGCAGCACATTCTTGTTTTTTTTTATCTCCTTGTGCCATTTTAGCGTTTTGCACGCCTGCAACCACTTTATGTATGTCGCCTTTCGCAATCTGCAGTGTAATCAGATAATTTACATGCAAACATTTCATAAAATTTTATTCATCACTTGTTGACTGCTGCAGTTTCATGTGAGAATCAACTTACTGTAGGTATCTTTTCAAAATATTTGACTGTTCATAAGATCTCATTTGAGATTCGAATTCAATTTATTCTTCAATGCCATCCATATTAAATTTGTGAAGCAGAGTAAAAGCAGAATAAAAAAATCAAGCTTTATGCGATAACTTTGAAAAAAAAAAAATAAGCACAGCTGTTAGTTGTTTGGATCCCCTCCACATTTTTTTCCTTGAATGAACCAGACGAAGTAAACATATGTATTTCCTAATGATGCGAAATAGAAAATTAGTTTAAATTAATAACAATTTAAAAAATTAAAATGTGTACCGAACATATGATTGAAATAATCGTAAATTATTTGTACAACCGAAATTGTAAAATGTGTAATTAGATGATGACAACAAATTACAGGGTTTTAAAGTCATCTTGATCAATATTCTGTTAGGTATTTCCTGTGAGACAAGCAGTATTCACCAGAATGCCTGCGGCTCACTGCATGGCGACGCTGGGCCACATCGATACGAAGACAAAAAACGGTGAGATCACGAAGTGCGTTTCAAGAAAAACACACAAATGGCGTGTCCAGTATTTCCCCCAAGCAGTTCCCGTTAACACCTTGTTCATCCATAATTATAATAATGACTATCGCCAGGCTTTTTTGTTTTTCACCTCCATCCATCTCTCACTTTGCACACGTTGTCATTCCACACTAACTACTTAATCTCCCTTCAAACTACCACCAGCACCTCAAGGCGATGCCTGCTATAGAAACCCTATAATCTCCAGAGTAATCACAAAAAAGAGAGAATAGTGCAAGACAAAGAGCGTATACTAGCTAGGGAAGAAGAGGTGGTAGCATGTCCCAAACCATCTGCCTCAAATTAAAATGTAATCACGATAGATTCGAGCTGTCGATTATTTAAATTTGATATCGATATAATGAACGTATCATTACCCACATGGTCTATATGTGATAAAACAGAAAATTAGGGAGAGGCAGTTTACACCCTAGTCATTGGTAAACAAACAAACGCCCTTTTTACAAAAGTAACATTTGGACGAAGAACTTGCATCTAGGAATGTTCTAATAACTCTGCTTTGCTTCTCATCAATTATGGTTTTTAATTGCATGTCTAAATGTAAATATAGGCACTTCCAGATATAATCTTTAGAAGCCACACCACTACCCTTAAATACCCTTAAGCTTCTTTTACATACATTTTGGACCAAGGAAAAACACCAAGTTATATTTCAAAACTTCGTTCAGGCAAGGAGGTGGAGAGCATAATTGCGTTGAATAACAAAATTATTTCAAGGATGAAATTTTCAGTTGTTTATCCGAACAGATTTTAATGAAGTGTAGGAGTCAAATTATTTTCTTTGAACAATTTAGCTTTCATCTAACGTCAGCCCTTTAGATATCCGTTTGTGTATGCTCGAGAGTGTCTGTGACAACTAGAGTGGAACAATGCTAACTTTTAACAGAAACCATATTCAATAGGAGCG
>CM060951.1:67146971-67204471 GCA_030765055.1 Mantis religiosa | reverse complement strand
ATTCACAGCATGTAAGATATCCTATTGAAAGTTGTATGTGTTAATACATACAATAAGAGAAAAATAAGATCTGAAGCTTTCTTGGTGACGAGTATGCTCAAGTTGTTCTCGGGAAGCAAGCCAGGCGAAAAGACGATTAGAAATTTACGTTTCGGGAGCGTACATCTCTCCCATCATCAGCATATTTATTAAATGTTGTAACCGACCTTAAAATGGAAATCCGCCGACTTAAGAAGCACAGATAAATACAGCTTGATAATCAAGTTAAGTCGCTACGTTTCTTTGATCCAATTAATTTTCTATACTCGCGCCCTCTCCTGAACTGGCATTTAATTTACTGAAAACAGTCTTTTGTTCAATAATGCGAATTTTGATAATGTTTTGTCTTTATTTATGTTTGTGTTATATCCAGTGATTCATTTATGGTTATAACATTTAATAAATATCCTGATGATGGGAGAGATGCACACTTCCAAAACGTCGATTTCTAATCGTCTTTTCCCCTGGCTTGCCTCCCGAGAACAACTTGAGAATAAAAGAAAAGTTCCTGCCATATTTTTCTTCCAAAATTCTAATTTATATGGTAATTTAATTATTTTTAAAAACATTCACGTCAGATATTCATCTTTTACTGTACATCAGTTTTCAAAACGATCTATCATAAGCAACCTATACAAAACCTCAGTTTTGTAGAAAAACTATTATTTTTGTACTCTCCAAAACTTTTAACTTTATAAATGTTCACAGTTTATGAAAACTGGAGCATCATTTTCAAATGTTTATGGAAATAATGTACATTACAGAGGCACCTCATGTCTTTTAAAACAAATGGGTATAACACTGAAATGTGTGGAAGATTTGCGTCTGTTTTAAATCTGAGAAAACGTTTATGACAAAACAAGATTTAAAGTTGGAGATGGCTATAATCAGCTTGTCCATTTAACTTCACTTGTTTGTTAAATTAAATCTGATTACTAGATAACACAACATTTTAGTAATATTTAGTATTACTGTTATTTTATGTAATCATGTAGGTATTTTTTAACTTTTTAATTGTTCACTAATTTTGGTCAAATTTTACACTTGCATTATCTTAAATGGATTTAATATCTATGCTTACACGTAACCTAAGGTTCGTAAAGGTGTTACAAAACATTTAGCATTGCGTTGGAATGCACATCCTATTTTTAAGCATTCTCTGCGACCACGTCTCGCTTTTTCTAGGAGTGGACTAAAAAGAAAATTGATTTGGTTAAACAGCGAAGCACATTCTGATCGAAAACTCATTACACGGAGAAGCTGCTGCTGCTGCTGATATGTTTTAATTTAGCATTGAGAGGATGCATAATTGAAGGTGGAGCCAGAGGACCGAAAAACATCAACATTCGTTAAAAAGTAATTAAAAATGTACACAGTTCAATGATGTGAAGCTTGTTTTCTGTTAACTGATGATATAAATAAAGCTTTTTCTGGTGCACCAGTTATAGCGCGGTTCAGAAGTCTCGTGATTTATCTGCCGACTTGTATCCCTATGTGGTTGTTTACATTATTAGAGCACCGTGATTCATAATAACCTCAGAGATAATTTTGCAGAACGATTTTCCAAGAGTTAATTGGAACAGAACAGTGCAGACTTATGGCGGAACAAAACGCCCTTGAGCTCTTCATGTAAATAATAATAAATACTGAAATAATATCGCTGTATCAAAGCTTCTCATAAAAGAGCTTTCTTGTATCCATATCAAAGGAAAGTGTAATAGATCGCACTATTTTCCTGATTACCTTATTTTTCAGATTCTACTGATGACTATTCTTCATCCACTATCAGAATACATGTATTAAAATAATTTCAGAAAAGCAATACTACTGTAAAGAGCGTTTTGTTCCAAGAAAACTACACTCCTGGAAATGGAAATAAGAACACATTGAAGCCGGTGTTTCAGACCCACCATACTTGCTGCGGACACTGCGAGAGGGCTGTGTAAGCAATGATCACACGCACGGCACAGCGGACACACCAGGAACCGCGGTGTAGGCCGTTGAATGGCGCTAGCTGCGCAGCGTTTGGGCACCGCCGCCGTCAGTGTTAGCCAGTTTGCCGTGGCATCCGGAGCTCCATCGCAGTCTTTAACACTGGCAGCATGCCGCGACAGCGTGGACGTGAACCATATGTGCAGTTCACGGACTTTGAGCGAGGGCGTATAGTGGCCATGCGGGAGGCCGGGTGGACGTACCGCCGAATTGCTCCACACGTGGGGCGTGAGGCCTCCACAGTACATCGATGTTGTCGCCAGTGGTCGGCGGAAGGTGCACGTGCCCGTCGACCTAGGACCGGACCACAGCGACGCACGGATGCACGCCAAGACCGTCGGATCCTACGCAGAGCCGTAGGGGACCGCACCGCCACTTCCCAGCAAATTAGGGACACTGTTGCTCCTGGGGTATCGGGGAGGAACATTTGCAACCGTCTGCATGAAGCTGGGCTACGGTCCCGCGCACCGTTAGGCCGTCTTCCGCTCACGCCCCAACATCGTGCAGCCCGCCTCCAGTATTGTCGCAACAGGCGTGAATGGAGGCACGAATGGAGACGTGTCGTCTTCAGTGATGAGAGTCGCTTCTGCCTTGGTGCCAATGATGGTCGTATGCGTGTTTGGTGCCGTGCAGGTGAGCGCCACAACCAGGACTGCATACGACCGAGGCACACAGGGCCAACACCCGGCATCATGGTGTGGGGAGCAATCTCCTACACTGGCTGTACACCTCTGGAGATCGTCGAGGGGACACTGAATAGTGCACGGTACATCCAAACCGTCATCGAACCCATCGTTCTACCATTCCTAGACCGGCAAGGGAACTTGTTGTTCCAACAGGACAATGCACGTCCGCATGTATCCCGTGCCACCCAACGTGCTCTAGAAGGTGTAAGTCAACTATCCTGGCCAGCAAGATCTCCGGATCTGTCCCCCATTGAGCATGTTTGGGGCTGGATGAAACGTCGTCTCACGCGGTATGCACGTCCAGCACGAACGCTGGTCCAACTGAGGTGCCAGCTGGAAATGGCATGGCAAGCCGTTCCACATGACTTCATCCAGCATCTCTACGATCGTCTCCATGGGAGAATAGCAGCCTGCATTGCTGCGAAAGGTGGATATACATGGTACTAGTGCCGACATTGTGCATGGTCTGCTGCCTGTGTCTATGGGACTATGGTTCTGTCAGTGTGATCATGTGATGTATCTGACCCCAGGAATGTGTCAATGAAGTTTCCCCTTCCTGGGGCAATGAATTCACGGTGTTCTTATTTCAATTTCCAGGAGTGTATTTAAAAATGTGGTAGTATATCCTTACTGTTTCTCCTCTCATGCTATAGACCCAACTTCAAATCAAGATGGGTTCCAGTTCTCTGGAAATTACTTCTTACAGATTTTGAACAGCTAGATGTCCTCAAGCAAATTTACAAATTCACTTCATACAGCCATAAATCATATATCTTAAGTTTAACAGCCTGAAACATTTAAATGAATTAATATGAATATTTTGAAAAAGGTTAATACCACCAAAAATAGTACTGTAAATTATGTTTTAACGAGGTTTATATGTTTTTCCTGAAATACAAATTTAAAAAGCATATCACAAAGCATTCGTTGTGTATATCTTTGTTACATCGTTAACCATAACCTATATTTTAGTTAAAATCCTGAATAAGAAACCTAGATAAAGTGCAATTTGAAGAGGGGAACATTTTCTGAAAGTATTTGGGAAATGCCCAAATCCATTAAATTTGGTTCAACTGTATATTAAAACCAAAAACAATGATCTTATGATACATTTGTAAAATGCCAAGCCGAGAATTCACAAGGCTTACGTTTTTAGGTGTTGAAATTTGAATGCACATTGCATTTAATTCACTATAACACATAGAATAGATCATATATAAACTATTATATATAATGTGATTAACAAATACTCAATCTATTGATCTAATAAACAATTATGAAGAAGGCTATTCTTAGAAGTTAATAATCACATAAGGAATAATACAATACATAGACAATATTTCGCGTTAGTTTTTACCCTTCTCCAGAAAAAAAGTCATTTTGTAATGCTTACTGTAAAATGTTGATAGGTAAGCTTTATAAAATAATTTCCAATTACCTTCTCATTCATTTCATTGGCAACTCATTGATGCCCATATATCTTGAAATTATACATAGAAAGTCTTAAGCAGTTGGTTTAAAGTTACCTACACTCAAACGTTTCACTATAGGAATCAAACCAAGAGAAATCAAGTCAGCGACAGATGAGAAAAACAGATCCGAATCCTGTATGCAAACGACAATAGACTAGGTGATCTATTATCTAACGACGTTCTTGCCTATACGCCAGTGACAGATCTGAATTCCTTCCATTCTGGCTTTAGTGCTTAGAAATTCCTATGCCTGGCCAGAGTACCTGCAGAGGAATAAAAAGGTATTCTAGTAATTCTGCGTCTCGCTTTGCACCAATTAATTCAAATGTTCGAGTACGACCTATTTCAAATTGGCAATACTAAGTTACATTAGCTTGACGCTGAAAATCAGAAAAGGATTTTATCAGAAATAGAGGTTTGTTAGCAATAAATTCAGGTGTATCAAGCTATAAAAAGCGTTTTAATGTACATCCAGATGTGAAGCAATGGTATTTCACCCTTGGACAGGTGTCTGACCCACGATATTAGATGATAAGAAAGTTTAGGTTTAAGTCCTACAAATTCAACTATCTAGTCGAAAGATTACTATAGCCGAATCCTTCAAATGGATATGGGCTTTAAAAGTATTGATCTCTCTAAAGATTGGACTGCAAAGGTTAAACCAATATTTATAATATTGATGGCTTTATAATATTGTGGCTTGAGATACCGAAAAATATTTCTATCGCATATTCTGTCAGGATATGAGGGGAAAAGTCTGCCTTTTCCCTGTGTAGCTTATCTTTAAGCTAAACCATTTACCGAGCGGGAGGGCTCAGGCGGTTTCGTATGTGGCCCGCATTCGGGAGGCCGGGGTTCTACTGCGTGGCTCACCTGACCGATGTTTTTGTTTGTTTGTTTGTTTGTTTGTTTTTCCGGGTCGCCAGGCGAATGCTGGATAGGTTAATTACATCCCCCGAATTTCTTGTCCCTTCATTTGGTCTCCATTATCGTTTCAGCTCATCTCTCATCTGTGGTTTCTTTCAGTGTAGAAGTGTCGGTGGGTGTCTCGGCACTGTCGTGGCTCCTTGAGCCAGCCGCCTTCTGTCTCCTCTCGCCTCATCCTTCCTCCCGGGAACGCCTACGTGGGGCTTAGGTACAATACACCACAGGTTCCGGTGCTGAATCCCCTCCGTATTAATCCTGATCCTAATCCTAAGCCAATACACACAATGATGCCAGAAACTATACAATCAGAAAATCATGAATTTATTATTAGCATTTAATTTTTTGATTCCAATAAACTAAAAATACTAAATTGCAATATTTGGTGTTTAAAAGCAATATTTTTAGAGAGCAAGCCTGCCTTTTCTGAGTATAACGCTGTTGCAGCCGCTATGTAGATCCACTCTAGACCAGAGTTTGGGATGGCCCCTGAAGGGCTTTTAAACCCAAACTGGTATTATTTTAACTTCCGAATATTTTGGGAAAAAATGAAATGAACTGAGGGTGCTTTGCGTCATAGATCGGTTTTACTGGATCGGGTGATAATACTTGTGGTTTGCATTCAGAGATTCCGGTTCAAATCCCTTGAGGCTGGGCAACTTGACGAAGGCATTTCCTGGCTACTTACGCGCTAATTACATGTGTTTGCCCCTTTTCGTATCGTTTGTTTCGAGTCAGTTTCATCTCAACCTTTTACCTTTCTCTGAATTGATCACCTTGAGGAGATTTACATGGTGCCGTGCTAAATAAAATGTTATCTTTTAACATTGGAATTATACCAATAATACAAGCTATAACCATTAAAAGTATTAAGAAACTAATAGGAAATAGCAATACGTGTTTTAAAAGTTGGAGATGGAAGGAACTGGAGGTCAACACCAGCTAAGCAATTGATAATAATGAAATTGGTAATTAGAGAATGCTGATCTAAAAGATTACATATTTCTTCCACTATTCTAGAAATGAATTTCCCTTAGAGGCCTGATATAGTTATAGTAGTAAATTCGATATCTGAAGCCTTTGTTGCCTACTCAATAGGCAAGTTAGAGCAACAACTCTATACACTTTGAAGGCTGATTATGATAACTTAGCGCTTGACTGGTTCAGGGTTAGGCCCGCTGGAGGCGATGATGATAACGAGTATGTAGCATTCTCCCCCCCCCCTTTTCGAACTGGTCGTGCGTCCCCCTCCCCCTCCTGCTGCTACCTGCCATCAGCACTAGTAAAACCATCAAACCCAGCACAGGACGATAAATTGTGAGCCTCAGATAGGAGGGGTGGGTATTTAAGTATAGGTTTGGTGTTTCCATTGTTTACTTGTTAGATAACTGGTTTCTACAGCACACACATACACAGGTTAATAATCCCTCCATGTAGCTCCAAGTGCTGGAGGCCGTGTCCCAATGTGTTGAACCTCCGACAAGCTTCATCTGTCACAAGAGCTTGGACACCGTGGTGGTAATCTTTATGACGAGAAAATTATAGATCTAGACCAGCTCTTTTTTGTGTCCTTTTCAATTGAAATAATAAATAACAGCCAAGGGATACAAGAGGAAAGGGTTGTATTTTTTACTCTTAATTTTTTTGTATAAAATATGAATCTCTACAATGTTCAAAGTGCAGTACATCCTGAACCATAAATTATATAGTGTCTCTATATGGAAACACACATCCTTACGTGAGTTATAATTTTCAGGTTTTCGTTACATTTACCCTTTGGGTCAACCTAACAAAAAGGTCGAGCAAAATATATCTGTTGAGATTCAATTAAATAGACTATAGATGATATCACTTCATGGCTTATGCATATCTATACAAAAAATGCTCAGATTTTTATCTTATTTTCTTTAAGCTATAATATAAATGCTAGTATAATGAGAAATCTCAATTATTCTAATTATTCGTATAATGGTATGAATATCGCATGGACGAACAGTGTTTAAAAACACTTTGTATTTATCGTGGCTTGATTACAGACAACGTTTAGCATTCAGAGGTAGCAATAATCTCCATTCGATTTATAATAATAATAATAATAATAATAATAATAATAATAATAATAATAATAATAATAATAATAATAATAATAATAATAATAATAATAATAATAATAATAATAATAATAATAATAATAATAATAATAATAATAATAATAATAATAATGATAATGATAATGATAATAATGATAATGATAATGATGATGATGATGATGATGATGATGATGATGATGATGATGATGATGATGATGATCATGATGATGATGATCATGATGATAATAATAATGATGATCATAATAATAATAATCATAATAATAATAATAACAATAACAATAATAATAATAACAATAACAATAATAACAATAACAATAACAATAACAATAATAACAATAACAATAATAATAATAATAATAATAATAATAATAATAATAATAATAATAAAAATAATAATAATAATAATAATAAAAATAATAATAATAATAAAAATAATAATAAAAATAATAAAAATAAAAATAATAATAATAATAATAATAATAATAATAATAATAATAATAATAATAATAATAATAATAATAATAATAATAATAATAATAATAATAATAATAATAATAATAATAATAATAATAATAATAATAATAATAATAATAATAATAATAATAATAATAATAATAATAATAATAATAATAATAATAATAATAATAATAATAATAATAATAATAATAATAATAATAATAATAATAATAATAATAATAATAATAATAATAATAATAATAATAATAATAATAATAATAATAATAATAATAATAATAATAATAATAATAATAATAATAATAATAATAATAATAATAATAATAATAATAATAATAATAATAATAATAATAATAATAATAATAATAATAATAATAATAATATCTTTATTATATTCTGCTTGAACGCTCTAGTATCATATTCTTCTTTCAGCATTTCAACAGTTGTCAGCTGTGTTTGATACAATAATAATTATGGGTGGCGCACAGTTCCACGTTTGCGAGACAGTTTGTAACAAATAATATGGGTAGCTCAGGGTTAAGCAATGAGGTTCTCTCAGGGTATGCGTGGGTATGTATGAGAAGGATAGTTTTAATGACAAACTGGTTTAATGACTGCTTCTTTTTATCATTACATCAAATGCGAAGTTGCCGACCAAGGGTTACCAATATCACTGTTTAGAGTTACTGTATGTGAAATGCTTATTACTCAATAAAACTTAATTCGTTATTCGCGTATATATGAACCGACAAATATCTTCTCTGGTCGCTTCTGGTCTGCCCTCGACTAAGACAGGGGAAGAGGACTGCCCTAATCGGCTTCACGCCGTGGACTAAGTGTCCTCACACTATCCACAGCTGCGCGTGGGTGTGTGACTTTCACTTCTGCAAGCCCTCTTTTCACACAAATATTCCCTTTGTGACAATTTTGTCAATTGTGATTATGAGTCTCGCTCATGCCATTATTAAGGGTCCGAAGAATACCTTTTCAAACTAAGTCAAGTGCTATTCATTCAGGATTTTTACTAAGAAAACCCTTTTCCTCCCATGTCTTTTGTTAAACAACTCAACCAACTGCACCTGTTCGTGTCGTAACAAATATACAATCTCATTTGAAATCCATTACGATTCTTTACTCATTGCAATTCTTAATTTCGGTATCAAATAAAATAATTCAAAATAATTCATAAATTTGGAAGTTGATGAATATGTATTTTTCTTAATATTTAAATTTTAAGTGACCATTCCCCCAATACTTTTTTTTTTTTTTTTTTTTTTTTTGAAATTCAGAAATATGATGTAAAAATTGTACATGCCGTAAATTTCAACTATTTCCAACGTAAATTTTAAAGTTGTTTTGATTGAGAACTATTTAAAAAGCAACTTACTCGTACTTTCGTTTTCGAATAAATTTTAGCAAATATGAGTTTTGTTTCCTCAATTTTATGTTCAAATATGCATCCCGAATTTAAATATACTTTGAACTATATAGTTTATAGTTGTCTCATTACTAACGTGCGGGTAAGAAAGCAATATAGGCATACCAGTAATATTTAGAAGAGGAGAAAACGGAGCAAATTCACCGTGGAGTACTTTTGCAATTGCGTGAATTTCATACCTTAAAGAATCCGTTCTAAAAAGCAACTTCCGCAGTACCTCTGAATTCAAATCATGCATAAAAGTGAAAGTTTGCGAGAGAAAGAGTGTGAGAGATAGAAAGAGAAGAAGCAGCTCGCATTTTATATAGTCTTGAAAGTCCTCTACATCCTTATTTAATTTCACACAAAAGTAAACCAAAAATACTCCAAAAATTATACTCCAAAATATAAAATAAATAAATTAAATACTCCAAAATTTTGGATTTATTCCAAAAATACTGCAAGAAACCGTAGGGGTCATTGTGGTACTATTTCGGAACATTTTCGCCCAATTTACCTTTTATTTCCACCCTTTTCTTTCTTTCTTTCTTTGCTTTTCGGTTTTAATATTGCCCTCTATTTATACTACATGCAATGTTTTTCTAAAATGTTAAAACTCCTCTATGTCTCTGCCTCATATATACCAAATTAATAAATCGGAAGAAAGGAAAGTGACTGAATCCTAAGTTCTAGTTGCCTGCATTAACAGATACTGTAACATATTGCAATAAATTTGAAACTGTAACATAATAACTCATTTTTTCCATAATAATGTAATAGCAGCTTTAAAAAAGAAATATGCCTTAATAATTTTTCAATTTATTTTAATAAGTTTCATTTTACGCCTTAAGCCCACCATTGCTTATTTCAAAAATAAATACACACTTTCTAAAACTATAATCAAATATAATCCAAGTTGTGTCCATGAAACTGTAAGCTTGCTGATACAATCTGCTAGAGAGTTAACTTATTATTTTGGAATGTAAATTAAGAAGTCAGAATACCGAGCTGAGACTTTCGTGGTTCAACTGCTTTTCACCTCCGTTATAGTATTGCCAAACAAATTGGTATATGGAGTTTTCAAATAGCGAACTAAGGAGCGAGTTCTTTTATGATGCTTCCAATCCACCTCACACCCTGGCACTAATGACTTGTTTCAGGTGCTTAGTGGAGTGTGAGAAGGTTGAGGTCCAAGACAACATTTACAACTACAACTCTTACTGGTATAGTTGGTTTACCAGTTCCAAATAATTGTTCACGTGCCAAATTTTTTGGCGATAACTGTACTCGTACCCCATTCGTGCTGATCGTGATCCAAGTAGCTGTTACTATGCAGCTCCACTTTACTGCAGGTGCTATGTACCTTATGTTAAAATATAGCCTTCACCATAGAAAGAGTGAAGGAATTAATAAATAATAGAATAATTCGCAATTAACTTCATTTAATTTGTAAATTAAAATAGTTCGATAAATTAAAATATTTTTATATTTACAGTTTTTCATCATAACGTAAAAAAATGAATATTTCATTAAACTAATAAGCAATTTGAGTGTTGTCCGTTTTCTCGGATAATTGACAATATAGTTCCTATTGGCTGCACCTTCATGTATAAATTACTTTACTCAAAATTATACCATTTCATTTAATTAATTTACAATTTACATTTCGATTGAAACTTTTATATCAATATTGTTAGTATAACCGTACACACGTATATATTTTTTGCGTTACAGTTTTTCCAAAATACTGGTAATTTATTTCAAAGTATCATGATGCACTGTGTTTAGTAATGTCAGCTCTAAGGGGAAGAATGTATCACAGCGCCTACATGTAAAGCGGGGAATTTGCTTAGCAAGCACGACATACAATCTAAAGATTACTAATACGGTAATCACATTATCATGACAGGATCAAATAACGTGCCTCGAAGGCCTATTACAGACTATACAAACACATAGGTGTCTAGTACATGGCTCAGACCGGATCTGGCAGGATGACTATGGTGACTAGGATGGCTAAGGATAGCTTTCGCAATGGCACACATAAAAGTATAAAATAAACAATCAAATTTTATATTTCTTGCACATCCCTACAAATGTCATCACTCATTACTGGTTTTATTAAAATTCGCAGAAGGGAACCGCAACACACACTGTTGACAAATCCATTAGTCTACGTTAGCGATGGTACCCCGCTTACAGCTTTCATAAACTTTCAATGTCCATTAAATTAAAAACAAAATAATAAAGGAAAAGTGAAAGAGTTTGAAAGAGCACGTCACCAAATCTTGGTACGTCATAGAAGGTTCTCAAGGCTGAACGCCTTGCTTGCCAGGCAACTTCTTCGACCCCGCGAGTCGAGTACGGAGGTACTAGGCGGATGGATAGGCTCAGGATCTAGAAAGGTGACATCATACAGGACGTCATGGCACACTTTGAAATAAACACCCAGTATATATTTTGAGTACAGCCTAGAATGAAAAGCGAGTTACAGATTTCCAGAGGAACGGCCTTGATTCCTACTGCGCTTCTCTTCAATTTATCACATATAAACTATGCAGTAGAATAGTGTGGTGCGCGTCCTGTTTGTGTCACTCTGCTTTCACAGAATGACAATAAATCCCTCGTCAACATTCAACTATAGGAAGATTTGACGACAAATACAAACAGTGCACATAATACCCGTATAAAATATGCATAAATGGGGTCATTGTTATTTGTATAGCCAAACCTAAACCTTATCCGTATAAAAGTGACAAGAGATAAAAATGAGATCCAAAGTCCAAAACACAGATCATTTCGGAAGACAAACTCTAAGAGTACCCATTCAACACTTATGTCATCACAGGGCAAAAGAAACAAAATTCAACCGAGATGTCGGCCATGAAAGAAGGCTGCGTTTAAAGGCATGTATCTCTGGTTGGTATTGAAAGAATTATAAACGAAAGACTGGAGAGGTTAGGGAAAAACCAATACGACCAAATTGGAGATGTAATAGATCCATAGTAGAAGAAATCAAACTTTAAGAATGAAGAACGACTCAAGTGAACGAAAAGCATTCCCCTCGGAAAAAAAGAAAGAAAAACAAAGAGAATTTGTGAAAGGTGAACCAACTACATATATATGAATGAATGTTGTAATGATGGTACCTTGAATAGCCGTGGGATGTATTAACAGGCAGCCAAGGTGAATAAATATGGAGAAGAGGCAGGAGCATGACGGGAAGAATATTGATGCTGCTAAGGGTCATCGTGAGTTGGCGCCAGGCAGGGATGTGCCTCCAGCTATCGCACTGTTTTACACCTTCTCCACGGTGGTGGTTGTTTAAATTGCTTGCACGCACGCTGCGAGTGGGCGTGCTGGATTCGACGCTTTGCTTCCCACAGAAGTGGAGAGAGAGAGACAGACAGAGAGAAACTCCCTCCCAGGCCTCATTTTTCTTCTGCCGAGTCAAGACGCGAATTAACTTTTAATTAAACTCCTCGGTTAACATTTTTATGCTTTCATCCTTTTTCTTCTTGGAAAAGATGCTGCAATTTGGAAAGCGCAGTCAGACAGTGGGAGTGTTTCCTCATTAGGAAAATTAAAGGTACGGAGATTTTTTCACACATGATGTGTGTGGTCTACAACTTTCCAAATGGAACTGAAACATGAGTCCACACAAATGCACTCGGCTGGGTATTTTTGGAGATCGCAATAATATATTCTACACACAACTTTGATAACATACACGAATTAGGCTGTTATGATAAGTATTGTATGCATAATACAACAGAGAAAACCGTGAAATGGGGTGCCAAAAGCTAAAGTACAGCACATTTGCCAATTAAAGACGTGCCCTTTCATAGCGAACTTCACATTCTACACCTTTTCCTTTATTATTACTTTTAACACTTCGATTCTGATCGCAGTTACTGGCTTGAATTTAATCGAGACTTGATGAATCATATTTTTGAAAACAAACAGTACTACAATGTAGGATTGGCTGGAAATAAACAAGCAGGGAAAGGCACATACATCAAACAGACAGAAACAAGAATGTATTTCCACTCTGCAAAATCACTAACTAATACTAAATAAAAGCACTTCAACAAGAAGAGTTTAAAACTGCAAGTGGAGTATCATTCTGGAAGACAAGAAATACATTCCTGATTACCCACGAAGAAAATCAATGGCAATATTTCGATGAACTGCTGGTATCATGACTGCTTAGCCGTGCACCTTCATAAGATAAATATATGTATGTAATACCCTACAATACACCCTCTGTAAACTTCCAAATTCAATTATGGACAAAGAACATACCAATTCCAAAAATAGGAGATATTTAAACGCAACTAATAACTTATTATTGGGATGTTAGACGGATAATGGATGAAGCCAAGATCCAGGACATCAACAAACTACTTTTATATTGCCGAACTACATCTTTTAGGCATCCTGAACTGGTACAGTGCACATGCTTCAACAAGTCTTTCGAGCATCCCAAGGTGTCGATCTGTTATAGTGAAAGTATATGTTGAAAAGTAAATACTCTTCTGTCTGTATTAGACACTGATAGCAAAACAGAAATAGTTTCTCTGCCACAATTTTATTTAGTAAAAGGAAAACACAATATAGTCCATTGATTGATCTAAAATAGTCTTAAGTCTATGTATTACAACATTGAACAAAGATAAGGTTTGAAAGCCCACTTATATAGTAACTTAATATTTACTCGTAGGTAATGCAAAATTCTTCCCTATATTGTAAGATTTACAGAAGTGCAACTAGTATTGTTTTATTGATCCATAACGCACCTTTATAAATTTCACAGAAAGTCTAATGGACAGAGTGTAATAATATCCTTTAACTACAATTTTCAGCAATCTTCCGCCAAGAATATAAAACGGTCTCTAACAATCTCAAATCATATTAAAACTAAACAAAGAACAAAGCGTAAAATTAATCCGTAAGTACTCACAAGGGACGTTTGATGAAGCTTCATACAAAGTAGATCTTGTCTGGATACCATTCCACTAAGCTAAATATGAATCCATGCCTTTATATCTAATTTTACATTGAACAGGAACTTCGTCCCATAGAGCCATTTTTAACGAATCAGTAAATCCAGTAACATGGATCTGCTACTTTTAAGCAACTTAAAACTGTCACTCTGGGCCACATTTGAATCCACAACCTTGAGATCAGTAGGCCAGAGCCAAACTAATTGAGCCACCCAGAATGAAGAAACACGAAAGCTTGAGCATTTAAAACACTAAAGAATGTCCTAAGGACAGAGGGAAATTTCGATTGTAAGCTTAGCTCTTTGATCTAAAAGGAATTGGCTCTCCCTTCCTAAGAGACCAGAAACTTGACCTTACATTACCATTGTTGCCAAAATGTGTTTTAAAACGCCTTTTAAGACATCCATAAACAAATTCCGTCAATGACACCTAAAAAAAGCCATGGTCTGCACCAGGATGGAACGCGCGACCTTGGGATCAGTAGTCCTGAGATTGACTTATGACCCTCACCGACATAAAGTTGTCTTCTTGCATAACGGGGCAGAAAATTAGGTATGTATGATTCCTGTGATTATGACTACAGTTTCCAAATTAAGAGGACTGCATAGGCTACATCAGAAAATACAAGATATAGGTATGTGTTATTAATAAAATTATTAATAAAATTATTAATAAAATAAAATTATTAATAAAATATTAATAAAATTAATAACATTAATAAAACTGGATAGGCATCTTTGAGATAATTAATAAATTCGAAAGATGGCCCATATAAAGTGTAGTTAAAGACGGAAGGATTTTCTTGAAAAAAATTTTGGCACATATTTTGAACATAAGATAACAGCCCCAGTCAGGGGCCCGACAGTGGGCCTCACGCCTACATATGTATTCAAGGCAGAGACGGGCGATCATCCAACCGATACGGGGAGGAGATCTGGTTAGCATCTCGGCACCCTCAGCCGAAAAATTGGCACTCTTGGCCGGAATTCGCTACCTACTGCAGTTCCTTGAATTACTCGTGCTGCTGAGTGGGCACCCGTCTTATTCCGGGACTTGAAACCCGCACATACAGGGGTAGAATCGAACCGAAGGCGTTCCGCGGCAGGAAATCTGAGCATAACGCGCACAATGTATTTTGCAGTTGACAAACAAGTGTATATATGTGACTTCTAATTTTTATATTATATGTTCAAGATACACACACACACACACACACACACACACACACACACACACACACACACACACACACACACACACACACAAATACACACACACACACACACACACACACACACACACACACACACACACACACACACACAGTTAACACCAAACGTTTGCTAAACATGGTTTTATTCAGGAGGCATCAAGACGTAATTTTATTAACTTCCTGACATCGACTTTCTGCATGGAATACAATACTTTCTCTACATACCATAACTACATGGTAGAGAAAGTAAAAATTAATAGCACTCACCAAGGTAAAATTCTGCGAAGTGAAGATGTCACATTGAATATATAATAATTGAATTTGCACCTCTGAGTTCACAATAAAAAGTAGTAGTAGTAGTAGTAGTAGTAGTAGTAGTAGTAGTAGTAGTAGTAGTAGTAGTAGTAGTAGTAGTAGTAGTAGTAGTAGTAGTAGTAGTATTAGTAGTAGTAGTAGTAGTAGTAGTAGTAGTAGTAGTAGTAGTAGTAGTAGTAGTAGTAGTAGTAGTAGTAGCAGCAGCAGCAGCAGCAGCAATAGTAATAGTAGTAGTAGTAATATTGACGTGTCAAAATTCCGCGCGCGCGTGTGTCTGTCTGCGTGTGCGTGTGTATGTGTGTGTGTGTGTGTGTCTGTCTGCGTGTGCGTGTGTATGTGTGTGTATGTGTGTGTATGTGTGTGTGTGTGTGTGTGTGTGTGTGTGTGTGTGTGTGTGTGTGTGTGTGTGTGTGTGTGTTATAAGTTCAAAAACGAAATACGGCTGAATACCAAACTTAGTACGTATTTACAAGCATGTAACATGAAGGTTTAAAAACAAAATTCCTCCATTCCATACAATCCTTTACCTCTTAGTTGAAACGTTTTTTCAAAATTTTATTTAATTTAGTATTTAGTTTTCTGTAAATGTCTTCAGAAGACATCTTTATTCCTGATAGATTTTGTATGACTGGTAAACCCTCAAGAAATAACCATTGAACCATTCTCAGATATTCCCTATTATTTGTCTGAATTTTCCAATGTGTACCTCTGCTTTTGTAGCTGTCATGCAAAGAGAACGGAATTTTGAAGGCAACACATAACAACCAAATCTGAAAGATTTAATTATCGTTTAAAGCCTGTTATATTCTCATATTCCCCTGTAACCTACATAAAATTAGCGGCTGGCCCTGTAGCTCAGTCGGTAGAGCACCTGCGTGCCGTGCAAGGGTCCCGGGTTCAATTTCCGGCTGGGGTGATGATGATTCCCCATCTTCCCCAGAGTATGGAAGTATGCGTGATCTAATCCGTAAAAAAAGAAATCCAAAGTACCACCAACCCACCGTGTACAATATTACATCATAGTGATATGTTCCAAAGCAGAACGGCCGCGATAGGGTCATTGCGGTCAAAGGCGGGGTATAAATGGACTAAAATAAAAATAAATAAAGAAATAAATAAACAACATTGGCAATAGGATAATATTTATCTCTATTAACATAAGGTAGGCAGAGCAATAAGCGTAGAACGTATAGAACGTTATCACTTTAAATTGGAACTACTCAATCAAATCTGCTCATATCTGAAGTACGAGGGTGGGTCGAAAAAAGATACCTCCTATTTTTTTCCTTGAATAAGTAAGTTATTTGAAAACTTCGGCGCAATTCCTCAAACATTCTTCTCCATTCCTCTGCAGTAGTAACTTCCTAAGTCAACGGGTGGCAGCACTGCATCCTCTTGCCAAATGGCTGACATCGACATTCGTATTAGACAGCGTTCTGTGATTGAATTTTTGAATGCGGAAGGTGAAACGCCAATTCGCATTCACGAAAGGCTAAAAAATGTGTATGATGATGCAACGGTGGATGTTAGCAATGTTAGACGATGGGTTCGTCGCTGTAACGAAGCTGAAGGGCAAACACCATTGGCAGAAGAAAAGCGAAGCGGCAGGCCGGTGACTGCAGTGACTCAATGCAACATTCGCGAATCGATTACATCATTCGTGGTGATCGCCGGGTAACAACAGGTGAATTGTGTCGCATTACCTCCCTCAGCATAGGCAGTGTGATGACGATTGTTCAATAACTGGGTTACTCAAAAGTTTGCTCACGTTGGGTACTAAGAATGTTAACCGCCCAAAACAAATAAATATGCAAAACAATAGCCTCACAAGACTTGCAGCGCTTCAATTTGGAGAGAGAGGAGTTTCTGTAAAAAATTGTTACTGGAGACGAAACGTGGGTTCATTTTTTTGAACCTGAATCAAAGAGGCAGTCAATGGAATGGCAACACACAACGTCACCGAAGGAAAAAAAATTCAAAACCCAGCGGTCGGCAGGGGAAGTTATGGCGACAGTGTTTTGAGATGCGGAGGGTATGCTTATGATTGATTTTTTGGAGCAGGGATGCACAATAAATTCTTTCTAACACGTCAGAACTCTCAAAAAGCTGAAAGCACGTCTTCGCCTAGTTCGCCCAACAAAAACTATGGCGGATGTTCTTCTTTTGCATGACAATGCAAGACCACACACCAGCCGTTACACCACTACAGAAATTGAAATATTGGGATGGCAAGTCTTACCTCACCCCCCATACAGCCCTGACCTGGCACCATGAGGCTTCCATCTGTTCGGACCGCTAAAGGATGCTCATCGTGGGATTCATTTTGAAGATGAGGAGGCTGTGAAAACGTCCGTGCGTCAATGGTTTAGGAAGCAAGACCATGTGTTTTAACACACTGGAATACGTGCCCTAGTTAAAAGGTGAACCAAAACTGTGGAAAATGACGGAGATTATATTGAATAGTGACAAATTAACCGACAATGTTGTAGTTTTCAAGCTAAGTAAATTGGATTCAATTTTCTTAGCAATTAAAATAGAAAAAAATAGGAGGCATTACTTTTTTACCCATCCTCATATCTTAGCACTGATGAATCCTTATTTCTAGAATACCATTACTTAATAGGTAATATGCTTTTGTCCTTTAACTTTGCTTGCTGCAGCACTCATTAATTTGGCTTAGAAAAGATTTATCCAAAATACCACCATTAAAATTAATTATATTTTCCATTTCCCTACTTTTATAAAGAAATTCTTCCTTAATGAGAATGCGAAGCGTAATTTTCTGTCATTTGCAGAAATGCTACGCTGAAAATTCCCAACCCGTGACCATTAAATATAAAAAAACTCGAGGTTCTTCTCTGCCGATAATCGATCACAATAAACACTTCAAGAATACTGTAAAACACGAAGAGAAAGGTATGTATTTTAATAACTTCACGCTCCTTTATTAATTTTGTACCCATTACTTATTATTCCCCATTACTGAATTACTCGATCCTAAAAAATTCACGTCCTTACAAATTTTCAGATTCTTTCTAGGGCTTAACAATATCTAACTTCCAGAAGTAACTGAATTCCAGGAATGCCTTGAGATAATGGTTTTCTTCACTTCACTGCCTTAACTAATTTCACTTTCGTCACCCAGTTGAATCGAATCTTGACAAATTCCTAATTCGTGCTTCTACATTATACAGTGATTTTAAAATATGGAAATTGTTTATTGTCATTAAGTTCTATTTTTTCTGTCAAAATATTTATAAAATTAGTAGTCTTACTGTCAATAATTCAGGCATAAATATGCATAAATATTTTAAAGTTTAATATTGTTGTGGAAACATAGAGTCAGACTGAAAAATTCAATGCCATAGCCGGGATTTGAACCACGGATCTTCTGGTTTCCGTCCAGCCGCACTACCATTGTGCTACTATGGCCAACGTGCCGATATGACATTAAATTCTCCAACTGACCCGTATTTTCCCGGTAAACCACTTAGGAGTTCTCATAAACACATGAGACAACTACCTTAATGGCGACTTACTACATGTAAGTACTTTAAGGCCCGGGCTTTATAGTTAACCACTATTAGGTTAATTAATGGAAATTAATTATTCTTTCACACTGGCCGTGTGTAGGCTAAATTGTGGAAACATAGAGTCAGACTGAAAAATTCAATGCCATAGCCGGGATTTGAACCACGGATCTTCTGGTTTCCGTCCAGCCGCACTACCATTGTGCTACTATGGCCAACGTGCCGATATGACATTAAATTCTCCAACTGACCCGTATTTTCCCGGTAAACCACTTAGGAGTTCTCATAAACACATGAGACAACTACCTTAATGGCGACTTACTACATGTAAGTACTTTAAGGCCCGGGCTTTATAGTTAACCACTATTAGGTTAATTAACCTAATAGTGGTTAACTATAAAGCCCGGGCCTTAAAGTACTTACATGTAGTAAGTCGCCATTAAGGTAGTTGTCTCATGTGTTTATGAGAACTCCTAAGTGGTTTACCGGGAAAATACGGGTCAGTTGGAGAATTTAATGTCATATCGGCACGTTGGCCATAGTAGCACAATGGTAGTGCGGCTGGACGGAAACCAGAAGATCCGTGGTTCAAATCCCGGCTATGGCATTGAATTTTTCAGTCTGACTCTATGTTTCCACAATTTAGCCTACACACGGCCAGTGTGAAAGAATAATTAATTTTCTTTAATATTGTTGTACAACATTATGCACTTCAACGGTTGTTTCTGCAAAGCCAAAAATTGTTGAAATACAAATTCGGTTACAATTTAATTATATTTATCTGTATAAAAATAGTGATTTTTTTCATATAGAAAACAGTAACGAAACAGTTAAGTCCTTAGAAAGAAAAGGGCAATGTGTCTGATTTATTGATCAGAAACCTCTCTCGATTTGAACTAGCATTGAAAACAAAAGTTTATTTCTTCGGGGTGTGGCAGCTGGGATCCATTTTAAATGACAGCTAAGGTATCCGTTGTGTCGGTGGGAATCAGGAAGTCCGTAAATAATTGCTACACCGGCGCCGAATGCAGGGTCTGCACTTCGCTTGTGGTATCTATAGATTGGCCAACCTTTCATTGAGCGGAATTCAGTTGTCTGTTTCCTTTTTTGCCCGCAGCTCAATTTCAGCTCGCCCTCCTTTGCAATTTTAGTGTTAGCTTTCTTTAAAAGCCCCATAATGAGCGGCAATTTCAGCCCTACCTCGAAGTCCAGCAGTAAATAACAAGATGTTAGTATAGCGTGCAGATATTTCCTATGGCTGCTGCCGTAGGAAAGGTGTCCAAGTCAGACGGTATCTAATCTGACAACGCATCAATGCAGCTGTAAAACACAGACATTCTTCTGATGTAGTTTTAAAAATGAATTGATAATTTATATGCCGGCTATCAACAGTGGTTTGCTCAAAAGGAGTTTGTCTTAAGGTAATAAATACACTGATGTCACTCGACTTAACTGGTGGCTGCTAACACATTCGGTAGCGTAGATGGTAGCGTGTCTGCCTCACGTTCAGGAGGTCCCGAGTTCGAATCTTAGTTAGGGTGACTTACAGGTAAAGGTTTTTTCGGGGTATTCCCTTATTCTGTAAGACGAATGTTTGTAGCTCTAAGCTCCATGTACTCCGGACTCATTTGAGTATCAATTCACCAATTTCATTCCTCGTCCAATATAACTTAACGTTGGAGGACGTAAATTACAACAACAAAAAAAGGAAAAAATACGGTTTCATTACAAAACACGTTTGGAAGCATAATGAAATTCAAAACAGTATATTCAAAAAAGAATTGACTTCGTGTGCATTTGGGGTGCGAAGCGAGAAATGATTCTCAGCATATTTCCTGAATTACCATAAATTGTAAACAGACATTTACTACAGAATAAAATTCAATTCTTCTCAAAACATGCGATCGATGACATTTAATTTCTTAGCATTGACCGCTTCCAGAACATTCACTCTTCTGCATTTAAATATTCCCATATTTTAAGTCCACCTACACAAACCATTGCAAATAGAGTTGTAATGATTATGAAACCCTTCCTTATAAGTAAGCTGGAAAGTTGTCTTAGTGGCAGCTATTGAGAACCAAGGGATAGAACATTGCTACGCAGGAAGCTGACCAAGGCTTTCCGAACTATAAGGTAGAGTTCCATTAAGGGGATTAATGCCTGGCGGACAGCGGTAGCAGTTATCGAAATGATATCATCTCGATTAACAGATCTAAAGTTTAACCTGAAATTATTAACCAAAGTGTGTAAAAGACTCGAAATATCAAAGAGCCAAACTTTGAAAGTTGTAAAAGAAAAGCAAAAATCGGTCTGAGCTTAATATTCATATAATATATAAAAATAAAAGGGTAAATCACATTGGTCTTTTCTTTAGAGGAGGACAAGTTGTACTATTTCAAATTCCTTTCTGAAACGGAGAGACTCCTCCTGATAAGCGGAATAACACTGAATTCCCAGACCCTGGGGGACTCCGGGAGGCCACTCAGGGAATGTGTAAGACTGCAAGGGAATGGGAGCCTATTGACCTAGCCGCCACCAAAGTCCATATCCGTAATTGTTAGGGACCCTGTTTTTGCTATCGTCCAGCCACGCTTAGTGTCCTCCTCTCCTAGCCATTCGCTCCAGAGGCACATCCTTTCAGGAACAAAGACAAAATGGATTTCATTGTCAGAGTGCTGATTTCCCCCCTCCGAACCATGTCGGACTGACTGACTGGCAGGCAGGCAGGCAGGCAGGCAGGCAGGCAGGCAGGCAGGCAGGCTGGCTGGCTGGCTGGCTGGCTGGCTGGCTGGCTGGCTGGCTGGCTGGCTGGCTGGCTGGCTGGCTGGCTGGCTGGCTGGCTGGCTGGCTGGCTGGCTGGCTGGCTGGCTGGCTGGCTGGCTGGCTGGCTGGCTGGCTGGCTGGCTGGCTGGCTGGCTGGCTGGCTGGCTGGCTGGCTGGCTGGCTGGCTGGCTGGCTGGCTGGCTGGCTGGCTGGCTGGCTGGCTGGCTGGCTGGCTGGCTGGCTGGCTGGCTGGCTGGCTGGCTGGCTGGCTGGCTGGCTGGCTGGCTGGCTGGCTGGCTGGCTGGCTGGCTGGCTGGCTGGCTGGCTGGCTGGCTGGCTGGCTGGCTGGCTGGCTGGCTGGCTGGCTGGCTGGCTGGCTGGCTGGCTGGCTGGCTGGCTGGCTGGCTGGCTGGCTGGCTGGCTGGCTGGCTGGCTGGCTGGCTGGCTGGCTGGCTGGCTGGCTGGCTGGCTGGCTGGCTGGCTGGCTGGCTGGCTGGCTGGCTGGCTGGCTGGCTGGCTGGCTGGCTGGCTGGCTGGCTGGCTGGCTGGCTGGCTGGCTGGCTGGCTGGCTGGCTGGCTGGCTGGCTGGCTGGCTGGCTGGCTGGCTGGCTGGCTGGCTGGCTGGCTGGCTGGCTGGCTGGCTGGCTGGCTGGCTGGCTGGCTGGCTGGCTGGCTGGCTGGCTGGCTGGCTGGCTGGCTGGCTGGCTGGCTGGCTGGCTGGCTGGCTGGCTGGCTGGCTGGCTGGCTGGCTGGCTGGCTGGCTGGCTGGCTGGCTGGCTGGCTGGCTGGCTGGCTGGCTGGCTGGCTGGCTGGCTGGCTGGCTGGCTGGCTGGCTGGCTGGCTGGCTGGCTGGCTGGCTGGCTGGCTGGCTGGCTGGCTGGCTGGCTGGCTGGCTGGCTGGCTGGCTGGCTGGCTGGCTGGCTGGCTGGCTGGCTGGCTGGCTGGCTGGCTGGCTGGCTGGCTGGCTGGCTGGCTGGCTGGCTGGCTGGCTGGCTGGCTGGCTGGCTGGCTGGCTGGCTGGCTGGCTGGCTGGCTGGCTGGCTGGCTGGCTGGCTGGCTGGCTGGCTGGCTGGCTGGCTGGCTGGCTGGCTGGCTGGCTGGCTGGCTGGCTGGCTGGCTGGCTGGCTGGCTGGCTGGCTGGCTGGCTGGCTGGCTGGCTGGCTGGCTGGCTGGCTGGCTGGCTGGCTGGCTGGCTGGCTGGCTGAGTGTGGTGTTTTAGGGCCCATCGACGAGGTCATTTGGGTTCGTTGTCCGAGTGTAATCTCCATTATAGAGCAGATACCATTCTTCGAAACCATCTATGAGGTATTATAATGTTTAAATATGCCCTCATTTGTTACATATATACATTCTATTAATACTCAACAAGATTTCCAAGAAACAAAAAGAAAACAAATATTATGATATCGCAATCACATATTATTACGATTTTGCAAATTTACTTTTATATTGAATCATCTATTTAAAATATATTATTATATTCATGTTACGTGATTTAACTGTAAAATATTTTAAGTGTAAAATAGTTATAATTAGAGCAACTTATAACAATTACCAAAATCACAAAGAAATAAATTCATAAGTTGTAACATTCTTATTAAAGAAAAGAAAGGAAGGAAAATAAAATAAAATAAAATTGGGTAATTTCAAGCTTGCAAGCTCATTCCCAGTAAATGAGACAACCTTTATCTAGAATGAAATAAATTTAACAGTCTAATCACAGAAAGTTCAAGACATACATTTTGTTTCTCATAAAAATTACCCAGCATAGTTCTTAAAAACTTTAGACGCATGTATAGAAGATGAAACATGAAAGGTTCCCATGCCTTTGCCGCTCGTGATGGGGAGAATTTCTTAAAATTTTTGTCGCAACCTTGGAAGATGTTAGTATAAATATCAAATGTACTATTTATCGGAATTAAGCTTTTGAATAACGCTGTGTTATACAGCAGTCAGAAAGAGAGAGGCGCTTGAAGTTTTAATGCGTTCAAGGCATTTCCAAGAAATGTCGACACTAAAAGTTTAGGTCAAATAGAAACCTCCTTCCTCTGATTAATCCAAGTAAGCGGAAGAGGAAGCAATAGTTATATTTTAGCAATTTATAGATTTATTTTAATATGGCAATGGATAGAAGAATTATGAATCCCTTCATTTGGAATCGTCTCAGCATTAAAGGTCTGAAATATTTCAAAACATTTTTCCCTTGGAGCATTAGTCATATCTAGTCGAATTTTTCTCTAAACTTGTTGCCCAATATATTACAACATTATATTAATTTTGTATTTATTTTCCAAGGTATAAATTGGAATTGAAATTATGTGATTTTAGTTATCAAAACGATCTAAAACATAGAGCTAAAATGTGTAGCATAGAATAGAAAAGCACCCCCATCAACTTACCCCAAGACCACCAAAGTCTTTGTGGCTTCTCTGCTGATAGATGCAAACCCATACATAACAAATGAAGGTAGAAACAAAAGAGGCACATGCTGGGGAAATGCCTGCTTCCCGTGTTACATATGAATTAAAAGATAAGTCCAGGGAACAGGTTATGAATGAAGCGAAACAGTTGCCTTTGTTTTAATAAACAGGTTCTCAGACCCACTACCTGGAATATTCAAACTCCCTAGCTCAGGATTATTAATACTGTCGTTACGACCCTGGGGCACGGGGGCGCCACTGTCAGGGGTGAGGATATGTGGGGCGAAAGGGGGTGTTCCATAATCAGGTGATAAATGAAGAACTTGGGTTCCTGCTCTCGGGGGTTTGTTTTTATTTCTTTTTCTCTCCCTTGTTTGTTTTACAGGGTCTGGTGATTTCCTTTTTTCCTTTACCTTTCTTTTCGAGGGAGAGGAGCCAGAAGGTGACCAGGTAATTATATGGTATATAGTGGCAGGTTAAACCAACAAAACATCAATTCTTTCTTCTCTTCCCCAGGTTTATAGTATGGCAGTTGTTAACCGCTTTAGAGTAAGAGTGTTCCAACTGATGGTCCAATTCATTGCCGTTTTCTTTGTTTGCAAATCATATACTCATCAGTTCGAAAGCAGCAGCGTTTACATTTATGCGTTTCTTGAATGTATGGGAACTGTAGAGAAAAAGAAATCTCTTTGGTATTGCTTCGTGTAGTTTTCCAAATGAAGAACAGTTTTTCGTGGCAAATGTTAAGCTCCAGTGTTTGTAGGAAGCTGTTATACCTTTCTATGTTAATGTCCATAGCAGCGCTGTCTACTTTCGTGGTATTTATCTGTGGTTTTGCTTGTATCTTTTGTAATCACTCCTATAATGCGTGCTCTGGTGTAAAGAATCGAACTACTCAAATTTACCAAAAGGCAACGTGATATATTCCTTGCGCTGTAGTTCTCGATAGTCATGCTTGCTCACATCCCATCTGTTAAGTTGGCATCATTACCAGCAACTATTTCTAAAATTCTCCAAATAGTATACATTTGGGCGTAGTTGTGAACTTCAGTTGTTAGGTTGATAGCGTTATCTTGGATGTACTCCAGTGAGTTTAGAGTAACTTATCCTTTATCATTGTATTCCAAATGGACAGTTATGTGCAGTTGAGTCAGTTCTTTACTTAAGTGCACTGTACTTAATAATTTTGTTTATAGGAGGGTTGTTCAATAAAGAATTATTTTGACAACGTACCTTTACTCATTCTTACAATTTTAACGGCCCTTCTCAAAATAGTCTCCCCTGAATGCGATGCACTTGTCCTAGCGTTTCTGCCAGTCTTCAAAAGACATGCGGGAAATCATTTTTGACAGATCTTTCAAAATCGCCTCCGCAGCCATCACCACTGCTTCCGATGATGGATAATGCCTCCCACGAAGGCGTTTCTTCAAGTTAGGGAATAGAAAAAAGTAACATGGGGCTAAATCCGGACTATAGGGAGGGTGAGGGATGCACTTCACGTTGATTTCTGCAAGATATTCAGCAACAACATTGGCAATATGCGGCCGCGCATTATCGTGGTGCAGCATCCAGCCTACTTCATGGAAAGGTGGTCTTTTGTGCCTGATATGGACTTGCAAAGTTTTCAGCACATCTCTGTAGTATTGTGCAGTTACTGATGTGTGTGCAGATACAACATGCTGGTGAACCATTCCATGAATATCAAAGAATGAGATGACCATAACTTTCTCAGCATCAGCAACCACTTTTGCTTTTTTGGGGGTTGGTGATGAAGGAGATTTCCACACTGAGCTTTGCTGTTTGCTCTCAGGATCAAAATGACGTAGCCAACTTTCGTCAGCACTGATTACGTTTGAAAGAAACTCCGGATCTTCCTCTAACATTAACTGCATGTTACCTCCATTGCAGCGGTAGGCAATACTGAACATGTCTGAACTTACCTGGTTCTCACAAGCGGGAACCAGGAGTACCAACAATGAAACTATACGGTGTGTTTATTTCACATTAAGCTAACAGAATATAATAAGATAGAATTTTAGTGCGAAAAATTATGACCATAAAAATTATGATCATTCTTTATTGAACAGCCCTCGTATAACACAGTTTTGCAGTAAATACATGCATAACAGAGAAAGTATATAATCCAGAAGTATTGATTCAAAAGTATTTTGCGAAATTTTTACGAAACTTATTTTATTTACTGTTATGGCACTATGCACTTGCAATAAATAGAATAAGATTAGTATAAAACATATATTTTGAAAGTTCTGGGCAAATTTCCACCATTTTCAAAAGTGTAACGCAGTAGAGATAGAAGGTAGATACTGTATTCTACTCTACTCTTCAGATTAAAGAACTTAATATCGACATTTCATCCTTAATACATATTTTAAAGCCTGAATTTTAAAAAGGCATCTTAAAATGTTCCTTTTTATATCAATAAATACCAAACTTGGATTTAAGTTAAGATCTCCGAAGTTCCATCATGCTTTACAACAAAATCCCCCCACTCCTAGCTATCCTTTGAAGAAAAGGCTACCGACATTTTGGAATTTCTGAAAATTGACTAACATTTTTTATTAAAATACCACATGCTTAAGACATTTACGCGACAAATACAATGGATATTTTGGGAAATCTTATAAAATTCCCATCATTCGAAAAAAAGTTAAGCAGTACTTTGTGTAACGAGTAAACTTCAGTAGAGAGGAAGAAGACTTAATAGGCATAAAATGTGGACACCTTTAAAGTAGCGATTTATTTCAGATAACTTTAATGTAGCATCACCCAAAATCAGTGTTATCATTTATTTGAACTGTTCAATACTTTTAACATGTTTGAAGTGATGTGCTGTTCAAAAGTTTCACGCGATCGTGAAAAAAGTGTGGAACTTCAAGACTAGCATACAGTGACCAGCTTTTAAACATTTTTCCTACCTCTATTCCTTTTGAACCTACAATAAAATGTCCATGCAGACTATTCGTTCAAATATTTTGTCTCAAATCAACATGATACTTTGTAGTAATAGTTTGCAGACCCTGTATAAAAGCAAACCGTAATGGGTAAAGAAAATCATATGATTATAACCTTTTTTTTCTCTAAAGTAAAATTCAAAATGTCTATTTTACTATCATTGCAAGAAGTATGGAATTTCAAGATCACAGAGAATGATTCACTTTTTAAGGCCATGGCTGCCGCTTTACCCTACTGTATATCCTTTGTACTCGAACAAAATGTGCAATGAAACAACCTCTAAAAATGCTTACTCAATTCATATAAAGCAGATATAAGAATAAGATTGTGCCTCCATCTCAAAAGGAAATATAAGAAGCTATATAAAAATAAACTGTACTCGCTACAATCATGTGAATATAAGATTTCATATTTTTAACTGGTGGTTGCACTTCATACTAGAGATTTAAAACTTTACACAGTTTTTAAACACTAGAGAACTTCCCTTGTCTAGGTTAAGAAATTGAAATCTGCTCTTTTGAAATTCATTTACTCTGATACCCTTAAGCCAACTGTAAGTTTATTTAGACATCACTGAGGTTCAACAATGCTGTTGAAACGCTTTCCTTCACTCTAAACGCTTTGAACAGATGGCGACGTGAGCTACATCACATAGCTGTTTTCGCATGGATTTCCGAGCGCGCCCGACATACCACCCAGTGGATACCGTGTTTACATAATGGAGGGAGACACACCTACCAAATTACAGTGCAGATAATGTGACGTCACATGTTGCTCCCGGACCTCGATAGAGGGATGGGAATTGATTGTGTGGGCGTTCGTAATTGACGTACATGAGGATTTAGCTTTCTCTGTCAGCAAATCGTACTCTGGCAACAAAAGTGCAGTAAAAGTTAAGCATTACAAGTACTTCCTGTACTCGCATAGTATAAAAAATTATTAAATTTCTTTGTTAAATCTGTAATCCATTCTCTATAAAAGCTAATTTTACATTGCTGACGTAATCATAAGAGCAAGATAATTCATTGTCAAGAAGATTATTTATCCTTGCTAAGTTATTGTTAACAAGAATATATTTGAAAATATATGCCTATGTGAGAATTTCAGAAAATAAAACAAAAGTTGTTGGTTTAGAACCCATATAAATATAAAATAATGTTACATAGCAAATTATTCATCAAGTATTCTACTGTCGGAAAAATAATAAATAGTATGAGGATCAAGAATAATAAAGGTACACAGCGAATATTTTATAATGCAATACTGATTCCCAAATTGAAGCAAGAAGGCGAAAACTAGACTACTAATGGATCGCCGAAAGGCAAGATAAAATTACAGTAGAAATGAAGTTACTATGCTCAGCTGCTGGTAATGAAGAAAAAGAAACGATTCTATAAAATGGGACCCATATATTTTAAGTTATCCTTAAAAAAGACGAAACTCACGAACGCACTGCTATAAACATTACAAAGCACGACTCTTGAAAGAATACTTCTCATATGTTTAAAGTAAAGTCCAGAGGCGATGGTTCCAGTAGCAAGGTCGAGTGTCCACGCTTTGTTGTTGACTCCAACCAAAAAGTAAAGTAGCTTGCAGTTCATATTAATTAAACTATAAGCTAATATGTATTAGCGTATTAAAAGCAAGTAAAGTGTGTGTGTGTGTGTGTGTGTGTGTGTGTGTGTGTGTGTGTGTGTGTGTGTGTGTGTGTGTGTGTGTGTGTGTGTGTGTGTGTGTGTGTGTGGTGTTTTAGGGTCCGTTGACAACAAGGTCATTTGGGCCTTAAAAGCAAGTAAAGACCAGGTGGAATTTAAATAGCAAAAATCATAATATTTACAATTTCTGGACTTCACATATACATACACATATACGTGCTTACGAGCACTGAATGCAAAATACTCAAATTTTCACCAAGACTGCATGAATCGGAAGTGGATCAAAAACACTGTCGTCGGAAAAAGCATAAGTTGAAAATGAATTTGTGTATCGCCGAAACGTATCATCTATTGGAGAAAAGGCAGATCACCCTGTCAACTCAAGAATAGGCTGACGATATGGAGAGCCTTCCCGTGGTTCCACTTCCGACCGTCACAAGTAATTTTTCGAACATAGTTTAAATGAGTACGTTTTCCAAATAGTACTCTAAAATGGAAATTAATTGTTCTTTCACACTAGCCATGTGTAGACGCACTATGAAAGGGTAGAGCCAGACTGAAAAATTCACTGCCATAGCCGAGATTTGAACCACGGATCTTCTGGTTTCCAGCTAGCCACTCTAATCATTTGAGCTACTATGGCCAACATGCCGACATGGCTCTAAATTCTCCAACTGTCTCGTGTTTTTTCCGGTAAACCACTTAGGACTTCTCATAAAGCACATGAGACAACTACCTCAATGGCGGCTTACTATGCTGTAAGTATTTTAAGGCCCGGGATTTATAGTT
Source organism: Mantis religiosa (assembly GCA_030765055.1). Taxonomy (NCBI): domain Eukaryota; kingdom Metazoa; phylum Arthropoda; class Insecta; order Mantodea; family Mantidae; genus Mantis; species Mantis religiosa. The sequence goes on along the minus strand of CM060951.1, from coordinate 67,174,689 downwards.
CAGACCACTATTAGGTGCAATTAATGGAAATTAATTGTTCTTTCACACTAGCCGTGTGTAGGACGCACTATGAAAGCGTAGAGCCGGACAGAAGAATTCAATGCCATAGCCGGGATTTGAACCACGGATCTTCTGGTTTCCGTCCAGCCGCTCTAACCATTTGAGCTACTAGAGATTTTATTAATTTTTACATTTATTTAAGATTAATTTTAGCCTTTTTAGTTAAAATACCTATATATTTAGTACATTTATGACTTCCTAAAGCAAGAATAAAACTTAAACTTATTAATTTCCCAATACATCATGGATCAATTAAAAGTAAAACCAATGCCGACATGCCGACATGACACTAAATTCTCCAACTGACTCGTGTTTCTCCCAGTAAACCACTTAGGACTTCTCATAAACACACGAGACAACTACCTTGATGGCGACTTACTATGCTGTAAGTACTTGAAGACCCGGGCTTTATAGTTCGGATTACTATTAGGTATAATTGATGAGAATTAATTGTTCTTTCACACTAGCTGTGTGCAGGACGCACTATGAAAGGGTAGAGCCAGACTGAAAAATTCCAGAAGTTTCGTGGTTCAAATCCCGGCTATGGCATTGAATTTTTCAGTCTAGCTCTACCCTTTCATAGTGCGTCCTACACACGGCTAGTGTGAAAGAACAATTAATTTCATTAATTATACCTAATAGTGGTTCGAACTATAAAGCCTGGGCCTTAAAGTATTTACAGCATAGTAAGTCACCATTAAGGTAGTTGTCTCGTGTGTTTATGAGAACTCCTAGTGGTTTACCGGGAGAAACACGAGTCTGTTGGAGAATTTAGTGCCATGTCGACATGTTGGCCATAGTAGCTCAAATGATTAGAGCGGCTGGACGGAAACCAAAAGACCCGTGGTTCAAATACCGGCTATGGCATTGAATTTTTCAGGCTGGCTCTAACCTTTCATAGTACTCTAAACTGCCTACTATGCAGATGAAGAAAAGCAAACAGAAATGGACGGGGAAAAAAAGCAAACATGCACTTCTGATTCACAAATTTTTAAATTCTTGCCTACTCCATGTATGACTTAATATGCAGGCTTAACTTCAAAATGTAGGTTTCTGATTATGAAACTGTGTTTTTATTCGTTCCCATCCCTGCCCCTGATTTAATGTAATTTATAAATCTGTTGATTATTGAAAGCTTTTGATGTATAGAGCTTCCGCTCAAATGCAGCTCGAGTTGGTGGATTATAATTATGTGTCATTGTGTCCAACTAATACATTAACTTTTTTTTAATTACTGTAAATTAAACTTATTTGCCTTCTTTATTACTTATCATTTGCCATTCCCAATATTTATCTTAGCGAGTGATTTAAGATTACCATTGATCGCAACTATGCATGCCAAGTGCAAATTCTCTGTGCTGATACGAAGTGCATTAGCTTGTTTTAGCTGGTGGTAAGTGTCGATAATGCTTGTTAAAATGCGCTCGACTGGAAATTCTAGGACCGTTCTGGAATTTTTTCTTTAAATGCCTCTTAAGACTCCACAGTTCTTTTGTTTTTCAAGCGTTGTGTTACATATGCGGATGACTTCTACGAATATTCATATTTTATGAAGTTACTGCGTTTTTTTAACCTTACCGAAGTTAACATATGTTTAAACAAGTGTGCAAATTCTTTTTATGTAAACTGATCCTTATAATATGAAAATAGATATTTTATCCGGCTTATTCGTCTGTCATGATCATATTTCTCACTGCTTGGTAATTATATTTGTATAAATACAATTCAATAATAATACTATAATTACGCTAACATAGCCATATTTGTCAAATCAGTTATAGTGGGTTATAGGCTTTCCAAGCAGTTCTCTTCTTACTTAAATTGTATCTACAGATTTTGCAATTTACTCAGTGTTAAAGTTACTATAAACATCTGTCATTTCACTGTTAATTCTACCTGGAACTAATTCTTGGTTTTGCAAAGTTATCTGTATCATTGTGCTGGATCTCTCAACCAAGCATCATTTCCGCATATTATCTTCTATCTCATAGCAGACTACTGAAGTGGACACAGAACTTCAGGGTGGACAGCATTTTACTTATACTATTGACAAGCGTAATTAAAGAAGAGAGAAGTCGCTGGAGTACGCACTCTAATGCACACCCACTGGACACTAATTGCATGAAGAAGAGTCAAGACGACTCCCAGAGGGCTAAAGCAAATTCCCCTCTACAATGCGTGTCTAAGGAGGTCATTTTCCTGAGTGGTCGCATCTCCGGAGTGGACAGTTGCCCGGTAGCGATACCCTTAGTAGTTCTGGACTACAGCTCCTCTTGAAAACTCTTGAGGACAGAGACGCGTTCTTCATCCCCAATTCAAGAGCTTAAAGAGTCCTTGAGTCTAAGGAAGCATCTTTAATTAGAGAAATTAATAGAAACCGAATCTATGTTGTTGCTTCACAAGTATTCTTGAAATTCGTAAGTGAAAACTAAAACCTGTTCTTGGTAAATCATCATTTGAAATTAGTCTTGTTCAAACTTCTATTTCTAAAAGAGGTAACTTTACTAAATAAGTTATTTGTGCTCTGGTTATTCTGGAATTTAGTTACTACCAGACTGGCTTAGAGTAATGAATGAATTAGCATAAGCTACTCGTTATTCTAAAGACAGACAATTTATTTAGTCTGTATTTTACTTTTAATATGGCCTCAAGTCAGAAATTCAAACGCTTTGTAGGTGCTCATCGTAAACTAACCTTATCCTAGCTGTCGGTGTTGTGCAATACTATTTAACTGCAATGTAAATTATTTTTGGGAGCACTCTCTTAACATTGCAAACTTACCGCTGCTTCAAACGAATTGAATATTTCTGTAGCGTTATGAACTCAAACAAACGAACTTAAAGACAACTGTCAGAATGTTTCACCACATTTCTTTTATCTATGCTGCAAAAACCTCCGCTGTCACATCATCAGAAGCCCAAAATGATTTCATATAGACTTCATGCACTCATGCTCATGAAGAATGAGCAAAGAGAGTAGTGTAACTGCCAAAGACATAAACAGACACAAACTGCTTTGTAAACTATTCCTGGTAGTACTACTAGGATGCTTAGGGCGTTCCTCTCCTGCACCACCATAAGTTTACCATTAAATTAGAGCAAATGATACTTGTTTTAAGTATAAGATAAACGGAAAGTATGACAATTACTTTAAACTGTATGAAGATATTTCCAACGGCAGCTTCAGCATATAGAATTTCCTGGAAGACCTACTTTCTTTTGGTTCACTTTCACGCATTTGTTTACATGCTGTTCCTCATAGCTACCAGATGCAAATCTCACCACCACTCTCACTAATTTCATTTATTACCAAGTCTCCAAAGTAAGTCAGGAAGCTCTTTTTTTTCTTTTTTTTTCTTTTAATTTTAATCATTGTTTCATGTGTTTTGTACATGTAGTGAAAAAAACAGGTAAGGCAAATTATTTTATAATCGAATTTGATCCCGAGGAAAACCCATTTTGGTTATCAGAATCGCGAGTATGAGTAAGCGCTTGCTTTTGTTAATAAAAATGGTCACAATATTTTTTGACAATGTACCTGTACTCATCCTCATAATTTTGATGGTTCTTCTCAAAATAGTCTCCCCTGAATGTTATGCACTTGTCCCAGGGTTTCTGCCAGCCTTAAAAGACATGCTGGAAACCATTTTTTGAGAGATCCTTCAGAATCGCCTCCACAGCCTTCACCACTGCTTCTGATGATGGATAATGCCTCTCAGGAAGGCGTTTCTTTAAGTAAGGGAATAGAACAAAGTCACATGGGGATAAATTCGGACTATAGGAAGGGTGAGGGATGCACTTCACGCTGATTTTTGCAAAATATTCAGCAACAACATTGGCAATATGCGGCCGCACATTATCGTGGTGCAGCATCCAGCCTGCTTCACGGAAATGTGGTCTCTTTCGCCTGATATGGACTTGCAATGTTTTCAGGACATCCCTGCAGTATTGTCCAGTTACTGATGTGTGTGCAGGTACAAAATGGTGATAAACCATTCCATGAATATCAAAGAATATGATGACCATAAATTTCCCAGCAGAAGCAACCACTTTTACTTTTTGGGGGTTGGTGATGAAGGAGATTTCCACACTGAGCTTTGCTGTTTGCTCTCAGGATCAAAATGATGTAGCCAAGTTTCATCAGCAGTGATTACGTTTGAAATAAACTCCGGATCTTCCTCTAACATCAACTTTAACTGCATGTTACCTCCGTTGCAGCGGTAGGCGATACTGCACATGTCTGAACTAGCCTGGTTCTCACAGGCGGAAACCAGGAGCACCGACAATTAAACTACTATGGCGTGTTTGTTTCACATTAAGCTAACAGAATATAATAAGATTAAATTTTAGTGTAAAAAATTATGACCGTAACAAAATTATGATCATTCTTTATTGAACAGCCCTCGTAGTTTGCACCAACCCACAAGAGATGTCTGCTGCTTTGCAGTATTATTTTGTAATTAGCATGTAGTCTAACATTGGTTTCCTCTCACGGTGCTGGAGTTTATGTACATTCTAGTATCACTTTCTGCACTCAGGTGAAGTTCCACAGTCATTGCCTCCGCCAGTAAACGCACACCGTTTCTGGTGATTAGCCCCTAGTCATACACACAGTTTTGCTCCGGGAATTTTTCTTTCAATACGTGAGGTTGAAGGTGAAAAAATAAAAATTATAATGGGTTTAATTCCCTTGCAAAGGAACTTATATTACGCATTTTACGTCTAAAGTAAAATATATGACCCTTCGTCGGCTTCGAACCCGCAAACCTCGGAAAACAAATAGCCTGATGCACTTCCTCTACACTCTGTAAGAAAAATTACCATACTGTCAAACTTCCGAGAAAATTTGAGATAGGTGCATTTTGTTTTAATATTTGCAAATAAATATTACTCCTTCCTCTCCAACAGTGCTTAGACCATTTAGTCTGTTCCGGCTCCAAAGTCTTGCTCCTTTCATCTTTTCCTCTTTCTTCCTATGTTTCTTCGTCCATGTGATTGGTAATTATATACTATTTTAGGGATATACTATACTATTTTAGGGATTCTGCTGCTTCCAGTTGATTCTATATTCTATTATTGTTTCATTTAATTCTTCTGTTTTTAATTGTTGTATTTCATTATTTTGCTTTATGTCTAGTCTTTTATATCCAGATATGCTTTTAATGAACTTTTTGTATATTTTTTATGTTGTGCCGTCATTGTCCATGTTTCTGAACCATACCTTACAATTGGGACAGCCATTGATTTATAGAACTTTAATATTGAATCTTGTTGCTTTATTCTTTAGGGTTCTTTTAATTGAACCTGTTATGTAGTTAAATTTGTTTAACTTTAGTCTATGTTTATTTCCGATATTTATGATATTTCACACCCAAGGAAATTAAATTTTAACACTTGTTCAATTGTTCAATTTCTAAAACTATTTTTGACCGATCTGGGCGAATACCTCTGTCATAGTTTTTGTTTTGCTTACAGATAGTTTTGCAATTTGATGTAACTTATATGCCATTCTTTGAAGATCATTCTCGCTTTTTGCTATTAATATTTTATTCATCTGCGAAAACCTTGTTTTTACTGTTCTTGTCCCTACATTGATTCCCCCTATCGTTTGTTGTTTCTATCATTTGATCATATCATCTATATATAAAATAAAAATGGTTAACATTGGAAAACCGTGCCTGACCCCTTTTGTAATCAGTGTTGGTTCTCGGTTACTTACTTATCGTGATTTTAGTTTCTGCATAGGTATACGTTTTTATTACATTTGTTAAATGTTTAGATATTCCTTTTTCCTCTGGGATTTCCAATAATTTTATTCTAGATGTAAATATTGCAAAATATAAATATTCACTATCAACAACATATATACAGAAGCTTTAGACATTTTTGCGAAGAATCCTTTTAATATTATGCAGAAATATTTATGATATATATTTTATTATTACTGGTTTAATTTATTCAACAATTTGTCACCTCCTTCAAAGGAAATTCTGTCATTGACATATTGTGAAATTTCAAAGCCATTATACCTATAATATCGTCATTATCTTTTGAACATCTGACCATGAATTCGATTTGCTGTTTGCTTAGTGTATATTTCTGCTTTCAATTAAGTATTCGTTTATAAGTAATAGATGTAATTAATTTCCGATTCCTTGCTTGCTTTTGTTAAATAGCGACAAATTAAATCATGATTCAAGAATTGAAACCTGCCATGAGTAAAGAAAGTATTTTAAAGGAAAAGTTTATTTTAATTAAATTCAGGTAGATTGAAGGAAAGCCCTTCGCAAGTACAGTTTCTGGACGCTACATAAAAATAAATGATAGTGGTCGAAAAGACATTTGAATTTAACACAGAATTGTCATTGTGCAGCTGTTTTTGTAATTCATGAAAATATGATTAAATGTCAACGCCGGCATATTAATATCTATCACTTCAGCCTCCTGTATTCCTCGTGTTGAAAATGATTCTAATGTTAGTCATATGATGATATGCCCATTCTTTTATTGAAAAAGCATATTCTATCTCATTCATATAATCACGATAAATATTTTCATTCTATTACATATTTCATTACATATTTCCTTGCAATTAAGTTTCAGCCTAATAAGGTATACAGTAGGTTTAAGCTATAGTCAAATCTGTTAAAAACAAATCCCTATGTTATGACTTTGAAATTCATCTCTCGTTCTATTAAAATTCAAATCAATTACAGTATTTTCTCAAATGGTTAAATACGATTATCAGTTATGCAAACATCATTCAGATTAAAAAGGATTTCAGAGACTATTGCTAGAAGAATCAAGATATGCATCTCATTGGGCATGAAAATGTCTTCAACGTGTGATATTTCAACTAAAATCTTAAGATCATTTTTGATTCCATAAGCCTCACGTCTATTGGTAGCCGGGAACATTCGAAGACCAGGACTAGAGCTGCCCCGTTCTAGCCCACTACGGTAGGGAGCTATTGCCGTAATAGAGAAAGTAATAAGTTTTCGTAAAACTAGAAGGAAGAAGGTACATGAAAGGTAAAGTGGAGCAGTTATAGTAAGGCTTGTGAATGTAAAACCTCAGATAATTTTAATTCAAGGAAAAAAAATATTTTTGTTATGCAAAAGTTAGAAATGTTTTCATCCGGTTGCAATGGAGCATTTTCATTATTATATAGTTGGATACAGTACAGTAAGTATAGTAGATATTTATAGGATCTTCATTACAGTTTGGGACTGTATGTGCTGCTCCTTAGAATAACACTACCTTTGATTTATTTACTAAATAATGCTCGTATTAAAGGATAAAAATGTGAACCAGACGGAAATAGTCAATTTCTTAGTCGGTATTAGAACCAGAACTCAGGTTCTCCATATCGCTCTCAAGGCAGCTAGACTCTACCTCCCCATGTCAGCCCGACATTAAGCTCCATAACGAAATAATATTTTTCCTGATAAACCACAAGGCCCTCTCAAACTCATTCCGAAATATGAGTAATATACAATGGCAACTTAAATCTCGTAATTCTTTTAGGTCCGAATTTCACCAGTATTGATTCATTGTTCATTCACATACGTGTGTAAATCTGAAAAGGTAGAAGCATACTAAAAGTGCAATGTCACAGCCAAGATTTGAACCACGGATCTCCTTTCCAGTTTTAACCTACATAAGACTGTTTAATAATAATAATAATAATAATAATAATAATAATAATAATAATAATAATAATAATAATAATAATAATAATAATAATAATAATAATAATAATAATAATAATAATAATAATAATAATAATAATAATAATAATAATAATAATAATAATAATAATAATAATAATAATAATAATAATAATAATAATAATAATAATAATAATAATAATAATAATAATAATAATAATAATAATAATAATAATAATAATAATAATAATAATAATAATAATAATAATAATAATAATAATAATAATAATAATAATAATAATAATAATAATAAATTATTGGTATTATAGTCGATTGGTTTTCCACACAAACACTATTTAGGCCAATAGTCGAAAGGTGAAAAAAAAAACAATCTGTAGCTGGGATTTGAACCAAGGAGTTTTCTGTATTCCTGTGGTACTAGAGCTGTCAGTCTGATTTTGCATCTCCAATATTAAGTGCAATTTATATAAAAATAATTTATCACGCTTAAGCAACATTACTCTAAAACAAATTTTCTATTCTAAATTAGAAAAACTAAAAATCAACTTTTATTTTAAATCTATTATTTTTTGGTTTTGGAAATATTTGTCTAGCATTTACTATCAGCATCACTACGGATAACGATTTGTGTTAGCTACAATGAATCAAGTTCTGAGTCGCATGAGGAGCAAATCATCATCACTACGCCAATTGTGTCGCGAAACCAGGAACTCTGCCCACAAACATCTGTTGCGACATTAATATTACTTAAGTATGCCGACCTACGCCAGAGACTCTCTTCGTTATTGATTGTAACCACTTCCAATTAGTTGCTTGCACATGTGACTTAACCATCAATAACTATCCTTCTGTTTGTTGAATGTGTTACTGCCCCCCTCATCTTATCCTCCCCCCACAGCATCTAACCTTTGACCTACAGCGAGATGACGTCACACTCGTCGTGGAGGGTCTCTTTCTCGATAACTTCAACATGGCGGAACAACCATGATGAATAATAAAGGGGGTAAAGAAAACAATAAGATGATAAGCATGGGCTAGTTAGACTAATAACTATCATTTCCCATTATGAATCTTTTAGTCGTTTTCCATTGCTCGTGATGGCTGGCGTTATTAGCGAGCTGTCTGTACGAACGGATATTCGTGTCCCGTCTGCCCAATGGCATGTTCTGTATCTAAATTATGGGAAGGGGGCGCCTTATTCTCCAATAATGTTGCACAAATGTGAAATCGTTAGGGCGTAGCCTCTCAACCTCGGAGTGAATAATGTTTATCTTACTTCAGGTAAATCGCCTTGCAGCAACAGAATTGAAGAATGTCACAGATGCAATTAAAGAGGTTCCAGAGTTTTCTGACCTTAATAGTTATATTTGGTGAAATTCAAGATGTGAGAGAAAATGCTAATACTGCCATAGTCATCATATTTTACAATTTCTTTTATTAAGAGTTTGCATTCTAAGCTGCAAAAGAGTATAAAATATTAAGAAAACTGCGCTGAAATCTTATACAAATTGGAAGAAACTATGTTAGTAACACACTAATCGGAACATATGGATAAATTATAAATGACTTATTACTAAACAACCTAGTTTATGTTCCGAATAAGTTCTTGCCACGCTAATTTCTCATCAACGCTATCACTATAAATGTATTTATTCCTATTGATGAAATGATAAAATTTGCAATTGAATTTATTTTCAGCTAAATTTGAGATCCATGCTCTTAAAATATTAGGTACTATCCATTTTATGATACATAGGTACTGAGTTACATTTTTGCATAGCATTCACAATTCTATTCAAAGTTTATTTCACTGACTGATAGATTATCGATGTGAAGCAATAAACAAATATAGTGGTGAAGGCCTTCACTGGATTGATGAAACTATAGGTACTGACCTTTAAACAGAAATACATGACTCTTGATGAGTAGTATGCTGAACATTTTGATGCACACTGCCTTTTTCGGTATTGTATGAAGTTTAGAAAAATGATTTGAAGAAAAAAGAAGAAGGTTGATAGTTTCACTTTGCAGGTGGGTATGAAAATACTACTTGATGGGTAATATTCTTCCTCCGTGGATTATAATGTCCATTATACTTTCCAATGCCGGCGTGACTATTTACTGCACTGTAGAACGATACTGACATTAGAAATGCCCGATTTCACCAACAAATGATAAAATACACATTAACAAATGAACGTAACAATGATCACAGTGTTAACAACACTTAAAATTTTGTATTTCTCGAATTTGTTTTCTGAAAATGTTAACGAACACGTGTTAACGCTGAGGGACTTGTAAATATTACAGATATACACAGCTGTGGATGAATTGTATTATTTTCTGAACGTACTGCGATGCGCTTTCGTTTTTATTTTCGTTCACACACAGCTGAAAAACTGGCGAGTAAACAAACTCAGAGGAGAAACCGTGGAACAAATTTCTCACTAATCCAGAAAGAACTGTTAGTTGATTTAGTAACTAAATATAAATATACTGAGGACAATAACAGGACGGATACGGTAAATGTGAAAAAGAAAGATGAGAAATGGGAAGAAATTGAAATGAGTGTAATTCGAATGCAAATGTAACAACCAGAAGTACGAAACAACTTTGTCAACATTAGGTAAATTTAAAACGAGTTGCTAAGAAGGAGAGAAGTAACGAGAAACTTGAAAGTTTCAAGTCAGGAGGTGGACAGTGCATTACATTATCCACGGAATTCAGTGAATTATAAATTCGCAAAGTTATTAATATTTGAAGCAAAAGCGAGATCGGTGTATTCCTATGCGATGCATGTTCAAACCTCTCTTGTACGTCCTCAGTAAACTTCGTAACAACTTGTTTCGACAGTCTATGCCTCAATATAAATCTTTTGACAGCTCCTCCAAATCATTTCTCCTCATAGGCCGTTTTCTATTACGAATGACATTTAGATGGCCTAAATATAGCATATCGGCAACAAAAGCTGCGTTCACACCAGCCATCCTGACGATACTACAACGACTTAACACCATAAATATGGCTTGTTAGTTTAACAAGAGGTTTAACACGAGTGTTAAGCTAGCACATGCTGGTATATAGTGCGGACGATGCTTCTGTGCCGTTGGAGACCGTGTACGCAGTCGTTTAGAATCCAGTTGCTGAGTCTACACTCTCGGTCACGCGCAGTACACTGAAATGGCCAGTATCGTGGCCGGGTAACTTCTAACGCTTCGGTGCCGTCACGTTAAGATTTTAAAGTTTTAGAAATTGTGATTCTTAATCGCAGTAGTATGTGTGTATGTGTGTGTGCTTTTATACGCTTTCTTATTTATATTAAAATGCCTCCAATTCAAAGCAAACTTGGTGGAAAAGCACTTCACAGCCAAACCGCAAAGTTATTAATAGTGTTAATCTATTCTGAAACGGGAAGCAGTTTGTGGCGATATGCTAATAAAATGCAAGGGAGGGTGAGTGCAACAACAAAAGTATCTGACAGAAAATTTCGTAAAATGATTATAGAATGGGGAAAAATGTGAGGCACAAGTGACCTCCTTTGAAACATCTGGAAAGTACATCGTGTACCAGAAACAATCACTCTCATTGATAACTTTGATAGGTGTGTAATTCGCCAAACAATTTATAATTTGTATATTCAGGAGAAAACTGTACCCACTGTCAAAATTTGGGACTCATAAAACAGCAAAAGGCCATTAACTTTAAACGGGGAAGCACTAGTTTAAATGTGTGTAGTGTCATAGTGGCATAGGTTTCAAGTGGAAGAAAACAAGGAACAAGAGGTCTTGTTATAGGTAAGGTATATGAGAAATTTGCGTGTGTCATATTTAAGTGACATAAAAAGGCTTAGAGACGAAGGAAGTCGGTTATCTATGAAGATGAAACATATCTTCATACGAGAATCGGCTAACTCACTTCCATGCGCTACATGCCACAAAGGCATCACCCCAGATTTTTATTTTCCTCTAAATTAAAACATTTGTGAAAGCAAAGAAGTAAAACAGTAAAGAAGATCTTTGTTTCTCAGTGGCTAAGATGAGGTAGTGTTCATATATCTTAAGGTATGCGCTTTAGTAAAGATCAGTCTGTGAAATATGGCCTTGCTGCATTGTCTTCCATTTTCTAGCCGCTAGCAGAAGATGCAAGTGACGCTTGATCATAGACTCTTTCCAGTGCGCGAAGAAAGTAGGTCACCGGCACAGAACTATCGCCGCTACTGTAATGCAATTTTTGTTATAACTACTGCTAAATAGAATAACTACCGTGTTAAATCTTAACATATTCTGGTGAAATAAGGCATAAGAGCATTTAATTCTCTAGACAGCTTTTCCATGTATTTTCAACGAAATACCTAACGTGTAATGAAATCAGCTCAAGTCGAAGTGCATATATTTAGATTTAAATGTTTGAATTGAACGTTTACTTACTATGTAGTTAATGTAAAACTAAGTACTTTATTATCAAATTTAATAAACTAGATATTCAAGAACTAGAATTTAAATAGAAATGCTTTCTTTATTTATTTTCTTGAAATAACTAACGATTTTGCTCAAAATATTTAAAATATTTAGATGAGTAATAAAATTATGTTTTGACTTCTTTAGAAACAACGTGAAGTCCTTCGTTTACAATGAACGTTGTATATAATTCTCCACAACTGTAAACCATAACAAAGAGACAAAATCTTACTACGTACGTAAAAATATAAATCTCTTTAAAACAGACAAATCATTTTAAGTTATTTATGGCATCCACCATTTTGACAGTAAATATAGGATTATGGTTATATGATTGGTCAGTTATAGGATATCAACTGCAGCACGTTAAATCTGGCTTTCATATAGAATATTTTAAAATGTTACTACTATAAATATATGATTTAATTGTAGAGAATTGATTTCATACATGGGCTATTAAAACTTTTAAATACATTTAACTCTAAAGCATACTTTGCATAGATAATGCATTACTACAATCCAGCCACCAATTATTGCTTCCTTCATCTTACATAGCTCTAAACATATATTTAATTCATTTTCCTCAAATATACATAATGTAAAATAAAATGTACCTATCAGTGAAGTGTATGTCTTATGGTTTTAAATAACATCTCAGTTATGCAGTACAGAAATGCAGTTCATTGCTGCTAATAAACCAGTCCTACGTATAATAACTGTAACTTAACTGCGGGTGCATGAAACAACAAAAAGGACGGCACGTCAACTTTTTTCAATCTCGACCTCCACGAAGTCCAAAAGAAAACACGGATGATTATGGTGACGATAAAAATCGAATCCGTGTTAAGAAAATTACATGACAGCAGCAGCTACAACACTAGCGTCATAATAATAAAATAAAAAAATAGCTGGACGAGAAGGATGAAGATGAGGAATAAATGAATAAGTTATTTGGTTCTCCGTCTCTTTCAGGTTCCCCCAGCAGCATGTCCAGCAGCCGACACGCCTCGTATATTGACGTGTTTGTTCTACCTCCTGCTGTGGAAAAATAACGGTACGTAATATGGTCCAGGGACGTTGTTTTGGCAGCGGACACTTCGCTATCCACTGGGGGCATCACATGTCAGCCATGTCAAATCACTTCTGGCATATCCTATCAAAGCTATTGCATTCTCTCTGACAGAACACGATTAAATGCATAACAGGCGATGTCACGAGAAAAAGTTAGTAATTGACATTTGTCCCTAAGTTGTGACATCCATTAAGGTAATCGTACTGTAAACTTGGCAAATAAGGTGCATTATTTTAGTTTTGTCATCCAAATGTTTATAGTTAATATTGCAATTGAATTTTCGCAGAGAAGGATTCCTATAGATTACACGTTTATGCGGATTGTGAACAAAGTTATCCAGACAGGAACACTGCAAAAGGCGTCTAATCCATATAGAGATCGCCCTCTATGACTAGCCAATGATGGAACGTGTGCTGAAGTGTCATTTATTATCCGTATAGTACGAGGGCTGTTCAATAAAGAATGAACACAATATTTTTAACGACGTACCTTTACTCATCCTCATAATTTTGTTGGTCCTTCTCAAAATAGTCTACGCCTCCGCAGCCTAAACCACTGCTTTTGATAATGGATAATACCTCCAACGAAGGCGTTTCTTCAAATTAGGGAATAGAAAAAGGTCACATGGGGCTAAATCCGGACTTTAGGGAGGGTGAGGGATTCACTTCACGTTGATTTTTGCAAGATATTCAGCAACAACATTGGCAATATGCGGCTGCGCATTATCGTGGTGCAGCATCCAACCTGCTTCACGGAAATGTGGTCTTTTGCGCCTGACATGGACTTGCAATGTTTTCAGGACATCCTTGTAGTATTGTCCAGTTACTGATGTGTATGCAGGTACAACATGCTGATAAACCATTACATGAATATCAAAGAATGAGATGACCATAACTTTCCCAGCAGAAGCAACCACTTTAAATTTTCTGGGAGTTGGTGATGAAGAAGATTTCCACAATGAGCTTTGGTGTTTGCTCTCAGGATCAAAATGATGTAGCCAAGTTTCATCAGCAGTGATTACGTTTGAAAGAAACTCCGGATCTTCCTCTAACATCAACTTTAACTACATGTTACCTTCATTGCAGCGGTAGGCGATACTGAACATGTCTGAACTTGCCTGGTTCTCACAGGCGGGAACCATGAATGCCAACAATGAAACTACTACGGCGTGTTTGTTTCACATTAAGCTAACAGAATATAATAAGATTGAATTTTATTGCGAAAAATTATGACCGTAAAAAATTTATGATTATTCTTTATTGAACAGCCCCCGTATGTATTATACAAGCCAGGCTTTTGCGTGAAAAATTCTACACAATGTAAAGTTCTGTCCTTAACAAATATAACCACAGCAGAAGCTGCCGAATCACGGAGAGATGAACGCGGATCATATAACAAATCGAATGAAATTTGCATTTTTTTGTTATTTGTTAGTCGCAGATAAAAATTATTCCATTACACTAACCAAGTAAATTACCAAACATGCAGTTTTGATGTGGTACAAACTGAGTGCAAGAGAACACCTTTCAGATCCGATTTGGCAACTTGGAGGTCATTTAGATTTTCTGTGATGGCCGGTTTAATGGAGAAAGCCATGTCCACTTGCTACAGCACGAGCTGCTTACTCCACCCAAATAACAATGTGCTACCAACAGCATGGTGCGCTATCACATTTCACCCTATCGCATAGCATATCGACTCAATGCTCGCAATGAGGTATCACATGATACAGACTAATAACCTCACCACCCTATCAAATCCCTTTGATATCTATAGCAGAGGCGGCTAATGGTACATAATTATCTTACATTACATCAGTTGTTTTGTTACTTTAATTTGGCGATTAATGTATCTATCGTCATTGGAGCATCCACTATAACCATTTTTTTAAAACATGCATACTGTGCAACTGTAGCATACTGTGACGTGCTCAGTGGGATTGGGGGCTTTTTAGACTCCAGATATTGCCCTATGGAAAGAGCCCTGGAGTTATCCATCGCTCCCGAGTAGAAGTAGGCCCGAGTCCTTGGTCCTACCGGTCGAGGACTAATGGGAGTAGATCCTCTGTATTTAGATATTTAAATGTGTCTAGGTGGTTGTGCTCAGCGGGCGGGAGGGATGGCTTTTTAGTCTTCAGATATTGCCGTATGGAAAGATCCCCAGAGTATTCATCGCTCCCGGGTAGAAGGAGGCCCGGGTCCTCGGTCCTACGGGTCCAGGACTAATGGGAGTAGATCCTCTGCACGTAACTTAACCTGTGTCTAGGTGGTGTCCCCGTAGGGGAGGGGATCCATCCCCTTCAGCTGCTGTGGTGCGATCGCTGCGGACCCCTAGCACCCGTGGTACCTCTGACGTTACTAGACGAACCTCGGGCCGAACATTCAAGCCCCTCCCTGATAGGGAGTTGTTCGGATTGGGTTGGACTAGATGGGGCAGTGGTTTCCGATACCCGTGGGAGATCGGGTACGTCTCCGGACGGGGTTGAGAGAAGCCATTAATATTCCCGCGTACTAGCCAGCATAGCTAGTAGAAGATGTGCTAGATCACAAGGCGGCCCCACCGAGGTCATATCGGTAGCCTTCCCATTTTGGTGTTGGTGCGCGTAAGTGTCGTATCCACTTCCATCCCGTCTTGAGTCCATAGGGCCAGATGGGGTGGGGGACTGTTAGTCCCTATGTCTTGCAACTTGAAATAGCAACTGAGAAGTGATCATAACCTTTGTGACTGTCCTGTTATGCTGCCCCTTTCTCTTAATAGCCCCTTAAATACTCAAATCATAGGACAAAACAGGCAGTTAATGTACAGTTCTAATAAGTTGTGGAAGTTTGTAACATGTGGCTAAGTAAAGCAAGTGATGAGTTAGTGAGGGAAGAGAAACCAAATTTGGTCAAGCGCGGCAGGTTGTTTGTACGGTGTGTCAGTTTTTAAAAAGAACCTCAAATGACGACGCAATGCAAACTTGATTTTAAAAATTGTCAGGATCTAACTTACTCAGGCATGTGGAGTGAATCAATCCATTCTTCTAGGATTAGATCACAGACAAAATGATGTGAATCATAAGACCTGAAGCTTTCCTGGCGACAAATACGCTCACATTCTTCTCGGCAGCCAGCTAGGTGAAAAGATGATTATATATATCAACGTTTTGGGAGTGTACATCTCTCCCATCATCAGGATATTTATAAAATGTTATACCACAAATGAAACACTGGATATAACACAACATATAATACAACATCAGGACCATCCACAAGCCACCTCCGAAGATTAAACATCTGTTGAGGCCAGTGAAAGACAAACTGGACTTCCAAGTTCCGGGAGTGTACCGCATTCCCTGTGAAGGACCATCGCTACTAGAATAATCGAACATGAACGGAGCATTCGTTTAATGCAACCTGAGAAGTCTGGGCTGGCAGAGCATTGTTTTGATAACGACCATAAAGCCAATTTTCGGGAGATGACAATCTTGGCAAAATGAAACAGTTACTGGGAGCGGGGAATTAAGGAGGCTTTGGTGATTTCCTCTGAAAGGAGCACGCTTAATCGTGATGCTGGAATTCAGTTCTGCTCTTCTTGGAAACCGGCCTAAAAATGGAAATCCATCGAATTAAGAAGCAAAGATCAATACAGCTTTATAATCAAGCTAAGTAGCTACGTTTCTTTGACACAATTTTCTACACTCACGCCATCTCCTGACCTGCCATTTAATTTACTGAAAACAGTCTTTTGTGCAGTAATGCGAATTATGATAGTGTTTTGTCTTTATTTATAGTTGTGTTATATCCAGTATTTCATTTGCGGTTATAACATTTTATAAATATCCTGATGATGGGAGAGATGTACACTCCCGTAACGTTGATATATAATCATCTTTCCACCTGGCTGGCTGCCCGAGAAGAATGTGAGCATGATGTGAATCAGGTTTTGTTTAAGTTTTTGTCTCGCCTAAGCAACAGATTAGCATACCAAAAATAACAACGAACTTAGACGATTTTGAAAAACAGGTAGTTCGTAGAACAGTTTTGGAATTTAATGACCGCGGCGAATTTTGTACTAACAAAGAGATAACGGCTTATTAATGGGGAAAACAGCTTACAAAGGTTTTACTTTTTGTAACCTAAGAATTCTGGAAAGAATTAGGCTTCAGATATAGGAAAACTAAAGACGGCCCTAAATTCCTTATGAAAGGAGTGACATTGTTGCATCATGATTGAAATTCCTTCACATAGTGCAGGAATTACGAGTTTCTGGACGAAAGCAGCACACGAATGTCGGGTAACTCTAAGTTCCGTGGACCCTGGACTTATTTAAGCATCATTTCATCCAATTTATTCACCGTTCGATATGACTTAACGTTGGAGGACATAAATTACAAAAAAGAGCAATGCAGCAAGAGACAATGGTGGTGGTAAGGACGTTTACCGGAGTGACGAGAGCCCCTCGCCATCCCTTAAATAATTAGCTAATTTATACTGTTTAATTTGTGTTAATATATAAAAATTGTATTTTAAACAGATGCGCTTATCTCGATAACACGTACGCTATTCTTAGGCTATGCTGCATGTTGCTATCGCTGTCTCTCTCACTCAAAGGCACACGATATGACTACGTTGTAGCGCTCTCCTATGGGCTCTTGCCATATGCGTGAGGCTTGACGCGGATAGTTCCTATTTCAAAAGTATTTTAAATCACCTCAGCACATTTTCTGAATTTAAAGTGCAATTAACAACATTAGTTATTTCTCCAAATTACAGAAACCGTTAGTTCATATTATATACTTCTATATTTAACAAAATAGAAAGGAATGATCACCAACGGCTCGTCATTAGCTAAGGAAGCTTTATAAATGTGCTTTATTGGGGGAGAGACATTTTGGTTTCATCTCAATTTTATAGGCAATAAATAACACTACTAAGGTATGCAAACTATGAATAATGGAAAGAGCAGGTTGTTATGAACTTGCCACACACCTCGTGCGTTGCGAAGTGTCGTAAGAAAGTTTCAGCGTGAAGTACACAGTCTTGTGCTTCCTGGTTAAGTTTTCATGGAAGCCTTATTTATTACTCTCTCTATGTATGTATATACTTTAATTCTGGAGGCACATCTTCCGGGTATGTAACGCAGTTTCGATATTGTGTAATTGGAGTTACGAGGTCGGCAGATATGGAGGGCAACGTTTTTCGAAGTCTCAATACAAAATTGTATAATAATTATTCTTCAGGTTCCCCCCCCCCCCATTGCTATTAACTCCAATGTTATAACGGCGACCTTTTACCTTTGGAACATATTGCCACATTGACAATAGCGTTAATTCGCGTATAGTTGTCGCTGGACTATTCTGGTTTGTGTGCAATAAATTATATACCAATTCAAACTTCCATATTTAGGAAATAAATAATCATGGCTAGATTTTCATGTCAGGAATCTAACCTGGGACTTCTCGCAGGGCAGATAGGTGTTGCACCGATTGAGCTATGGAGTCAACCTCTTTCAGGCTTATAGGATTTGACTTTTCTATGGAGAGCAATATTGCGATGAGACGTTTCTAAACTAGGGAAAGTTAATTGTGCATAAGGAATATACTTACTAAGACAGATACATAGACAGTCTCTGACATACTGCTCAAATTAAAAAAAAATCAAATTTTCTAACAGGTTCTAATTATGAAGCCCTTTACATCACAATGTCCGTTGAAGATGTGTCATTCGTTGCAAGACTGTGTTTGTTTTCGATAGCAAGTGGAAATATATATCTCATATGTGTAATCAATTCCCAGGTAGTGATTTTGTGAGAATTTTTGTTTAACGCCTAATCTTACTGCATACCACACCTCCGCCGGTGGAAACCAATGCAATAAAGCGATGGGAAACGAAATTTGGAAATAAAACTCCCCCTGTGCTGGCAGTTATGAGTGCTCAGGAAATCCTGGAAATAAAACTTTAGTCGGAGAGATAGTTTGGGCAGGATTTCAGCCACGGAGCTTCCATTCAAGAGAATAGGATGCATTTTGCAATTATACTCAATCTTAAAATAAAATAATCTGTTATTCTACCTAACTCGATGGTTCAGACGATAAAATCTATTGCATTCATTTAGGTGGTCGCGGGTTCGATTCGAGCAATGAGCAAATTGTGTCATCGCCCCAACTCCCTACCACATACTTTGTCTTATAGCAAGCAGCATGTCCAATTCCTACAACTGAAGCAGTTTAGCCGTTTGACATACAACATACGATCTGTCGAGATCAGTGCAATTTTCCAGTAAGAATAAGTAAGAATGATCAAGATAAAATGAATCGCAAAAGTACAGGTACATTGCTCTATCACTGTGACTACTTGTGGCTAGCATTACTCATTTCTAAAGAAATGATAGTGGGATGAATTACAATAAATAACTACAGTATACTAAAATTGGAATTATATAGAATTGTATATATGTATATTAATATGTAATATATAATGTAAGTCACAATCATGTCGCCCGCCCGGGTAGCGTAGATGGTAGCGTGACTGCCTCGCGTTCAAGAGGTCCCGAGTTCGAATCTCGGTTCGGGTGAGTTACCTGGATAACGCTCTCTCCGGGGTTTTCCTTTATCCTGATAGACGAATGTCGGGTAGCTTAAGTTCCACAGACCCCGGATTCATTTAATCATCGCTTCATTAATTTCATTCATCGTCCTATATGACTGAACGTTGGAAGACGAAAATTACAACAAAAAAGGCATTATGTCAAGCAGTAAGAAATAATTAGGAGAAGCATATGAACGTTATATGTTAAAGAGTAATTAGTTAAGTCGGGTAGCTAGGTCAGTTGGACCTTCCAGCGAAATTTTACTATTAGTTTAAAGGTCTGATTTCTAGAACTCAAAGCGTTCAGAAGTTATAATTTGTTTACAGAAGCACACATATAAGAGCACAAAAGTTGTGGAAATTAGAAAAGAAAAACGATTCTCAGAACTTAGCAAATCATAGAGTAACAAGGACGTTTTAGACGTGAAGAGAACTCTTAAGGCTTGAAAATTATATGTAGAGGAAAACTTGGTTGGCAAGAGATTATAAAATTAATATATATTCTGTGTGTCTTTCTTAAAGTTTCTTAAAGTGTCGATTTTAAAGTTTCAAAATGTTTTACCGTATGGATTTTATGAAAATGTATGAATGAATGTTTGTCGAGTTTCTTATTAACTATGCATGATTCATACAGTGGCTTTTGTAATTTTAGCTGAATGAATCGCAGGAAATAAGTAAAAAAGTAATTCATCGACACCTGAATATGTGAGAGCGTCCTCATAATGTCCTTGAGATCACAATTTCATGCGTATTGCGATAAACTAAACAGCCGCGTAATGCATTCCCTTCTCGAGAAGGAAGTGAGCAGGTTTTATGGACTGTGATATAACCTAATATCAGTGCAATATAGTAATTATAAATTCAAAACTAATTGCTCTACATTTAACAATGTACACACGATTTTAGATCCCCATTGCTCATAGAGCAGAGTAATACAAAGTATGAGTTGTTTTATATTCTCTCTGTTAGCCACGTCATTGCTGTATAAAATGTAGTATCGACAGATACTATAGCCACACGTACTTATAAGCCAATGATGCACAATATTGATTACTGTTAAGCGTCATCCATTTATAATAAGTCCATTACTGCACATTCAAAATTGGCGATTAATAAAATTAATTAACTTGTCATTTTATATTGAATATCGCTTTACTGAAAATCGTCTGTACTTGAGAAAGCTTTGGAGAGCAAGCTGCTGACCTATAAACGGTAGCACCTGCACCCGACCTTTCCATCTACCTGAACCACTGGGGAGGATTGAATTATTCTGACGAGCGATATGGGAGGTTTGTGCCATCATTAGGACGTTAACGTCTTGCAACAATATACAATAATTATAGGTGTAGGGGTCGAGGCGCCATTCGCCCACCACCTGGTACCCCTTGTGTGGGCCCTGCTGCCCCTAACGGCATGGTCGGTAGCGTTTACGTATTTATTAGACCTACGTTATAACATGTGTGCTACACAACTATTAGTATATCTGGTCCGGCTAGGAACGAACTGTCTAATTCTCGAGTATACAGTAACATGCAACATTTTCTCGCAACATTAGCAATAGCTTTCTTCCCTTTCGTTAAAGAAATGCATGCACATAAATGCATTATAAGTGCTCTTCTTCTCGATCCTGAAATACTTAAATCTATGGCATGGACATGAAAACAGTCTAACGCCTCTACGTGGCAATACATGATTAATGACACTATAACAAAGTTCTGAGAGGGGACCCTCAACCAATGAAATCCTTCGTGCATATGTCCCTAATGGAGCGCCCCCCAGAAGGAAGGGTGAGGTGCGTTATGTTTAACCACTGACCATGCATTGCTCTATGAACTTATATTAGTCACGTCTACAACCACTGAAATTATTTCGGTTTAGTTAATTAACAAGCTGTATACAACCATAGTTGCAACTCGTTGCCATGACAACTATCACTTTGATTTAAAGTTCAAGTTTTCTTATGTCGTTTCTCCATAGTTTCTCCATTTGTCTATTACAAGTATCTGTAGGATAAACTATTTTAACAACAGCATGTTTCCTTAGCAATATAAAACTGGGGTTTATAATTTAAACAAAATTAAATGAGAATAACAAGCATTTCAGTTTGTATAAACATTTTATTCGTCCTGCTAATATCCAAACCTTAAGTGACTTAATCAGCAACATGAGTCACTTTAAAGAAAAAAAATAACAATAAAATAATGTTTCGAGAGCAAAGAACACTTTAGGAACATAAAATACAAACAATTAGAAAAATCAGCAGTTGCCATGCATTTTTGGGAAAAAAAACACAACATAAATCCAGAACCAAAATTACTAAAACATACAACAGGAAAACAAGAACTGTCCACATGGTAACAAATCTTTATTTCAAAAAATAGGAACAAAGTATTCAATTTCGACATCCCCCAGAAAGATTTGTTCAGCAAGTTCCTCGAACTGCCACCAGAGGAGACCGATGACTAAATATTGCCAGCTACACCAATGAGAACCAGTCGATGTCCGGCTGAAGATAGAGGGAAGGCCTCTGAAACTATTTCCGGGAAAATTTAAAAGTAAGTGTTGTTTAGTGTCATTAATCGACTCCCAATTAATTTAATCAATAGACAAAGGTTGGCGAAAGAAGGCAAGGACCATTTTGTCCGCTGGTAAGATGATAGCCACTGCTTTTTGGGATTCTCAAGGTGTAATCATCATAGACTGTAATGTTCCACAATGCCATACAGAATTATTGGAAGCTTGTGATAGACTTTACCATACCGTACCGTGGCTAGGTAGGCGAATGGATTTCGTAGAAGGGAAGACGTTCAGAAACGTGGAGCTGGCAGACCGCAATCAGCAAGAGATGATGTGCATGTGAGTACTCTTAGAGTACTGCTGGAAGTACATCGTTGTTGGACTTGTATTGAACTAGTAAGGGAAAATGAAATTACCACTTATAGGAGTTAGCCTTAGAACCAGACAGCCAATAATAGCAATAGTAGAGCAGTCTGTTCGAATATTAGGACAACACGAAGCTGTGGATGGCATCCGTCCGCTCCCTGATGGGTTCCATCGAGTTCATGTTGGAGGAGATTACTTCTAAGCACTGCAATAATGTTTCTGTTCCAAAAATGTTTTATTTGTTGTTAATTCAAATGTTTCCACTAATTATTGTCGTGGCGATTCAGCAATGTCTGGTGACACAAGTGTCGCCAGGCATTGTTGAATCGCCGCGACATTATTGAATGACCTAAGTATACTGAATGTTTCAGAAATACTTTTACAAACTTCTGGTATAGGTTCCTCACACCAAAAGAAGGGAAAAGTTCATATGAATATATGTCCCATAATCCTTGGTTTTCGCGTTAATCCTGCCACAATGAAAGTGTGAGTTCAATGGCCTTCGGGTTCAACCTCAGAACTTATTTCTCTGTGCACTCATAGGAGGCTTTGACCTGTTGTACTAAATACGGTAGATGGCGAAGTGTTGCCATGGAGACTTGTTTATGTTTGTCATTTGTTATCAGTCTGCCTTGAACGTTTCAATTGTGTACATGCAGTGACTTAACTGCACGAGTTCCGTTCCATCATGGCTGAATATTCATTTCGTGAACAAGCAGACATTATTTTTATGTATGGTCGCGTATATGGTAATGTACGCGAGGCTGCACGGCTCTATCAGATGGAGTTTCCAGACCAAAGACAAACGAGTCATCCAACCTTAGTCGCTGTTTTGAGACAGGAACCGTTGCACCACGGACTATAGAGCGAGGAAGACCAAGAGTTGTTCGTACACCAGAACGCGAAGAACAGATGGTAAAGTGTCGAAGACGATCCAGATATCAGTACAAGCAAATTGTCTGTGGCATCTGGTACATCACACTGAGAGCAGCCTTCACGGTCCTTTACAAGAAGCTTCTGTATCCATATCATATTCAACGTGTGCAGGGCTTTTCGGCCACGGGATAACTTTTGCCGATGGTTTGTAGTACAAACAGCCACTCATTATTTGTCCTGTCAGTTTTGTTTACAGACGAGGCATCGTTTGGGAGAGATGGAATTACTAATTTCACAACCTACAGGTATGGGCATATCGTAATCCGTACTTCAGGCTAGATATCAGCAATAATTTAGTCTGAATATGTGGGCTGGCATTGTAGCTGACTGTGTGGTAGGTCCATACGTTTTATCAGCACGCTTATTGGTGCTGTCTACAGGGACTTTATTCAGCATTCTTCCCGACCTACTTCAGGAAAATTTGCCCCTGCAAATAAGAAGAAAAAAAACATCTGGTTTATGCATGATGGGGCTCTGGCACATTTTAGTCGCATTGTTCGAGATGCAATGACTGGTATCTACCATAACAGATGAATAGGCAGAGGAGGACCAGTTTCATGGCCTGCACGTTCTCCCGACCTCAATCCTGTGGATTTTTACCTCTGGGGGCATCTTAAATCATTGGTTTATGTAGCTGCCATCCCAAATGCAGAAACGCTTCCTTGACGTGTCATGGGAGCCTGCGAAACCATTCGCCACCATCCCGGAGTTTTTGAAAGGGTGTGACATTCCATGATTCGACGAGTAAGGCATGCATAGAAGCAAGAGGAAGACATTTCGAGCATTTATTATGAGTTTTGTGTGTCATAAGCAAGCTAGGAAGTTCGTACTGCCCGCCGTTCCCTATGCAGGTTGCGACCGACCTTCTCCCGGCATCCAAATAAGTCATAGATAAGAGCGCACGGCGCAGGGGTATTGAAACCCTTTGCCCAGAGAACAAAAATATCTTCGTAAACGCACAGCTATTTAGATCATTAAATGCAACATACAAATTCTTATATAGTACATACGGGCTTGTTTCTGGCTAATTTCATTATTTAAATGGGCACACTGTGGCAACACCTAAGCAATTATAACGCGGGTTGTAATATTTCCTGATCGAATGTAAAATAACATACAAATAATAATAAAATTAATTTCTTAAAATCTGAAGACTCTTACTATACAAAATACCAAAGCAGGAATTTTATTACATATTTACTCATCTGCGGCTGTATTACTAAACACAATACTGTACCTTTGAAACGATTTTTTTTTTTTTTTTTCAAATGAAAAAACTCATTCTATGTCCTGTCAAACAAGATTTATACCACGAAAATGTTCCTTCGACCTCACATGATGTGATCGGGGCACATTTTAAATATTTTATCAGTTCCTTATCAGTATTATAACTTTTTTGGGGATCCAAAAGAGAATCTTGCGTGCGGTAAATCGCACCGAATCCTGCACTCTTTTCAATTACACTTTTCATTTTCATCTTTATTTCAAGTAGAATGCTCGAGGTTTGGTAAATCCGTTTTGACAGTTCTACCTGCCGCTCAGATTCAGTCGGCCCCATACCTCTGGGCTGTAACAGTGTGATAGTTGTGGGTAACTCTTTGAACAAATATGCAGTCAATTCTACGAAGTTGTTCTGTTACTAGACATTTAGCAGTTTGTATGCTAAAACTGCCATCAATTTCTAAATTGGCTTTTACCGAAACAATTTTGTCATAATATTCGGCATAATAGATTACAGCCTCTACCCAAGTTATCCATCTGGTGAAAACTGGCCGTGATGGTAGCGATATGTCTGGTGCTAACTCTCTGAACAATGCAATCCTGTAAGATGCCTTCAAAAATATATTTTTCATATGAGCTACAAAGCTGTCTACACCTGCATAACTACATTTGACTGATTCGGCCACTTGGTGTAAAGCATGTGCTAAACATGTAATATGTATTAGCTTAGGATACAAGTTACAGTAATGAGTTGCATTCTACAACGAACCTTGCCCTTGCTAGTAGCGCTGCGTTGTGTAGCCATGCCTGTCCTCTCTTACACTGCTCCAGGAGATCGGTGCGAACTTCCTAGCCCTGGTTTATAAGTGTACCACTGTGTTGAACACCTCCTAATGAGAAAACATAGGATTATGGGACATATGTTCATATGAACTTTTTTCCTCCTTTTGGTGTGAGGAACCCATACCCAAAGTTTGTAGAAGTATTTCTGAAGCACTATGTATATTAGACCAAAATTTAAAACATTTTGTTCTAGGGGACTTTTTATGAGATAACAGAAGTAAACACATTCAATGATAATTTCGAAAAATTTGACCAAAATTGATGATATTTATGTCACATGTTTACCTTACACTACACATACGGTAACATTTTAAACAGATAAGATTTTTGGCTCAGATTGTCATGCAGGTACTGCACTACGAGGACGGACCCAAAAGAAACCGGACTCTAAGGGCTCTGCCACTCGTAGACGTAGTGCAGGGTTCTCACGCTAGATGGTGTTAGTAGAGACCTACATGAAACAGCT
This sequence comes from Mantis religiosa, assembly GCA_030765055.1. Lineage (NCBI taxonomy): Eukaryota > Metazoa > Arthropoda > Insecta > Mantodea > Mantidae > Mantis > Mantis religiosa. Next base: position 67,148,492 of record CM060951.1, on the reverse strand, counting down.
GTGCAGACGGCGTCAGTGTAGAGCTGAACGTGCAAGTGTGGTATTGTGTTTCTCTGACTATTGGCGGGTTACCTCTGCGAAGTCGTTATGGCAACTTTAAAAGAACAAAGGGTGTGTGTGAAATTTTGTTTCCTGCTTTTAAAACCTCCTACGGAGACAAACCAAATGCTCCAGGAAGCTTTCCAGGAGGACGCTATGAGCCGCACACAGGTTTTCGAGTGGTTTGGGCGCTTTAAACGTGGTGAGATGTGTGTTGAAGACCAAGTTCGTTCTGGACGCCCTTCAACATCGCGCAATGAGGAGTACATTGGTAAGGTCCGCCAAAAGATCAATGAGGATCGTCGCCAAACGATCGACCAAATTTCAGCAGCGACAGGAATCAGTTGGAACTCGTGCCAGCGGATTTTGAGGGAAGATTAGCACATGAGACGTGTTGCTGCTAAATTTGTTCCGCGTCTTCTCACACAGGAGCACAAAACTATCCGCATGAATGTGTGTCAGGGCCTGAAAACAGAGATTGCACGTGATCCAAACTTCTTGAACAAAGTCATTACGGGGGATGTGAGTTGGTGTTACGGGTATGACCCAGAAAGCAAGCAAGCGTCAAGCCAGTGGAGGACTCCCAAACTCTCCCAGACCAAAAAAGCAAGGCAAGCGAGGTCAAATGTGAAGACGATGATCACTGTCTCTTTTTATGTTCGTGGAATTGTGCATCGGGAATTCGTAGCCCCTGGCCAAACTGTTAACCAGCACTTTTACTTTGATTTTAAGGCGTCTGCGAGAGGACGTGAGGAGGAAACGCCCGGAACTTTGGCGATCAGGTGACTGGTTTCTGCATCACGACAACGCTCCAGCACACACGGCCTTACGAGTGACCCACTATTTGGCATCTCAGAGGTGGTCTGTCGTTCCCCACACTCCGTATTCGCCGGATCCTATTTCCACGAATGAAAAAAAACGCTAAAAGGGGAGCGTTATGACGATGTGGAGGCGGTAAAACAGCTTCGCAAAGGGCACTGGACAATATCAAACCTGAAGAGTTCCAAACATGCTTCCAACAGTGGTAAAAGAGACTTGACAAGTGCATCGCATGTAATGGTGAGTATTTAAAGGTGACAGAAGTAATTTTGTAAAAAGGTTCATCAATCAAGTTTTTACAACAATCCGGTTTCTTTTGGTCCCCCCCCCCCTCGTATAATATAGATCGTTTTCAAATCAGACTCATATGGGAAATAAGGTTTTCACAGCAGTAGAGAGGACCAACTCTATCTTGTGATGTATTCCAGGTGAAGGAAGTGTTCAATGTCTGCATTGCGTTAAAGTTAGATGTGAATCGACTCTTCCTGGATAGAAGCAACGAAATCTACTTCATACATTGAAGGATGTGACGGTAGGAGGTGTGGTGAGACACGGTGAGTATTGCGCTATTTAAACTAGGAAACCTTTAAGAAATACTATACAAAACTAGTTCACCTAAAGGTACATTCAACGGAGATACTTTCAGTTACACTGCTGAAATAT
>CM060951.1:67111971-67141971 GCA_030765055.1 Mantis religiosa | reverse complement strand
CGAGCAGAAGATGAAGAAAAGGTTTTTGACGCCTACATTATACAGCAAGCAGGCAGAACGAGACACGGAATTAAGATGGGGGAGGGTGGGGGAAGGGGATGTACCCTAGCTGTCATAACTAGGTAACATAACGAGGGGGTACCACGGTCAGGTAGACAGCCGTATTGTGCAGTAGTGGCGCAAGTCCTAGATCTCCTCTCCGTCATAAGTTAAATGTTTTACTGATGAATATAGGTCCTACACTGGCAAAATTGTCAGCTGAATATCAAACTCAAATTTGGCCAATAAGTCAAACATAAAATAAAATGGCTCTAAGGATTGTTTTTATTATGCATACTTCACCTTTATTAGTCTAAACGCATCTATGATGTCCTCTACCATTATCAGTTCGGTAAACCACTCTTTGAGTCAGGGATGTCCGGGTGGCTTTGTCTTCCGCAAAGCATATATTTATTTAACAGCGGTTAATGCCAATTTTTAGGGCATACGGCACTTAAGACGATAGACATTAAATTAAATAACTGGGAAAGGAATTGCGGGGTAAAAGACGTTATAGGCCGTTTAAGTTCGGGTATGGCATTTGCCATAAAGACAGAAAAATCTGGAAACCTATCAGGGAGTTGCTCCACAAGAATTTGAACTGCAAACCTTCCGTTCTCGAGTTCATGTCTTAGCGTCCTTGTCATTAAGAGGCAGTAGGTTCTTCATCACCTACTAATCATTGTTTCAAATAAGCTTGCCCCGTATCTTTTAACGCTCACGTGACCTAATCACCTCTCATTGGCTGCTGTCGTGGTATAGACTGTTATGCGGTAAAAGTGAGTTCGTTATTTAATATGATATATCTTAATATTTTCGAAGAGAATTGTCAACTTTATATTTTCATAACCGTATGAATTAAATATATCACACAACAGAGTTAATGTATCTGGAATGCATGTTAATTCTTAAACGAAATAAGAAGGAGGGTCCTTTGCTTCAAACCTATCTCTCTGGATGACTGGTGATAGCAGGTGCGTTTATCGGTAGAGTGACTTTTTTGTTTATATGACTTTTATTCCATTTAAAGGTAAAGCACCGCCTGCGACACTGAAAGCATTACCCAATTAGGGTAAAGGGAGAGGTAGCAGCCCGCGGAGCGATACATGTCAAGTTATTTGAAACAATGTATGTGGGTGAGGAAGTAGTGGTGAGTTTCTGCTAGCCAAAATACCAATTGTTTCAAGTTCTCGTAGGGGAGGGGATCCGTCCCCTTCAGCTGCCGTGGTGCGGGCGCTGCGGAGCCCTAGCACTCGTGGTACCTCTGACGTTACTAGAGCAACCTCGGGCCGAACATTCGAGCCCCTCCCTGATAGGTAGTTGTTCGGATTGGGTTGGACTCGAGGGGGCAGTGGTTCCCGATACCCGTGGGAGATCGAGTACGTCTCCGGACGGGGTTGAGGGAAGCCATTAATATCCCCGCGTACTAGCCAGCATAGCTAGTAGAAGGTGAAGATCACCAGGCGGCCCCACCGAGGTCATATCGGTAGCCTTCCCACTTTGGTGTTGACGCGCGTAAGTGTCGTATCCACTTTCATCCCATCTTAAGTCCACCGGACAAGATGAAGGGGGGGGGCTTGTTAGTCTCTAGATCTTACCCTATGGAAAGTCCCACGAAGGCGCCGGGCGGCCTTTCGGGGCAGCTCGGTAACTCCCTGGTCGAAGGAGGCCCGGGTCCTTGGTCCTACGGGTTTAGGACTAATGGGAGCAGATCTTCTGGCATGCATTGATTGATTGATTGATTGATTGATTGATTGATTGATTGATTGATTGATTGATTGATTGATTGATTGATTGATTGATTGATTGATTGATTGATTGATTGATTGATTGATTGATTGATTGATTGATTGATTGATTGATTGATTGATTCAAGTACTACGCCTTATGCTGCATTGTTCAAGCAATTTCGCGAATGCTGTTACTATTGCTGTAAAGTTGAAACATATTTACGCAGTACCTTTGTATTAAAATTAACCTGAGATTCAAGTGGATTACTGTGCATGCAACTACGTCATTATTCGTTACAGAACCATATTGTTATAGGATTGTTCTGTAGCTAATAAACACTACCTCCATCTTCAGCCAGTAGATAATCTACTAAGTGTGATATAGGCCATCGCTCCCCTATATTAAGAATTAACATTTCTCAATATTGTTTTATATTAACGTAGTCTTATTAAACCAGAATTACTCAAAATTGCTGAAACTAAAAGTGAGTAGATGACTAAAAATTTCATAGACAATCCACGTGATATATCGCAGAATTCACTACTGTGTGGCAGTGACAAGTCTCAAACACTTATTTTAGGAACAAATAAAAGCGAATTGTAAGTTTTTTTACAAACAACTTAATAATTATGTGGCAAAACTATAATGGTAGTAATTAAGATTGGCGCTTCATAATTTTCATATGAGATTCTTAATTGTCATTATAGCACAGACTATCTATGCTCGACCATTTGTTACAATATTTTATGTATAAATTATGTGTAATACTCTACACTTATCTGAGTCAGTGAATGCACTGAACTTACCATACGAAGTGAGTCAGCTGGCAGGGTAGTGGTATGTGCATAGACACTAAAGTGTTGTTAGCTGCAAATCTTCTGATTTTTGGAAACCTGTACTTTAATGAGGTCCATTAAAGTGCAGCAGTCAGATATATTTATATACATTTGAGTATGTTCGAATATAAATAGTTTTTAACAACTCAAGACTGTAGAGATTAACGAATGTTTGGAATAACGCTCAACGAGGCTTTTATTTTAAGGCAGTTTTATTCAGAAATTCACCCCAGTCGAGATTCCAGGTTCGATTAAGTGGCTAGAAGAGCCACTTAACCCAACGATATCCATTCATTAATTAAATATCATAATTAACTTAAAATCTTTCATAAAACACTGCCAGTCACTTCTGGATAAAGAAACAATAATTATAGCACTTATTGATCATAGTTGGCTGCCCGGCTTAGGAGTTAGCTTTCTAATCTCTAGTGACGAATTAAGCGATTTCATTTTTTTTCTTCTAATTTACGTCCTCCAACGTTAAGTCATATCGGACAATGAATGGAATAGGTGAAATGATGTTCAAATGAGCCCAGGGTCCATTGAGCTTAGAGTTACCCGACATTCGTCAGGATTTCATTTATCTATCCCATTCTTTAACAGCGTATTCAACTATTATCTAACGGGTTTTTTAACCCTCCCCCTTATCCGCTTGTAATTTTAATTCGTTGTAGTACCGATTATTCCTCATAAGGAATGAAAAATTATTAATATTCACACAAAAGGACGCGCAACATCGGCAAAACATTTAATTTCCTTAACCTCGGCTAGACAGTTTTTCATGTTCGGAAACACTGCATAATCCATAAGTTTCCTTTGCTAGAAAACAATCCTAGGTAGGAATGTTCAATCAATTTTTAGATAATTAAAGTAAACTTAAATCAATGTGACTTCTTTTTTGCTGTATAGTTATTTGATAACATAAGATATACATAATTTTCGGTATTGTGGAATCCCTCCAAAATATACAGTGAAATAATATCTACACTCTCAGGCCACCAATTTAATCTCTTTAGAAGAGACAATATTCTGAGTCAATGGATTGGAATACCCTTCCCAGTTGATATAAAATATTGGTTCATTGATTTATAAAGTTACCAGTTTTACCTCTTTATAGAATTATTTAGCATGTCCTTATAACTAATTTAACTTCATTTATTTTAAATGCAAAGGAAATAAAGCAAAAGTTTCTTCCCTGAGAGTTATTAGAACATTTTTATATTCAGAAATTCAGTACATGCATATAAAGAAGTAGAATAAATGTTATTCAGACGTTTCAATAATATAATAACGCACAAATATCTGTTTTATTTAATAATTAATATCAGTGAAGTAATACAACAAAGGATTGATTGTTAATTTCCAAACTCTTCTTCTGTTTGCTGGTGTTACCTCATAGCCATCTATCTATATTCCTTGCAATGAAATGTAATATTTGTGTTTTAATTTACGGAGTACAGCAGGTTATTCTGTGAAGGAAAAACTGATTCTACATCATTGCATTTTCAAATTTAAGTCAACACTTTTATCGGAAGTATGCCCTTTTAAATCTCCAACGCGTTCGTATTCAAACACAAGGTTTTGTTATTTCCTTTTTAAGTATTTTGTAATTTACAAAATTATTGCTTTATAACATGTATGTCAGAATGAATTAGAGTTTTCAATGGTGAATGAATTATGAAATTCATTGAGTTGTTTTTGAGATTACCGTACACATACTAAAAAGTGTTCCTACTTTATTATATTAGTATTAATTTAAAGATTAGATAATTATCTACACCTTAATAATGTTATACGGAGACATATTCACTTGGTGCTTTATAAACTAAGTCAGAATCCATAATATATTATGTTACTAAATTTATAATAATTTGGAAAGTTTCGTAAAACTTTTATACGCACTCTTTCTTGCATGTACACCACCTAATAATTATTTACTTATTCTAGAAAACTTGTATACTCAGATGTATAGTGAGAGTCATGTTCATTTGCCAAGGGACCCTGAGGCCACTTTTGCATTACTGAACTCTTATTACTTCATGAAAATAGATCAATTTATTCGTTATTATTTTATTTATTGCACTTCACTATACTGATAACGCTCCCTAAACATTTTCCAGAAGACAATGCAGAATTGAAGCACTTTTCTCAACACAAGTTATGAGCACATTAAATAATTTTCCTTATAGACTGGATTGGTGTTTGGTTGTGAAGAACAAATCACACAACACTTTCGATGATTATAGAGGCATTCGACGGCGTAATACGATATGGCAGATATCCACTCTTTCTCTACAGAGAAGAATAACTAAGTGACTATGATGATGCTGTTATTGTAATAAGGGAACTATTATGATGAAGGAGAACTCTTTCTCTTCTTCTACTTTCCCTAGTATTACCAGTTATCGTGGTGTTACAGGGTTCTTGTCCCTCTAAACCGTATGGTCGGGTGGAGGAACCGAAGCTCTGGATCGGATACAGAATCCAGGATGGAGATCAAGCCGGTGGGTGGTGTGAAAGTGAAAGAAGTGGATGACAGAATAAGGGCGAAATGAATGATAAGAAAGATAATAGTGCAATTGGTGTAATGATGGCGGGGGAAACTCGAGATACCGGAGGAACCCGCCCCAGCACCGTGTTGTCCACAAATTTCACTTTGTGGTTGCCTGGGAGCGAACCCTTAGTGAAAGTCGAGTGGTCTAACCGCTCGGCCACGGCACGGCCGACGAACTCTTTCTCAACATTCCAATAAGTTTTAAGCGATCTAAAGCCTTTTCCTGATTAGTTTTGCACAATACTTATTCTTTCATAAGAAACAACAATGATTTCAGATAATTTTTTTTTTTTCATTATACAGTCAATACAGCACATGGAACTAATGCACTAGCTCTTCAAGGTGGAAATTATATAGCCATATTGGAAACAAAAACATTAAAGAATGGCTTTGTAAATGCAATAATTTTATATAATACTTAAAAGTTAACAAACAGGGGGCTTATAAATCATACTTATACCACTTGATAAATAAACAGGCAGGAAGAAAATTAAGAAAGTCATAAATGTTTAACATCTACGCTCAATACCAGGTAATATGAATTATTAATATTGGAAACTTATAAAAGGATATCTTAGCCAAGGAAAACAATTTACTGTGATGTTAGTTTTATTACCTTGATTACTAAAATGCTGACAAAAACAGTTAAAGAAATAAACTAGGATAAAATGCAACAGTGGAAATGAGCACGTAACGCGACAACTTTGGTGACACTAATTGAGACGAGAAGAAACAGTAGCTAATGAAATGCTTTGCTGTGATATCGAAATTAAAGGATTTCCATAAATAAAGAATCATGATGGATTTCAAAGGAATGTATATTTGTGTGGAACGCGTGCAGGTGCAGTTGAGTTGAATAGCAACGCGGTTGAATAGTTGTTTTAACAAAAGAAAGGTAAAAATCAGTGTCCTTAGCGAGTTCTAAAGGGTAGCACTTGACTTTGTGAATAGGATATTCTTCGGATCCTTAATAATGGCATGGCAAAATAGTCACAAAGGGAATCTTTGGTTGAACAACGAGGGCTTCCAAAAGTGAAAGTCACATATACACCCACGCGTAGCTGTGGTCATTCAGTCCGAGGCGTGAAGCCGATCAGAGCAGTTATCTGGTTCTGTCTTGGTCGAAGGCAGACCAGAAGTGATGAGAGAAGATATTTGTCGGTTCATATGTACGTCAAGAACGAAATAAGTTTTATCGAGTAATAAGCATTTCATAAACAGTAACTCTAAACAGTGATATTGGTAACCCTTGGTCGGCAACTTCGAGTTTGATATTATGATAAAAAGAAACAGTCATTAAACCAGTTTGAAACGGGCATTTCAGTGTCATTAAAACTATTCTTATCATACACATCCACGCATACCCTGGGAAAAACCTCATTGCTTTACCCTGAGCTAAACATTACAAATTGTATCAAACTGTCGTCCCAACGTGGAACTCTTTGCTCGCCAATATTTTTGCTACAGCTGGGAATGGTGAGTTAGAAGTTAAGGAAGGAAAACAAATGGTGCAGAAATAAAAATGACAATAAATGAATAATGCCAAAGAAATTAATGAAATAAAGACTACAATAAATCGTTCCTCAATAGCATCTTTTTTCAGAAAATCGAAGGTCACACTGTTTTTAAATATAATGCTTAAAATTATTAAAGTTGCAGCACTAGCGAATGTAGTGTTAATAAAAACGGCAATACCACAAAATTGTATACGTTAATGACATTTTTTCCGTAGTATAGTTTACTATGAAAGCAAAGCTTTTTTATTATGACCAGTAAGCAAGAAATACTTATATTACTTTCCTGCCTTACGTTGATAATGGAACAATCCTGAAACTATATTTCACCCCACCATATACATGCATAGATTGGTGTGATTCCTGCACAACGTGTTCTCCACGTTGCTGCTTCACTCTGCCATTGGAAGATCGTTACGCACAAACTGCTCTACCTTCCCAGCCTTCAATCTTCCTTAAGAATGTGTTGTAGATCAGTCTTGTTGAGGAATTTACTGTGACCACATAGAAATGCGTTCTGTTATCATTATCGAGCTAGTTTAAAGACTTCTAATTTTTGTCGCCCCATATATGGAGACACTATAAATCTTATGTTTCCTGCCAATGGGATATCACCTCGCATGATAAGGAACGCTATTAGTCGGTCAGTGAAGGGTAAAGAAATAGGATGTTCTAAAGAAGCCTTGGCCGCCTATAGAAGATCTCCGGAGACAGAAGAATTTGTATCTCAGCATTAACTAGATTTGGAAGTAAAGATATAGCCTACCAAGAGGGATTTGAGCGGTTTCGTCTGCCGCGCGCATTCGGAAGGTCCGGGTTCGATTTCCCTGGACGACCTACCTGACCCATGGGTATTTACAAAGCTTTTCCAGAGTGGCCAAGCGAATGCTGGGAAGGTTAATTATATCCCCCGAATTTCCTGTCTCTCCATTTCATCTCCATTATAATTTATCATCTGGTGGTCTCTTTCAGGGTAAAAGTGTCGGTGGGTGAGACATCCGGCGGTGCATGCCAGGATGATATGCTCTGAGTAAACCACCTCCTCCTCTGGTAGGACGGTTGCTGGTCTCCGAACCCAGATCTCGTCCTGGGCTGTTTACTATACACAGTAGGGTAGGACATCCGTTGTCCTGGCCTGCAGGGGAAGTTTCCATCTAAGTAAAATGTTGGAATCCTGCCCTTTGCACTGTGGGGGTTCCTTGGGACGGCCACCCTCTGTCTCCTCTCTCCTCGTCCTTCCTGCTGGAGATGCCGAACTTGGGGCATAGGTACAACAGATCAAGACTGGTTGCACTGCCAAATGCCCTCCGTGGTAATGCTTATACTAAAGATATAGCCTCTGGCATATTACTAGAACTCAGTAATTTGTTTAACACTGCTACACATAGAATACCGTCAATAAATTTTAATTAATATGAAATCAAAGAGTATGACGTAGCATTTATGCAATGTTAATTAGTAAATAACATTTAACAAATACTGCTTATTAATGATGAGCAAACACTGAAGTATTTAGATATAAAGAAGGAAATAAATTAGTCATCTGAGTTGCCGATACGTCAGCATGCCTGCTGTAAAAGAACGTTACGAAAGAAAGGTGAAAAAGCAGAATCTTACTGTAATTTATATATCATTTATTGTACATGAAAGCAGGATCCTTACGTTCCCTACATTTTTTGGAATGTGTGCAATTGACTATGAAGGTTTGTCTTCCTCGCTCTTCTCCCTCCATTTTGTAAACCAATTTTTAAGTCGTTACGCAATCTGAGTGACATAGTGAAAAGGTGGTTTGAACTACAATTCTTCTTATGTTTATTCCTCAAATGTAACTACTGTAACGGTCATATCGGCCGTCTTTTACCTTTGGGAACTAATTTAACTGAAATAAGTAAGAAGCAAATAAATTGTAATCAGTTTCCATCTGATAGAAAGGTATTACCGGGAGAGGTGTATACCTATTTTAAGCACTACGTCCCCTAATCATTCACACTCTCATACTTGTCTCTGGGGAGGGTAGGGAATAATCTTGGTTAGAGAAAAAATTCTTTTCCCGTAGTTGAGAATCGAACCTGAGTCCCCTTGAAAAGGAACTACGGTGCCAGGTCGACAAGTAATTCTGAGTTGAAATCTAGGTCAGAAACATCACTACATACCGATTTATAGCCAATTTTTAGAAACGTTCATCCCATAGTATAAAACTGCTGCGATTTTTAGAACCACCTAAACAATGCGATCCACCTAGTAACCAACATGCAGAATCAGTCAAAAAGAAAATGGTCTACACAACTATGGAAGACACAGTAAGAGATACCTCCATACGTATACTACTGTATATAGTCATGATAAATTAATATATCATGTTGGCGTATAAGATCCATCGTATATAACTTGTGCTATTTGCTTAATAATCCTGAAATATCTGTTCCATACAAGCTCGAACTACAAGGCTACAACATAAAATCAAAATAAATTCAGACATCACAATCTGTCTTACAATGCTGTGAATTGAGACTATGGACTCAAATCTTTTAGAGGAATTAACTTTGTGATTCTTCCTATGGGTTGCTATAACCCAGAACTATTCCGCAGCACAGGTATAAAGGGCAATGCATTGATGTACACAATTAGATAAAATAGGAGTACAAATTCTGTGTTCTTCGAGATCGTCTTATTTACCTCCTCGATGCAATCTACTCGGTTATATGGTCCATTACTGAGAAGCTTAAATCGAGCATTTTTGGTCTCATCCTACTTCCTTATCTTACTCGATCCTACCCTCCATCAAGTATTCTATAGGCCAGTTGCATTTGTTCAACAATTAAAAACAGTTAATCCTAGTTACACGCAGGAACAAATGAAATTGTTAAAAACAATTTAGTTACAGAAGATGTTTGAGGTGGAATTTTTTTCACCTAAGAATGTGAATTGAATTCTCCACAGTTACGAAATACAGAGGCAGCTAATTCACTGGTTTACGAGCACATCTACTAATGATGTCAAATAAATACACGTTTTGTTTGTTAACGACGCTACGAATTGCCAGGATCACATCAACACCACTAGCGCACGGAATTTCATCCCACAAGAGTTCATTTACATGTCAGTAAGTCTACAAAACATGGGCCTCGCTTTTAAGCACACTTAAAAGTTATCGGTCTGGGCCAAGTTTGAATCCACGTCTTTGGGATCAGTAGACCAGAACCTAATCAAGTGAGCCAACGATATTGCCACGACAGAAAATCATTAATATATATTTCAAGGGCAGCTTTATTGTCGTCCTCTGTGATCTATGGGTAACATTCTATCCTCTAGTTCCCGAGGTCACGAGTTAAAACTCTTTTTTTACGTAAAATATCCTTAAGCATGTTTCCCTTGCAAGGGAAGTAAAGTGGGTGGTCCCGTGTCATAGATCTACGGGACGTAAAAGAACTTCAATCTGATAAAGAGGCGTTTGAACAAAATTACGAATTTTTCGCACCCAATACAGAATGGAAAATCAACGAAGTTACAGTTTACATAAATAAAAACTCAGTTTCAAATTTACAGCTGCTGTTGACGGAGAAAACACGTGGGCTTTGTTCTACTGCCACTGCTGCTTTTCGATATTGAAAATATACCGTTGGTGAATTGAAAGACTTTGGCTACGAAAAGCTTCTAGACCCGCAAATAATAAAAGAAGATAGCGTGAAAAGCCAGCAAGAGTGAGTTGTGAGTGAATCGGCCAAGCACTGCCATGTTAAAGGGAAACATAAATCAGTCTTCTGGTAGTGAGTTTAGTGGCCGTAGAGAACTTACGAGCAGCGCTAGTTAGTATGTACAGTAGAGGCGTACAAAACATCTGCACTTATGGTACAGCTGCAATATGCTTTATACAATTGAAAACAAAAATGAAAGTAAGTGTATGTTCTGCCTTTCCAGTTATTTTGATAACTGATAAAATGAGTGCAGTATTACCGGTGTTGCCATATAGTCATAATGTTAATGAAGCATTTACATATCAAGAAATAATCTAAAACAAGTGATTGACACGTTTTTGTAAATGAGTACAGTGATGATAATGTCAAGTAATTGCACATAATCCTCGATCTGTGGCCAGTCACTCGGTTTAAGGCCTCCATAAGCTTGTAGGTATATCAAAACCTTTCTATGTACTATAGCAGAAGCATTCGTGCTGATTTGTTTGGAAGAGTTTTTTGTGCCGATGTTGCATGCATGCGCGGAGGTGTGTGCAGATGATCATGAAGTATAAACCAACAATCTGGAGCTGAGTCCATGGCTCCCAGCAATATAGTGGTATGCCTGACACCTTGACCAGCGCCAGGAAGGTTTTATCACTATTTGTTTTAATCTCCAACACGCAACCTTCCTTTTTATTATTATTTTTTATCGCTATCATCATTGTTGTTTATTTATTTTCCCTTTTTATGAAAACAGTTGCCATCTCACTCCATCGTTTTATAGATAACAATCGCAGGTGTGCCAATCGCCCGCGGTAGCAAGCTCATGATTTGTATCGAGTTGCTTCCAAACTTATAAAATATATACATATTATCTCTCTGCTTTATGAAAGAGTGTATTCGCGTTTAGAGAATATTTGACATTTAGCACTCTACCATCTAAAAATGCTGCGAACGCATTTTTGCGTATGTTTAAAAAAACATACACTAAACTCTCGCTAATCCGGCCATTCCTGCAGACATGGGTGCCAAATTATACATTTTACTTTATTAATCCAAAGATAAATTAGTCTTTAGAAAAACTTATGTGTGCACAGTATCACTGACTATGAAACATGTCCGGAATTCGTAGTTGCCACAATGATAAGCGACGGCGGCATGTCTTATCACGCAATCGCTTTACGACCATTACATCGGTAATACATCATTTGGTTGGTTCAGCTTATCCAAAATTTCGAGTTTCTGTTTTAGGTCTAGGTAATGAGTTTCCTTTTAGAAGCCATTATATGTATTGAACTCTAATGGAAGCCATAAATTCATATACATAAACATTAGCATACAATAACAATAAAATCGTTGACACATTGCCGTGTGTCATTTCTGCATGCCATTTCGCGAGCTACAAGAGATCGGTTGTGGCCCGGATTACTTTGAGACCGGACCACTGAGGGCCGGATTAGCGAGAGTTTAGTGTATGTCTGTAAGAAGCGAAATGCATAATATTATAGAATAAACATTGAAAACACATTGCGTTTTACTACTTGCAACTTCTAAAAACAACATGTAGGGAAGAAAAAATAAATTGTGGACCAAGACAGCTCAAGTTCTTTTAACGATCAGTTTTATCAGTCCATTTTGACCAATATACGGGAAGGACCACTGGGGCGTGCACCCATTTCCAATAAAAATCTGATCTTTGACAATCACGCAAGTTTCTCTATGGGTGCATTACTATTTATTCTACGGACTTAAATTTCTATCATGTTAATCATGTTAAACACTCCTCTGATGAGTTCAGTACTTAGTTTATAAATAAGTACAGGGACATAGAAGAAGAGACTGTAGACAGTTGTAAAACATTAATGAAAATTTACATCTTTACATCTTCTCTGCACGAGCTACTCAGAAACAAGATGATTCACAACAATGAACTTCAAATTATATTGCTTAAAGCACTTACCAATCCAAAAGAATGATTGCTAAGTTTCGGAAGTGGTTAGTCACACGAGAAAGCTTAATTGCCATAAATCTGTTATTTGTTAGTTGAAGGCAGGTTTTATTTTTTTTTTTTCTCCATCAGTAAGTGTTGTGTACGTTTTATGGTTTCCCAGTCAAAAAATTAAATAAGAAAATGAGTGTTTCATATAAACTTCAAAATTCAAGATTTGCTCATTATTATTTAAGGTGAATTGAATCATTAGTAGATAAATTAATGGTTTATAATTTAATATGGGAGTGGTTTGGGTAGACGAAGTACTGGATGACGAAGAGAAGCCCATAATAGCGATGATATAAGAATTGCAGTAATGTTTCGAGAATCCATTTTTTGCAATCAGTTAAGACTGAAAATTATTTAAAATCTTTACAGAACGATCACTAAATGATATTTGTACTTGCTCCAGAACAGAAATGAAAAACAAACGGAAGCTACTAACACCAAGCTTCCAGTCGATTGCACAACTCATATAAAAGTCCTGAAAGTCAAACAATAAATTTAAAATACGTTTATCAACACTAAGAAAAGTATAGATGCCAAGTAATTTGCCTAATCACTGTTGTGTTATGGTAATATCTCTTAGGGTTAAATTATTGTCAACTCGTTGAGAAAAAAAAAAGTTAGTTTTTGTTTTTGTTCCTCAAAGAACTTTTGTAACCGTTTAAGCATAACCATCGGTAGGTAACAGTCAGGTAATTGTAGCTAATGCTGCATTAAGTCTGCATCAGAACTTGTGGGGTGATCTGAATTAAATGTAATAGATAAACAAAGTTCTTTTTCTACGTTTACACTTTTAAAAGAAATCAAACTTAAAACTGTTGAGTTGTAAAAATATGGCTCAGTTAAAAGCTTCTTGGTGATATTTAGAAACTTTCTAAAATATATTTTAAAATACCTACAGCTATTAGTATGTTTATAATTCTGCTTGTAAGAAACACTTGTGATTTGCGATAGTTTTTAGTGGTGAATTTTCTTATAAGTAAATTATTCCCTTGCCCTGTGGCAAACATTTTGCGTTTCAATAAAAGAAGCTTAAGAGATATTAGCATCAATATCCCACCTGAAATTTATTTATGAGTTACAGATGGATTTGAGACCAAAGCGTAGGTAATTTGTAGTACCTGTGCTCAAACCAATGCCAACCTATTAACTTAGAGTAGGCAGAGAAATAACTTTATCCAAAACTTTATTGTATAATCTATATAAAATACATGACAGTCGCGTTAGTACAACATTTCAGACTTCAACTTTCTCTACTACGAGTAAGTATGTACTTAAAGTACATTACTTCAATACTTACTTCAATACAAGATTTTACCGGACATACACGTTTTGAGAGTTTCGGAATCAAAAAATAACTAAATAAAACATTTTTAGAAAAAGCCATGCGCGGCGCGCGCGCGCGTGTGTGTGTGTGTGAGAGAGAGAGAGAGAGAGAGAGAGAGAGAGAGAGAGAGAGAGAGAGAGAGAGAGAGAGAAGGACGCGCGCGTCTGTCTGTCAAAAGCATAACTAAAAATCTAATAGTTTAAGTAGCAAACTTTGTATTTATGTTTAGAATCTTCCAAAAATATGACACGATTTTATAGAAAATCTCCCATACCGAACTACCCCTTCTATTAAGGATTTTTCATATTATTTTTTATTAACATATACCTTTAAGATATTTTCGTGACATCTTGAATTTTCCAGGCATAGCCTTTTTTTGTGTGTGCGTGTATGTAAGTGTGTGTATGTATGTATGTATGTGTGTGTGTGTGTGTGTGTGTGTGTGTGTGTGTGTGTGTGTGTGTGTGTGTGTGTGTGTGTGTGTGTGTGTGTGTGTGTGTGAAGGAAGGACGCACACGTCTGTCTGTCAAAAGCATAACTAAAAATCTAATCGTTTAAGTAGCAAACTTTGTATTTATGTTTAGAATCTTCCAAAAATATGACACGATTTTAAGGAAAATCTCCCATACCGAACTACCCCTTCTATTAAGCAGTTTTCATATTATTTTTTATTAAAATATATATTTAAGATATTTTCGTGACATATCTTGAATTTTCCAGGCATAGCCTGTGTGTGTCTGTGTGTGTGTGTGTGTGTGTGTGTGTGTGTGTGTGTGTGTGTGTGTGTGTGTGTGTGTGTGTGTGTGTGTGTGTGTGTAATTTACGTCCTCCAACGTTAAGTCATATATCGGACGATGAATGAAATGGGTGAAATGATGCTCAAATGAGTCCAGGTTTCATGGAGCTTAGAGCTACCCGATATTCGTCTTTCAGGATAAGGGAAAGCACCGGAAAAAACCTTATCCAAATAACTCACCCTTACATTCGAACTCGGGACCTGTTGAACGTGAGGCAGTGGTAATCAGCACCCTTTAAAAATAAGCATGCCTAATGCCAAGTATAGACATTGACACTAGGCAGAAATATATCTATTAAAAATAAATATTTAAAAAATAAATAGAAACAAAAATTGAAAAGGAAACAAATAATAAAAGCAGGTTAATATAAAGACAATAAAAAGGAACTTTAAATAACTATGGAAAAAATACACTATTAAATATAAATTATATATAAATATAAATTATATATATAACAATCAACAATGGCAAAAGCCAGCGATGGACTATAGATTATGTAACAAAAATAACAAACAACGGAGAGTAAAAAAACAAAATAAACTCTAAATTCTAAAATTAACCCTTGCGATATAACGTAAGGCTTTCTCCACCGCAGAGTTATTGTCTGCCAGAATCTCCGACAGTCTGTCCGGTATCTGCAGAGATTCCCGAAGGTCTGCTAGGTGAAAGCACTCTAGCAGCACATGACGGACCGAATGAGCCCGACTACACAGCGGACAAACAGCGGCAGGGTCCTTCTTGAAAAGATGGCTGTGAAAAGCAGCAATGCTCAATACGCTGCAAAGCCAACCTAATTTCCTCCCGACGTGATAAGCGACAGGAGGTCGCCCAGTTAATCGGAAGCTCCTTCACCGTTCTAAGCTTGTTTCCACGCAGAGCAGACCACTCATCGCACTAGCGCGACAGTGCCGCTCTACGCACAAGCCTAAGTCTTCCGCGCTGACGAAAGAGATATTAACACTCTACCCTATGGTTGCCACCTTAGCTGCCGAATCCACCAGTTCATTTCCCTACAAGCCTACATGATCAGGCATCCATGTACATAACACACTAACGCCAGAGGCGTGCTAAACGTGGAGGGCGTCCTGGATACGCTGTACAATAGGATGGTGGTTGCACAACTCAAGAAGGCTCTGAAGTGCGCTAAGGGAATTACTTAGGATAAGGCAATCACCCAGATTTCTTCGTCGAACGTGTAAAATGGCTCGGTACATTGCATAGAGCTCCGCGCTATAAATAGATGTGCCGCCATGGAAACCGAATATATAGGGTACGGCTCCAACACTGTTCGCACATCCAACACTGTTAGAACTTTTGGATCCAACTGTATAGATTAAAATATGGTCTTTATAACCTGATATAAATTCTAGGAAGGAACTGCGGATACTAGATGTGGGCGTCGTTGACTTCCTGTGCACAACCATCCCAAGATCTAAGTGAGATTCTGCACGCAACCAAGGAGGATACACTCTTTCGCCCTTAGGGAACAACCTTGGCATTTCAAGTGCATGCCCCCTAGGAAGCTCCCTGGAGCAAAAACCTGGCGGCTTTGGACTTAGACCTGTGTTCCTATAAAGTACGTGAATTAAAGTGTCGAAAAAGGGTGCAAATGTTGGATGCGAAAGCACACTATTTAACACACAGCCGTAATTGCTCAGGAGAAGGTCCCACGTATCTTGCAGAGGAGGTTCTGCTGCTTCGGCTTAGAGGCCCACAACTAGATTAGTTGGAAATGCTCCAATAGCTAAACGAAGGCCAGAGTTATGGATCGTGTCTAATTTCTTCAGCACAGATGGACGAGCTGAAGAAAAAACGATGCACCCATAGTCCAGCTTGGATCGAATCAGTGTGTGATACAAACGAAGCAACACTGCGCGATCCGCTCCCAACGATTTCCCACTAAGTACCCGCAGTATAATAAGAGAACGCTCATATCGTGCTTTCAGCAGTGTTACATGCGATGTCCAGCTAAGCTTCCTATCAAAAATCAGTCCAATGAACCTCGTTTCATCTGCAAATGGTAAGACATGCGGGCCCACTTAGAATGAAGGTGGTAATCGACTGCTACGACGCTAGAAGTTGACGCAGACTGTTTTCTCCGTGGACAACGGAAGTCCGTTCTTGGTACTCCAATCGTGAAGATTGTCTAAACATTGCTGTAGACAGTGCTCCAAGAATGGAGTACATCGAGAAGTGCAGTAGACGGTAAAGTCGTCTACAAAACCCCTCGAGGAACATAATTTAGAGATACAGTTAATAGCAATAGAAAACAGTATAACACTTAACACCGATCCTTGAGGAATACCGTTCTCTTGGGCAAAAAGGTTCGAAAGGACTGAGCCCACCCTTACTCGGAAACCTCTCTAACCCGGATGTCTTGGACCGCACGCTCGTCTATAAAACGGGGACATTTTCGTGAACTCGATGGATGTTCACCGTTGCAGTTAATGCATGCCAGAGGTGTTGTACATGCATCTTCATGCAAGACGCCTCCGCAGCTAACACAGGTAGGTACGCCGTTACAATGATCACCTGTGTGACCAAAGCACTGGCACTTATATATAGCATCTCAAGGGGTTAGGTATATACGGCCTCACCTCTATTGCTTCATATCCTGCCTTTCTTACCTTGCCTTTATCCTTTGTGGGAGGTCAACGGTATCAAAGGTTAGGAACAGGGTACGAGTAGGCACCAATTACCCACGCTCTCGCCGTTGCACACGATACACTACTGTGACACCTTGGTCTTCAAGGTTCTCCTGAACGTCTTCGTCATGCCGTCCAATGCAGTGTGTTTACCACACCGCGCGAAGAGTTCTGGGACTTGTGGACTATAAGGCTAATCGGATAGCTGCCTAACATTATTGCTTTCAATATCGCCGCTGGCTGGGAGACGAATTGTGTTTTAACCAGGAGCGTATTATTTCTCGACTTTGTACAGGACTTAACTGCGCCAGTAATTTTATCGGGACCCTTTTGAATAATAAAAGGGTTCACCAATGGAAAGTTCTCATCTTCCTGTGTTAGTTTTACCGCTAAGTAGCGAGGACCAAATGACTCAACTACTTCTTTTACACTGCTCTTCTTTTTTTTTTTTTTTTTTGTCATAGCGACAATGTCCCCCACCATTGCAAACGTCTCCCATGGCGTGCTCACATCCTGGGCGCCACCCCAGCTTAGGTGAGAGTTCTGACCTAGACCTTGCTCACCTCAGGGTCTCACCTGCCAATATAAAGACAGAGGGACCGAATCGCCTTCAGGAGTGTATCGGCTCATGTAATGGCCCCTCCCCGAGACTGGCCTTTATCAGCGGATACCAACACAGTCCTACTTGATAACCAGGGGCTGGAACCTACATGTTACCCAGTTACCCCCTACGCCTAACGCGCAATGCTATCCGCCAGACAGGTTTTGAGGGAGTAACAGATTTTTGGGTCCAGCACAGTTGTGAAACTAGGTTGTTTGGCATAAGCTCTCTCACCACTTAGAGGTACCCAAACGAGAGATTTAGCTGGGGACCGAGATCGCCAATCCCGTGGCTACCGAAGTAGGGCCCTGGAGGGCATGTTTTTGAAGCTAAGTACTTTTGAGATATTCTTGTATAGGTTCACATTTTAAAATAATTATACTTTTCTTAAATAGAAAATCCTTATTTATTTTTCTTCTGTTTTGTCCATGCAAGGAGAACTCAACGTTCTTCAAAGTCACTATTTAGAGACTTTCTCTTAAAAGATTTGACTATCGCTTAAAAATACGGCATTTTCCTATTTCCATTAAACCTACAAGAAAATTGTAATAGGGAAAGTTCTCAAATGCTTGACTCAATTAACATGCAGAAAGAAGATGAATTTTTTGCAAGAACAGTTTGTACAAGAGCAGTAGAGAAAATCATTTTAGTGGAGGACATCAGAATCTTTGCTGGAAAACCTATATCGCATTACTGTTTTTCCATAATTATTTTCCGAAACTCAGCAGTGGTATATCTAAATAACAAAAAAGTACAATTTCGCAAGACACAAGACGGCAAGATTGGACTGTAACAAGTTCCTACTTATAGAGAACATGAAAGCTAAAAGAATATAAGAACGAAATCAAGCAAAAATGAGGCGTTGGTGCACCTTGAAATGCAAGGGAGTAAAATACAATTACCTGTAGACGAACATTTTTAGACGCATTTACTTATATGTGAGTACTATTACCCAAAGGTTTACGATTGCTGGTAAATTACAAGTATCATTGTCAAGTTAAAGAAGGGCCAATGACACAAACCTTGACATAGGTATATATGTTTATTTGTAAATGAAATAATCTCCCAAAATTTGAATAAAGTCTCATAGTTAAGGGTTTGCCTTGTTAATTGCAATTAATGTGTTGGAACGCTAATACAAACAAAGTATTTTCCAGATCATAAAGTTAACTCGTATAATGATCAGCGCTTCAGCAAAATCGTTTGTAAAGCTATGCAATTACTATATATTAACTCGAAATAACATTACCATAAACTTTGCTTCAGGTTAGTATGAAATACGTCATGAAGGTTATATGTTGTTCAATGACGTCCAGGTAGGTCATTTTGAATACACTTTGTTTATATTACTTCACCTTTTAGTGCCTTCAAGGGAAGCAACAAAAATTAAGTGAAGTACACATTTATAAGAGTGATTAGTTTTAATTTATAATGTCTTGAGTAAAAAATAACCCGGTGGTCAAGCACCTTTAGCGAGGCACGATACGGGATGCGTATCGTGACATAGACCATTCCTGACCGGCGCTCATCACGTTTACAATTCTGGTTCCCATACTATCGACATCTAAATTGCGGGCCATAAAAACCCAGCATGCAGGCTTGTTAGCTCCAATTGTATATGGCTTCGATGATACGTTTATGTATACGACAATGATGGCGTGGCTACTCTGCATTGACAATATTTCCGTTATGAGGCATTGTTTAAGGACCGTCCTTATGTCCTCCGAAATATCATAGAATGCTCTAGGTTTCGATTCTTCCAAAACATTCTAAACTTTTCACTTTCTTTCTCTCCCTTGTGTTTAGGTACTGGTGCTGTAACATAGATAGTTAATTCCATTTGTTCGGAAAAACGGATATTAAAAAAAAAGACAATTGTAGTTGCTTGCAGCTAAAATTGAGCCTTGAACACAAGAATCCTGTGCTTAGGTGTAACCACTTGGCATCTGTGTTAAAGAAAGAAACAAAGAAAGAGAGAAAGAAACGAACAACAAACAAACAAAGAAGAAAATAAGGAAATCCACCCTGAGTAGGATTCATTTGAAAATTGATATACAAATCTGATGCGTTTTGTTAACAAATTCAGTTTCCTAGGCCGACGCAAATAACTACTGTTATAATGATAATCATCATTAGTAATTGTAGCAGTACTTGTCGCAGTAGTACAATAACTGCATAAACGTTATTACAGTTACGAGAGACCTGAAACTTTCCTGGCGAAATATACTCAAGATGTTCTAGGGCTTCAAGCCCTAGATTCGTAGTGTTTCCTCTTTGTTAATTTTGTTATCTCCTTTTAGTATATTATTAGGTTGTCTCATAAGTAACGTCGGCTTTTTGATTTTGGTGTTTTGGAAAATGTATTGCGTTCCTTTGGTTTGGCAATGCTATTTACAGGACGCCATGGCTGGTGTTGCGTACATTAGTGCACGTATCAGTCTTCAGTTGTTAATAAACTATCACAAAATGGAGATAACAAAGTTTGAACTTAGAGTCCTTCTAAAATACTAATGGAAACAAGATTGTAGAGTCACTGCCGCAGCTCGAAAAATATGTGAACTGGACGGAGAAGGTGTCGTCAGTGAGCGTATGGCACAACGATGGTTCTAACGTTTCCAAACTAGAGACGAAAACGCTAAAGAAACATTCTGGAAGAGCTAAAGTATGGAATGTTGAGGATACAAGCCAAGCTTTGTGAGCAAATCCGGAAAAAGGTACCAGTAGGCTTTCATAAGAATGTGGTGCATCACACTTGGAAAATCATACAGAAGATGTAGATCTCTACCGCATGAACTGGCACCTCAACAGGCTGAACGTAGAGTAGATATCTGTCTTCAGCTTATGATTATATATTTGTAAGGAGAATTGTCACTTGTGATGAAAAATTGGTAAATTACTGAAACCCTGATGCATGGAAACAGTGGCTTGATCCCCGCCAACTTGCCAAAGTCATCCTTAAAAAGAATCGGGCAAAAAGTAATGTTATGTGTCTGGAGTGAATTATGTGAATTTTGAAGGCGTGATTCACTCGGAGTTTGTTCCAAACAGGTGGGCGATATATGTGTATCTTTGTTCTAAACAACTGGAACGAGTTCATGAAATTTTGAGACGGAGATACTCAGCATTATTTAACCGAAATAGAGTTCTATTTTAACAGGACAGTAAAAAAAAGCACGAAAAATCTTGGAAACAAATTCAGGAATTGGGAGGAATTGAACTCCTATCACACCCAGTATACAGCCCTGATCTCGCACCATAAAATTATCATATTATTCGATCCATTGCCCATTTTCTACGTGGAAGAAATTTTGACAACATTTAAGTAGTACAAGTAGGTGTCACAGAATTCTTCGTATCAAAAACCATAGATTGGTACCATCGTAGGATAGTAAACCTTACTGAATGATGGCTCAAGAACATAGAATCTAATGGTCTATTCTTTTAAAATTAGTTAATTCCTTTCAGAACACATCTCAAATAATCGCTTCTCTTAAAATACGACTTTGCTTATGAGAGAGTATCTATAATAACATATACAGCTTTATCCATTCACCATCCTGATGATGGAAAGGTGCACGCTCCCGAAACATCGAAGTTTAATCGTCATTACACCTGGCTTGAAGCCCTAGAACATCATGAATATATTTTTATAGCTACTAACGCTAATATTATGTGAATATTTTTATAGGCAGCTAGACTTAGGAAAAGCAAGTTTATACGCTTAAACGATATGTACAAATAATGTGAACAACAGTGGCTAGGAGTACACATAATCTGGTGAGTGCTGTCTACAAACTCAACGGACTGTACGAGGGATAGGGTAATTTATCTGAGGCGTCCTTGCCCTTAAGTAAACTTAATTTCATATCCTTTCTGGCTTGAATACTTAGAAATGCCTTTGCCTGGTATGATGAAAAATTAACTTATCAATTATTTATCTTTATTTTTATTGTTAATTTTATAATTGATTCCTCATCTCACATTTGATGTTACTCAAGTTTATGGATAGACTTTCCATTTGATACAGTAACAAACGGCCGGAAGTATTAGAAAAAGGTTGATACTTCTGCAGATTCAATCTAATGATTCTAATCACCTCATGTTACTACTCCATTTAGACTTAATCCTGTCGATAAAAGCAATGGAAGCATTGAAATATTTGAGAACAATCATTTAAGGCACTTCAAGTAACCAAATTTGCAGGTGTCAAAAAGTGAGCGGAACATTCTTAAAGCCTTGGTCTATCAAATTGTAACATATCATTAAAAGTTTGTAATTTTGACAAGTTTTGACAAGCTTCCTTGCCGGTTTATTATTCACAAAATATTAGATTATCTCCTAATTCTAATTAAATTGTGCAAGGTTGAAATCAGCTTGTAATAATTTCCCAAATTAACATTTTACAGTATATTTGCATCAATAATATAGTTAATACAGTGCACTTCGATATTTCAGCGAAAATAGTTCGCATTCACTCGTACATTTTAAGCTGCATTTTGCTCTGAAGATAAAATGTCTGTAGTACTGGAACAAAAGCCTTCACGATTTTCTTCCTACATTTCTATGTCATTCCATTGTGTTTATCAGTTGCTATATTATACAAAATGCAAACAATTGAGTTAAAATTTCGTTGGTAAGTGTGTGGATACCACATTATTATATTCTGTTAATAAATTCAGGTCTAAAATGGTTTGTTTACGTGTTGGAATCTTTGAAATACAACTAAAGGTGGTCAAACTGGCAGCCGCTGACTGATGTCACTCTTTCCAAGAGTTAACTCTGATGCGCACGTGTCTATTGACATCCACAAGGGTTGATAGGCCTTTTTTGGACGTTAGCTCTTTTAAACTTCTCTCCAAATCTTGCAAACATGGTATGGGCTGAGCGACCTTTTTTTGGCATAACGTTGTCGGTGCGGCTGTCGCATTCCTTCGAAAGTATTGGACGAGAAATATCTCTGTGGAAGTTACGTTTGTGTACATGAGCAATACTACCCTTCAATTAAGTTATTCAAAAGGGAAATTCTCAATTCAGTTCCAGCGTTTATAGAGCTTAGTTGCTCGCAATGTATCAGAGGATAAAGGGGGGGGGGGAAAGGTCCTTAACCAGGTAAGTCATCCAATTGCATATTCCAATTCAGAGCGTTTTCAGTGCAAGGCACGATACCTCCACAGTTTTAAGTTTTTCGTAGTTGCTGGGGTATACAAACATGTTTATTACTTTAAACATTATAGTTTCCAAAGTGTAGTGTACTCGCTCTTCACACTACTGGCCTAGAAGTGGAGAGAGCAAAAGAGATTAGATAAATAGAGGGAGAATAGGAAAGGGAGGTTAAAGAGAGGAAAGGTGAAGTTAACAAAGAGATAAAATATCTCCGCGGCTAAACTATTATCAGGATATGGGTTTTAATTAGAGTCTAGAGATTAGAGATAGTCTATTACGTCCCATGAAGGGCAAAGGCCTCCATAATTAGGGTAGCTATGTTGACTCCAACATGTTGGGCTTGGGCCGGTTTTTATCATTTTCTCTTGTTCCTATTCGCACTTATTCACTTGCACTCGCACTCGCCTACTCCTACGTTTGCACTTGCATTTTGTCGCCCATGGATCTCCACTTCCTTCTGTAAATAGCGTTGTAGACCATTCCTGTCCTGCTTGTACTGTGAAGAAGCCCGCCCATCTCTGTCGTGGTCTACCTCTTTGGCGTTTTCCTGCGTGCGAGGGGTTTTAATACCCATTTCAAAATATGTTAGGGAATTGATTAGTCTCTCTCATGTACAAAAGATCTGAAGAAAAATCTCTAGTTTTTAATATCACCTTCACTAGATATGCAGGAACATCACAGGAAAAGGTAAGGACATTGTATCACTACCTTTTATCTGCAGTTACAGGTCGTCCCAAGTTTCCTTCACACTGTATCATTCTTAATTCCCCTGTGCTGCTCTTAATGATATAGTTTTTGCAGAATTAACGCTACTTGTATGCAGGGCTTATTATAGGTTTCGTCTGTGCTGTTGTAAACAATTAAATTTCTTATACATTTTGTGTCCGTTTTTAGTTTAGATAATCATCTACTATGTTTTTATGCTGTGATTAAATTACCGTGTCAGAAAGGCAAATACAAAATGTAGACGGAAGCCTTGGCTTGAACTCTTGGTGTGCATGTTAATGTATGCATGTGTGTAGCTATGCTTGAGAGAGAACGCTATGCGCATTTATTAAATGATGAAACAAGCAACGCCGCTGCAGACACCTGACGCAGCATTAGCCAACAAGTAACAAGTTACGTGACTGTGCTTTATAATATGAATAATAAACACAAAGTACACAAGTTTTAAAGTTGTGGTAATATTATCCATGTAGATTCACTCTCGTCATCTGTCTTAAGATTCGAAGCACAAGCCGTGCTATAACATTCAGTGCATTGATTTCATTCAGAAAAAGAGCATTTTATGATGTTTGTAAAACATTCACAACTGTACAGTGTATGACCAGGCATGTGCCATAGAAACTTCAAAAATTAAATAACTTTCAGCACAGTTGCATTTTACCACAGAATACGGCATCTCTACGTGCAACGTTATCAGGCAGGGTCATGGTTTCGAATTCTGTTGTGGAACTGATTATACTTTGTCTTTTGGATTTCATACATCTGAATTAAACACATCGTATGAAGATAAATAGAGATAAGCTTTTTAGGACAGCCGCATATTACGGTCTTCCACTCGCCATACGTTTCACTCGGTACTGAATAATTTTTAAAAAATATATCTTTAAAATGTTCATGAGAAAATTTTCTAACATTTTAGAAAAGATCCAATTTAGGTTTCCTGGCGTTTTAAACGTGATCACACGTATGCTAGAGTGTTTAAATCTTTAAAACCTTACTTTTGCAATCTTTTCTTTGAAACTTTAAAATACTACTCTTTTATTCATTTTTTTCCAGATTTTTTAAATATATTCTTTAAAGATCAATGTAGAGATTTAAGGAATCTTCTCTTTAATTAAGTAACTTTAGTTTTTAAGGTTTTAATACATGGTATATATTTTTGTATAAACTTAAAAATACTTTATCACTTTTTCCTAAGGGAATTTATTTTATACGAAATATTATTTTAATTAAAACTCTATATTCACAAAATAATATCAACATTTATTTATACGCATTATAATAAATAGTAAGCAAATGAAACAAAGATTTTAAAAATTATTCAATTTGGCTTCTTAAGGTTGTTATTGATTTTCAAAATTTAAAATCTTAATCAACTTTTTATCCAATCAAAATTTATGTTTGAAACTTATGCTATTGGAAATATAGGTACATGAAAATTTATGTTTTAATCAGATCTGTTATAAATTAGTTGAAATATATGTTACTATAAATTTCAGCAAAGAGCATTTACGCAAGAATTGACTTTAAAGAATAAACACCACCACAGCATGATTTGCTCACTGATATCCTTTATTTACAGGTCTATCTTTAAACCAAACTAACTGAAAAGCAATACTTCACAATATTTGTAGGTACAGCTGCAATGCCAACTGATCAAACGAATTATGGAACTTGAGTTTGATTATAGTTGATACAGCATAACCATTACTAATGACTTCATTAATTGGTACGTTTATATTAACTTCTTTGCCTCAGTTGACAGAGGAATAAAATTAAAAATTGAAAGTGCATGATACGTATGAATTTACATTTTTTATGAGTAGGTAAGGAATAATGTATATAAAATTAAAATAAACTATATGCTAGCTCACCGTATTCAGGGAAAAAATCTTTCCAGTCGTAAATAAATCCCATTTCAGCTACAATTTGCATAAATAACTACTTAAAATGCTTAGCTACGAAAAGACGAGTGCTGGCACAAAAATGAATATATGTACGTGTTGCATAAAAATAAATGCTTATGGATAGTTTTGATTTGTTTTTTTTTTTTGGGGGGGGGGGGAGGGTTAGATCTTCAGTGTTATGGCTTGCACATTTCCCAAAGAATTCGAATTATTTAAAACATAAAAGAAGATGATCAGGTCCTTTTAGCACTTGAGAGAATTACCTCCAAAGAACTACTTGGATATCAACTGATAAAATAGGGGAAAAGTAAAAGCTGAATTTCTCAGCCTCAGAAAGTATTGTCATTCTAGAGAAAAACCAGATGTTAAATAATAGTTAATCGAAAAACTATACAGCAAGTAAAAAACGCTATTTATCTAGATTTTAATGTTTCTCAGTGCCAGAAAGATAGCATAACATTATAAATGTTCTAAACATTACAAACACTGGTGCTGAAAAGGACACATAGTAGAAGATTCTGGTTGCGGAAATGAAACTTCTTAGGTCTCTGGTAAATGCTTAATCCTGAATTTTTAAAACAAATACAGAAATGAGAGATGAATTACCGTATTTGATATAATAGAAAAATAGATGAAATCAACAAAACTCTGGCCACAACATTCGATAATGGATGCAAAAGGTAACTTGTTCATGTCATCAGTTGGTTTCCAAAATAGAGGTGGAACTTCCCCAGTCACTTCTCCTGAAGCAGGAATAGTTTAAAAGGCTAACCATGGCTGTGTATGAGCATGACGATGAGGATGATGACGAAAAAGAGAAGAGATAACATCTAATTTAACTGATACACAAAATGTTTAAGCGCATATTTATTTTTTCTAACTGATTCCATTATGCGTATGAAATAACAGTTCCTGTGAACGCTAACTCTAAAAGTAAGATACTCAACTAGCAGTATTTTGGTCCAGAGTAGATTATCAAATTTTGCGCTGAGAATAGGATTGTATCCCAGTTAGGAAGTAATCATAAGGCTAGTCTGTATGATCGACTGCATTTCCTTGAAACATGAATTTTCCAAGCGACACTGTATTCGTCGTACATTTCAGAATTGAGGATCATGATTTACAGAATGACTGAGTAATTGAAACTCGTTAAATACTTCCTCGAATACTAAAACAGTTGCGCCACTTAAAGTCACCAAAAGAGCTTATACTTGCATCTCTTTTTTTTACAAGGCCGTCACTTGGTGTTTTTCTCCTTCTTTTCTGAAGCAGTTATTTTGGACCTGGGCCCAATTGGAGATCTGGTGGCAAGCCTCTTCCTCTTGTTTTTAAGAGAAATTATTGTTGTGCATAAAAACCAACCTTACTTTTATAACCACTCTGCCCCTTTTGAGCAGAATGGGATCTGCCTAATGACCATGAGAAGAGGTTCTCAGCCACTCAGCATTTTACATGCCAATGAACTCACGAGTTCCTTTTAATTATTGTTGCAGTGGTAAGTTAATAAGTGGTTTCTGCACTTGATTATTCCACGAGAGGAATGAAGATTTTTCCTCGCATGGCACGGGTTTCTAATATGTGACGAAACAAAACAGGCAGTTCAGCCACTTTCCAGATTCCACGTGTATTGTTGACTGTGCATTGTCAAATTCATAAAATATAATGTTGGCTCAAAATGTAAGAAAACCACCTATTAAGTTTTATTTACAACCTAAGTTTTATTTCCAATTAAGTACTTATTTTGAGTAGAGGATATATTGTGTTCTACCCAAAAATTCGTTGCCAAGATCTTTGACCCCCCCCCCCCCCAAACGCTTTAGTTCCTGAAGGTCCATGTGCACCTATGCGTTCAGCTATGAACTGCGTAAAGTTAAAAAAATGTCGGATAAGTAGCAAAGTTGGTATTTATTTTCAGCAGCTTCTTAAGATAAGTCATAAAAGTTTTCAACAAATTCGTCCACCCCAAACTATGCTTACACGGAACGTTTTGGAAAATTTTCGATTTTCTCAAAATGAATAGCGTTTTGGATTAAAATACCTTTGGTTTAAGATATTTATATGCAAAACAAATCGTATATAATTAATTTTCTGGAAATAATCTCAATTTCTCTTCAATCGGAAGGGATTTAGTTGTAAGATAAACAGTTTATTTCAAGTAACTTTTTGTGGGCGCTAGCCATATCCGAGGCATGCATTACATTTTTCATTATATGAGAACAGCTCTCAAAGAGATACCGTGACGAAATGATCTCTTAAAATCGAAATGTTTGAGTATTATTACTAAGAGAGAAGGAAAGCTTCACTATCTGCAAGGCATGACCTTTCCCCCAGACGTATTTCTACAATCAGTCTTTGAACACAGCATTTCCAAATGTTTTTATTTTTGAAATCTTTTCATGAATTTCAATGTTTCGTATCTCATGCCCTCATCATGTCTACCTCCAAGAATGAATATCACCAGTAGATAATGAACATTTAATTTATGCAGACACAGACCTGAATGCAACAGTATAGGTTAGGTGTCCCTTAAATATGCTTAAATTTATAGTTGACGTATTCTTTGAGTTAAAAATTTTCAATAATCCCTTTTTGTTTGAATAAGTTCCGAATACATAATAGATTACTTGAAGCTGTGGAAATCGTTAGAGTTGTGATGCGTAAGATGTTCATTCAATACCTTTAACCGAGATGGCTCTACGGTTATGTGTGAGACACGCATACGGGGGATTCGGAGTTTGATTTCCGTTGGGCCGGCCAATCTAACCAATAGTTTATCGCGGTTTATCTAGATCGGTAGGTAAATTATGGGCCGTTCCTCTTTTACTATTACCTTCTTGTTTATTTCTTTTCATGTATCAGGATAGAAGAACCGGAGGACAACATTCGGTGTGCCGCGTCAGGACGGTGGATTATGGACTTTGGAAATAAGTTCTCCCATGTGTTTGGCCAGTCTGTTGAGGATTTCCTTCCTGCGGGTGACTTCGATCCCTGGATGGAAAAATGCTAACGCGTGGCTAGCTGAGGCCAATGTCATCAACTGGATCGTTAGGGACCTGACCCTGCTTACGCATTTTTTTCATCCGCATATGGCCACCGGATGTCATTGCGACCCATTTAAGGTGCTCTGCCCCAAGTTTATGGTGACCTCTCAGTGATTGTATTCCTACTTCTACTCCATTTGGTTCCATTATACCTATACACTAGGTATATTTCAATAAAATAAAACTTAAAAATTCTACAAATATTTGGGACATCTTCAATGGCAATTTTGCCATTCAATTGTGTGTGTGTGTGTGTGTGTGTGTGTGTGTGTGTGTGTGTGTGTGTGTGTGTGTGTGTGTGTGTGTGTGTAATTTACGTCCTCCAACGTTAAGTCATATCGGACGATGAATGGAATGGATGAAATGATGCTCAAATGAGT
The DNA here is from genome assembly GCA_030765055.1 of Mantis religiosa. NCBI lineage: Eukaryota > Metazoa > Arthropoda > Insecta > Mantodea > Mantidae > Mantis > Mantis religiosa. The sequence goes on along the minus strand of CM060951.1, from coordinate 67,113,037 downwards.
CCGGGGTCCATGGAGCTTAGAGTTACCCGACATTCGTCTCACAGGATAAAGGAAAATCCCGAAAAAAACTTATCCAGGTAACTTACCCTGACTGACATTCAAACTCGGGACCTCTTGAACGTGAGGCAGACATGTTACCACCACGCTACCAAGGCGGGCACCATTCAAATGTCCAAGTAGTAAACTAAAAGGGATACATTGTATACACAACGTAAACAAATATGTATACATTTGTATTCTTGCGTTTTTTGGTATTTTGAAATATTAACATGATGCGTTGTAACCTTTATATTTTAATAAACTTTATTTGAAGAAGAATGGCTAGTTTTAAGGACAGCTTATTATAAAATAGAGTTTTTAATTGTAGGTATCATTATTTAATACATGGCTGTATTTTAGAAAATAACAAGGGTTACGTATGATATCACTGTTCTGAGATTAAAGTTTTAATGGAAAGGTAGAATCAGACATAATTTTAATGCCATGCCAGGATATGAACCACTAATTTCCCGGTCTTCCTCCTATAATCAACATGCCAGATTGACGCTAAATTCTCCAACTGACTCGTATATTTTCCTGGTAATGTTACAGAAAATGTAATATTTGTAATATTTGACTATGAAGAATAATGTGCAATATTTAAAAGTTTCATTTCTTTCAATTTTTCTCCACTTCGTTTGATCAGCAGAGAGAAAATAATAACATATTCCTATTTGAGAAAAGCGTGGTATTAGAAAATTCAAACTAATAACAAGGAATACCTCAGAAATAGTTAACTCTACAAAATGTAAACTTGACATAAAGTGCATATTTTAACGTGATCTAATTGTAAGATCTACACTTTTTATGTAGTACGATTTTTTGTGTCTCTTACAGTTTACCAGTCATCTAAATGAAGAGCTTTTCTGAGAACATTCTCAGAAAATTCATTTGGCATGAAAATATGAGTTAGAGCCATTCTTAAGAAAACCAATTTTTAGCAGGGAAATGTTCTACGTGAATGGTAAAGTGGGAATGAGGAATTTTCTTGAAAATCTTGTGTCGTATCCTTAGAGATACTAAAAGT
>CM060951.1:66929471-67106971 GCA_030765055.1 Mantis religiosa | reverse complement strand
ATTGAAAAGATCTCCTCGGCTACCTATAAGAATCTATAACACATGTGTGGTTCTTATACACTAGGAACTGCTGATAATCGGTCACAGTCAACTTATCTGTAAGGCTGTAAAACACGAAGAAAAAGACACAGCCCACCTCGGTAGCCTGGATGGTAGGATGGCTGCCTCACGTTCAAGAGGTCCCGGTTAGGGTGAGTTACCTAGATAAGGTTTTTCCGGGGTTTTCCCTTATCCTAAAAGACGAATGTCGGGTAACTCTAAGCTCCATGGACCCTGGGCCCATTTGAGTATCATTTCACCCATTTCATTCATCGTCCGATATGACTTAAAAAGTTAAAGGACGTAAATTACCAACAAAAAAGACAACTTCTACAAATATCATCTTAAATCCTGCCAACAATCTGTATTCCCATTAAAGTTCCTACATTGAGTTCCAGGTTTGAAGCCTCCCATTTGTCTGTGAAATACAACATTTTCACTCAGTGATTTGTTAAAACTGTTTTTATCTTTCTAATTTTCAGAAATTTTTCTTCGTGCCTTTCACCGTACTGGTTTTTGAACATAATGATTTCCAGTTACGCCTTGAAGTGCTTTTCTAGTCCATGTGATTTCATTACAGTCCCTTCGGTCTTAATTTGGGTCGCATGCAAAGAATGCGATTGTATTACTCCGCCGATAAACACGTGTTGACGTACTCCGCAATCAGCTGTTTATGTCTTACTAATCGCAACCTGTCACCACCGATTATATTTAAATGTTTAGGAACTTGAGTTAGAATATTTATTCATCCCATCCTTACTTTAATACATCAAATAAACTGTAATTAATATAAGCAATGTCGTAACGAACTATTTCCACTCGCGCTTCACTATTTCACTCGCTCGAGAAGTTGTGCTATGGCGTAATGTTAACATGCATACACATTTTAAGGCCGGATACAGTACAGAACCCTAACTGCCTTAGCAACATTGCCAAACTAATCCTTGTTTCACATAAGCTTGCCCCGTATCTCTCATTGGCTGCTATTGCAGTACAGACTGTTGTGCGGTAAAAATTAGTTCATTTAACATGGTGATATATCTATATGTTGGAAGAGAATCGTCAAATTTATATTTTCGTAACTGTTTTAATTAAATATATTACGCAACAGAGTTGATTTATCTGAAAATGCATGTTAATTCTTAAACGAAGTAAAGAAGAGGTTCCTTTGCTCTCAAGCACATGATACGATAGCACGTGATTTAGCGGTAGTGATGACATATTTGTTTATATGACTTTTATCACTGACCTTGTTTTGAACTGGATTAGTCATTAGCCATTCGAAGGTGTGTTGTGCGGATTGCGAGAGCTAAATTATTTTATTGATCTTTCTTGCGCGTGTACTTATTATATGTATAATGGCAGAGTCTACCGCCAGTTTTTCGCTGAAGCATCGCAAGAGAAAACCTTTACAAAGTGGTGAAAAAAGAATTGTGGTGCATGTGTTTAATGCACTCACAGAGAAGTATCCGTCTTTCTCAGCGAGAGAAGTCGAACAGCTGTGCTCTGAACTTACAGGTGTGTTAGATGTGAAGGAACATCGCGACATGAAATTGAGACAACAGGAAAGCTTACCACTCCAGGGGCGATATTGCTGTGTGGCGAAGACGTTATTTAGGGACAATCAGACTGTACCGGGATACAAATCGCAAAATATAGTACCTTGACGAGACTGGGATGAATGAATAACACACAAGTATGGCGTGGTATCACTTTTATGACTGAAAGACAAGCATTTTTGCAAAGTGTTTGTGCTGGTTTTAAAAAATCCCAATGGAAAAGGCCGAAGGCTTCTCATTATAAACTTGTTTCAGTTTCATTGTTCATTCATTCAGTTTCAACTTGCTCAGTTTCATTATACACTTCATTATTTTTGCATGCCTTCATATTCTTATTTGTATGATTTTATCTATCTTCCTGGCAATTATAACGTTTACTGCAGTTTTAAATGTGACGGGAAGGCACCAACTATGGCCTATGGCGCGAAAGCATTAGCCAATTAGGGTGAGGGGGGAGGTAGTTGCACGAGGAGTGATACATGTCAGCGGGGCAAGGTTATATGAAACAGAGATTAGTTGCTTATCCTTAACACGTAATTTAGTTAACTGCACATTCACTGAACAAACTGTACTCATATGCATATGATTGCAACATTCATATATTATTTATTGCTATTATTTATCATTTCTTACAAAATCAATAATCTTACGCGTAAATAATTCAGTTATCCGTTGTAATATTATTTAAGTTCTTTCTTGTATTAAAATTGTAAAATATGAATTTCATCTTGTAATTTACATTAGAATGAATATTCTACAATTATTGTAGATTGCTTTATAATTCAAGGACATGCACTCTCCTTTGCATTGATATTAATGCACTAATGGTTTCCAAAATAATTTAACTGACCTTTTAATATGGGACACATTCCGGACATTCCACCTGTTAATATGCCCCAAACTTTGCGATCAGCAAATGCATCTTTGTGTAAGTGCCTTCTAAAGAGGCGTGTTTCCCTGAAGTAGAGTTCCTTAGATTTGAGTCATTCTCAGTAACCATGATTTAGGTTTCATTGGATACAACCAAATCCAACATAGTTACCTTTGACAGATTTACAGCTTTACTTTAGAAAACTACCGGGGTATAAAATGACACCGTCTCTTTATATTGAAAGCCCAATAAAACCATTCGGGCCTAAGGTTAAGTGTAGCCTTTCCAGGGTGAAAATAAACGAGCGGTTTTCTCCCTGTTGCTTTTTAGATAGCCCACTTTAAAGGAAAACTTAAGCAATCACTTGTATACCAATGCAAAACTTAAAATTCTCCGTACAATTCATACATGTCAGAGCCTATTTTATAACGTGACTTATTATATTTACAGAATATAATTACGTTCACATATAATAATGTACATCTACCTGCTGTTTTGCAAAAGCATTCTTCTGCCTGCCTTACATTAACCCAAATAAACATTTTCAGGAACATTTTATCACTTATATCGTTGAAGATACGAGGGAACGTAGTGATAAGACAGTCGTTAACTGATGATTTTGAGATTTCGTTCTCTTAGCATGACTACATGAAATGGAAATCCAGGTTTTATTTATAAATGTTCTATATTGGTCGTAAGGACGCTAAATTTTGTTCACAGGCCTATTTATCAGGCTTGACCTTCTTTTATGTACTCTAAATCTACAATATGGCACCACTGGCTTTATTTCCCTTGCGAAGGAAACCATGCTAAAGATTTTTAACCCCCAAAATATTCATCGCCTTCCGCCGGTTTTGAACACGTGATCTTGAGAACCAGAGGATGGAAAGTTACTTCTAAACAATGGAGGACAATTATGATTACATGACAAGAAGTACAGCACATAATAATTTAATCCAGTAGCAAAGAATACCTCTGAAATAGAAAATGACTCGAAACACACTTTATCATAAATTGCTATTTTTTCACAAGGATAAATTATAAGAGTGTGATGTAGAATTCATAAGCTCTTCTTTGCTCACTCTACTATAAACCTAATCCCTTTATAGATGTCATAATAGAAGTAAGCTTCATTACTCATTTCATTGCAGCTGTAAGAAAAATGTAAGTACGTTAAGACAAAGGCCCTCACTACTTCAAATTCTTTTTACTTTATATGGACCCAAAAAGGCAAATGACAATGATATGCAGCTGAAAATACTATAAAATATTTGAACAAAGAATATCTCGGAAAAGGATAAAGCTACAAAACGGTTTAGTTGAAAAACTGTGCTTCGAAGAAATCTACAGATTTTTGTAAAACAATTGAGGTTTACAATGATGCAGAGGGTCATCAACAAAGAAGAATTTACAGACTATTTCCTAAATATTCAAGATATAGGTTTAATTTCTTATGCAAATAACACAAAAATATGCACTTTAATAAAATAGATAGAGCCATTTTTTTTCAAAACTGGCTAAACGTTTTCCTGTAAGAGGTCCTCTATTGTGGGAGAATTTTCTGCAAAGAATTTATATGAAACCATTCAAACTCGTGATCTTAAATACCATTTTTCATATTTAACTAACTTTTCAAGTTAATTTGTTCACAGGCACATCAGACAAACCATTGAATGGTTTGGTGGAATATACCAAGCAGCAGAGAAAGTACAATTTCCATGCAGAATGAAGAGGAATTCATACGTTATGTGCAGAAAATTCAAGACATATATTTTATTTTCCATATAAATATTTCTGCGTATAAGGTCTGAACAAGATTTGGGAAATATTTTAACTATTGGAGGTTTACATTTCATTTCGTGGTAAGCTCCAGGCTTTAGCAGGAATTAACAAATTGAGACAGGTTAGATGACTCAGTGATCAGAGTAAGCAGTGGTATTGACCTGATAGCTCATATGTTTTCTGTTAAATCGACAGAAAAATTAAGAAGAGTCATTCTTGGGTTGCACAAGATTGCACCATAGGATGTAAACTCTCTGTGAAGAACCGCTGAGTCGTATGATAGCAGACATTTTGGAAGACAATTCTATTTAAACAATTACAGCCAGTAAGGAAGGGTTAGTTAGTCAATCATCAGTTAGTCAGTTAGTTGAAAGGTTGGATGCTGTTGCTCTAGTCTCATCATAGAACTTGTTAATACTTATACAAAACTTAACTCATCAAAGTGAACCAGCCACCTCCTGTTCAGAACTCTATGCTACTCTACATAAAATTTAATATTTATTATGTATTAATTGATTTAATGTCTGTCTTGATTGTACCATTTATCTCTTCAAGATAAAGGGGAGCTTTGTTTTATTTGGCTTCCCCAATCTTTAAAATATATTTTTCAATGTTATGAAGAACTCATCACTTTAATTTAACCCGAATCATGTCCCTACCCTTTGACCTGTTTAGCTCTACCATCTGCTCCCTTATCCTTTCAGTAGCTGCACCCCCAGTTGTCGATTAGGTTTGTAAGTCCTTCACCCCCCCCCCCTTACAATCCTGGTTTGCAACAGTATCTTAAACATGTGGTATGTTTAACCAAAATCATCAGTAGATTTTGAGATCAAAAATAAGAAATTATTTCCTATATTAAATATGGTATTTAGGCGTTTCCCTAAAAGTCTTCGTATAGTATCCTTGAAAGGATACTGAACTTAAATGTCGGTACTGAACCGACTATTTATTTTCAAGTTATGCTGTCTACAGTCAGCCGCGCACGCGCGCCTAAGATATCTTTTACGGATTTGTTCTATTTTTTTTAGTGGGACTCTAAACTATTTCCAGTGTAACCTCCACTTACTCTAGGTAAGCAGCACAGAAAGTAAAAGTCAGGGATGATAGGTTTCAAGATTTACAGGTAATCTTAACTTTTAACATTTCATAAATCATAAGCTGCGTGCTACCGTATCTGTAGAATTTCCATAAACACTACTGATGATGCTACCTGAATAATACCTGCACACCTCAGAAAACACACATATAACACTATTAGCCTTATATCAAAAATATTATAAGGCAAGTTTATTAAGAGCCGGATTCAAATTCTTCCTATCTATTCTTCCTATCCGTTTTAAAATGGCTTTTAGTCAGCAAAAGAATAAATTGTGGCGCAACAACCACAAAGGCCCAAAGCACAGAAACATAGTTCGGAGAAAAATATATATTTGTTAAAACCAAAATTTCTATGCAAGAAATTCCCATTACGAAGTACTACTCGTATTTGCGAACATCATATAAATAGTACATTATGTTAACAGCACTGGATAAAAAATGAACAGCGCAGAGCAACAAAGTGATACTTAGTGCTTTGGGCTTTATGTAATTGAATACCAGGAAAACTGGTGAGACAGCTTCCTATGAATGTTTCATTAAATCAAAGAGGGCCTAAAGCACAGCTATAGCTGTGATTGGCAAATGTCAGCAGCATGCATACCTTCAAAAATCTCAAAATTGATGAAGTTGTACTTTAGGTCCTTAGTATTCTAGGCGCTTCAATTAATAAATTTGTAAAATTCTGCTGTGGGATTTACATATTCCTCTTTCGATACATATGGAGTATCCTCATTCCCAGATCAACTAAATTTACAGAATCCAAAACAGACTCTACATTTTGTTATTAGGAGGTTCTTCCAATCCTTCCCATCAGCTACTCCACTGCACAATCATACAGTAGGCCCTCGTTAACTCAGTAGCGGATAAACCGAAAACCTGATTAACTCCTACTAGCTGTTTGGTTCATGCGGAATTACAGTAGAAAAAAAACCATCGCTTAATCCTAATTTCGGCTAATTCGTACTACGAATTAAAATTTGGTTCCCCATTATACATGAGTCATTCAAAAATTAGTGGAAACATTGCTTGCATTTGGCGCTATCAGCGGTAAATAATGAAAGCTAATAACAATGAATGTCCGAATCGGTAGCGTAGATGGTAGCGTGTCTGCCTCAGGTTCAAGAGGTCCCGAGTTCGAATCTCGGTTAGGGTGAGTTACCTGGATAAGGTTTTCCCTTATCCTGATAGACGAATGTCGGGTAACTCTAAGCTCCATGGGCCCCGGATTCATTTAAGCATCACTTCATCCATTTCATTCATCGTCCGATATGACTTAACGTTGGAGGACGTAAATTACCAAAAAGAAAGGAAAAAAACAATGAAAAATAAGAGCATCTAATGTTTATTAGCTGTGAGTTTTAAGACAATTTTATTTAGTAAGACATTTTCAGTAAGTTTAATTGTAGGCTGTTATATTTTGTGCTCTAAATATGTTTAGTAAAAACGAACAAAGATACTTTATTACAATTCAGGCTGCAAGAGGTATCAATGCTCGACAATACCATACAGAATTATTGGAAGCTTGTGATACTTTGCTACATAGTCCAAATCTCCTGAATTTTCATCTCACTGTGTTACATGATAGTGTTCGCTCTCACACACCTGTCCTTGTTAATTTACTTCGCAGATGGAACTGGGAAATTCTGGAGCATCCTCCATTATTGAATGACCTAAGTATATTAGATAATTTATTCTTCGTCCAAACCAAATATGTTTGTTTTCATGTGTATTGCGGTACTCTCAGCTATGTATTTCACATAATTTGTAATTTGTCATGAATGGCCGGTCGCTTACATGTTGCTTACCTACAGAGGAAAATTACAGAGGCCACAGGCTCTGTTTGTTTAACAGTGAGTTTTCCTTTCGCTCCATTACTTGCAATATGCCGCCAAAACAGAAACTTCCTTATAATGCTCTCAGGTTTAAACAGATTAAAAAATTCTACATAAGGTCGACAATGGAGGAAACCTAAAACATGGATTCAAAAACACTTTCAGGTCCCGAAGTACACTCTCCCTTCAAGTACAGGACAGAAATCTAGCAAACTGTTCATTTAGTAGCAATAGCAAGCGCATGGAAATTACTGTTTGAAAACACATGCATTCACAACATGGTACGTGCAGTAATCTATTTTTATTTTTTCTTATAAGGAATGAAAATAAAGCCCCCCATTTATCGTAATTTTGCTTATTTTGCAGTATTTTGCTCTTTTAGGTAAGATGCTAATGTGCTCATTAATTCTAACTTCGTTAAATCCAAGTAATCTGTTTTTCTGTGCCTTAGAATTTGCAATTTCATGGCTTTGACAGTCCATTCGCCTTGCATGGTCAGGACATTAAAAATCAATAACGACTTCCTAAACGAAAAAAGTGTAAGCAGGTATATCAAAATTCCAACCAATAACAAGCAAATATTTCGAAAATGGTTATCTTCATACACAAAAATATCTTTGACATAAACTATGTGCTACAAAGAGATCTACATTTATCGTTTAGTAAGATTTTGTATCTCTAGATTTATCAGTTATGTAAGTCATCCAAAATGAAGAGGAATTTCAGAATCCCTGAAAAGTCAAGAAACCCATTTTATTTATGATGACAATATCTTAAATATGCGATATTTCAATAAAAATTGATAGATCCTTTTTTGAGAACATAAAAATTGTCGAAAAATTGTATAATGTTAAGGGTAGATTTGGGATGTAAGATCTTCTAAACCATTTTCGTGTCTCATGTTAAGAATGCGAAACTTAAATACCAAGTATGGTGCTTAACTGGCTTTAAACATTTGAGTTTTGCTGTTGATAAATACACAAGGAAACACGAACCCTTTTTTGAAAAGCTTTGTTTTTTATTTATGGGAATTAAAAACATACATTTCGAATGAAATCTTGGTATCAACTTTTTAGGTGCAACGCGATACCTTTCCTACTGGAAGGGAAAGTAATAAACAATTATGAGTAAAGAATATCATGTGAACGTACCTATCAGTTTTTTTCTTTCTTTATTCAGATTCGGTAAACCAAGATTATAATCAATTTTATTATTAGACTGACAAGCGGAGACATCTTTCAATGGCTAGGCTAGAGTTCGTTTTTCAAATTAACGTCTTCCAACGTTAAGTCCTATCGGACGATGAATAAAATGGGTGAAATGATGCTTAAATGACTCCAGCGTCTATAGAGCTTACAGTTAACTATCATTCATACTTCAAGATAAGGGGAAATATCCAGAAAAATCTTATCCAGATAACTCACCCTGGCCAAGATTCGATCTCAGGACCTCTTGAGCGTGAGGCGGACACAGAGACTGCCATAAAGTTCGTTACTACTCCACTTCCATACAATAATAATCGATTCATATCTAAGTATTGGAACATCTTCCCCAAGTGGAGTAAATATCGTGGTAGGAGCTGGTTTCGCTTTACTACTATGAACACCTTAGAAGCGCTTTCTAATTACCGTTAGGATTTTTATATAGTGTTTAATGCCCATTCTTACTGCAATACTATAGGCCGTAGCCACTGATGAGACAAGCAATGAAATTATATTTAGAAAACTAATTTGAAAAGGAAAAACCTAGAAGAAAATCTCAATCAGGAAGAATGGTCTTGGCGTATTATGAATCATGAACCTTCTATTCCCTATAGGATTTATAAAACGCCCCGTTGATCAAAAAAACGTTGCTAAATTATTAATTTACTCTTATAAGAGCTGTAAACTCAGTTTAAATGATTAGAAAATTTAGAAAGAAATTTAATATATATGAATTAGAAGTAAATGTGGTATCAAAAGTTAACATTTTTTCCTTACTTTTAGTTATCTAGGATGTCTGATATTTTTTACAGTGGTAATTATACCATAAAATATTAAGGGCTCCAAATAAAAGGCTAAAATTAACTGCTTCATACCTCTATCTACAGAGAGATAATTTCCGAACATATTTCAAGTTTCATCCAGTACAAAGAAATCCCCAAGTTCTTTAATGTTCGTTTTCCTATGACTTCACTTTGGAAAGTAGGCTCAGAATTTCCGAGAACAACTGGTTTTTAAGTATAATGGAAAGAGGAAAGTGGCTGTGTAAATAGTTGGGTGCTCGTAATTTTGTCTCCCAGGTATTGGACGCTTCCTTCCCTTGGTGTGAAATACCACAAGCATTACTGCAACAGAGACCAGGTAATTGTCTGTGTGTGCGGAAATGGCTGCTTAAAACGATTAAACTGGGAATTTATGTTCTGTGGTCTTTCTCCCACAGAATGGTTATGACGGGATAATTCTTGTTCGAGCTGGGTGGCATTTATTGGGGACTCATCAAGGGAGTGAGCGAGAGGTAAAGGTTATGTGTGAGCTCTCCTCGGAAAATAACATGTTATCTTGACTCACTCCTTACTGTAGGCATTAGCTTCTCGAGAAAGGCGCAAGGTTTTTATCTACATAGCACAGCTCTAATGGCAAGCCACCTAAGTCATTTTCCTATTACCAGACTCGTCTTTTTTGTTGCTTTGGTGATTTGCCTTGTTTACTTTTTTGATTAATTTCTAGCCTACTTTTTCATTGTTCAACAGTTCCTCGATTCTGGAATTGGAGAGGGAGAATGGCATGCCGATGAGTACTGACGAACTGTCAGTCACAAATTGTATAGGTATCTGTCTCTTAACTTTTGATGAAAGCCATATCTTTGGAATGGTTCTTGCAGATCCTGAGCGACCGAAGTTACTAAAAACAGCATTATAAATTTTTGTTGTTATTATTTTTTTCACGCTTCATAAAAGGTTATCCTTCCATGTTTAAACTTTCTCAGATATGAATTATTACCAATTCGTGAAGTAGTGAAATGGTGCAACAGCTTACAATATACTGCTCGCCTTTACAGTGACTCACAGGCAGCAATTGCGGCTTTGAAAGATACAAAAAACCAGTAATCCTATCGCGGTGAAATAAGGAATCAAATATTAAGTGGTTCTCATATGTGTGTTTCATGGGTCAGAGGGCACGTGGGGATTGCCGGAAATGAACGTGCCGATGAGATTGCAAAGAGAGCTGCGACTTCAGATCTTCCAGTAATTTACACTCTATGCCTTATTTCTTATATAAGGCAAACATTGAAGAAGATTATCATACACGATGGAATGAATACTGGTTAGAAAGTAACTGTGGTGCTTTGACTAAGGATGTATATTTCCCAACGGATTCTGAAAGACATAAAAGTAAATTCGTTAATCCTAATTGTGTTTTCACTCAATGTTTAACCGGTCATGGCAAATTTTCAACTTACTTTATTAAGATTCAAAATTCAATCCCCCTCTGATTGTATTTGTGGAAATCACCTTCAAGATGTCTCTCACATTTTATTTGATTGCCCCATTTCCGGTTATGAAAGATATGAACTTGAATTATTGCTTCAATTCTTAGGTTATACTTTCTCAAACTATTTACACTATTTTGATGAATTACAAAACTTATTGTGACTTTGTGGGTTCGTAGAATTAAAAGTCCAGGTTGCATAAATTCAAAATGCTGTTTATTTCCGTAGAAATACACTTTGGTCAATCCCTACAGTAGCAGAATTGCGTCACATACACAATTACAATCTTCCAAGGTCATTGACTACAACAAAGAGCTCACTTTTTAAACACACCAGTTCCAATTACGACTCCGTTTACGACTACCCTTCTGGCATGTCGCAATTTCTTATATATACCTCTTTTCGTATTTCTAGAATGAACAAGAAGGTACTAGAATCTTCAGGCTATCTAACTTTATCTGTTGCGGCAAGCCTTTTATCTCCGCGTTACGCTATCTGCCCTTTGTGTGCACAAGTCGCGCTATCGCGATAATGACTCGCGACAATATCAATATTTCCAACATTCCACAACTCACCAGCTCTTTCGTCTTGTGGATGAAGTGGTTAAAGGCTTTAACAATTGGCACTACGTTGCAGCCCTCTTTCTTGATATTTCCCGAGCCTTTGACTCTGTCTGCCATGAAGGCCTCCTACATTGCCTCATTCAATACAATGCCCCATCCTGCCTTATACATATAATACATCATTACCTACAAAACCGATCCTTTGCTGTCATGAAGGACAACATCCTGTCCCAGCCCTATGCCATAAATGCAGGAGTACCACAAGGTAGTGTCCTTGGGCCCCTGCTTTTCCTAGCGTATATAAATAACCTTCCAACCCTAAGAGGCTGCAACCTGTACGTATTTGCCGACGATACCGCCATAACAACTGCGTCTAAACGGCCTGATATTGCTGTGCAAAGAGCACAGATATTTGCAAATATGTTGTATGCCTGGTTTGCGACCTGGCGGTTAAAGTTAAATGCCACAAAATCCCAGGCAATCACTTTCACCCGACGAGATCTGCACGACGTACCCAACCTAAGTATAGGCGGTACAGTAATTCCATGGTCAACGCAGGCAACATACCTAGGTGTGCTTTTAGACATGCGCCTTACATGGAAGGACCACTTAACAGCGGTGGCTAACAAAGTTAGCAAAAGGATGGCCATATTGTATCCTTATACAACCGAAAGTCGCCAATGGCTCTCCGCAACAAGCTCCTGCTCTACAAGCAGGTATTAAGGCCGGCAATGACCTACGCCTGCCAAGTCTGGGGTGCAGCAGCCAAAACCTACCTCTCCAAACTCCAAGTCCTTCAAAACCGCTACCTTCGGACTGCAGTTGCAGCCAAATGGTATATCCCAAACCACAATATCCATCTAGACTTATCCTTTCCAAAAAAAATTTGACTACATCCTATAATTGCCCCACTGTTTCGACTCAAAATTACCAAACAGTTTCAACAACCTCATCCGTGGGCTTGGGGAATATGACCTGGACCCAGGAGACGCATATAAGAGACCAAGGCTTGTCCTAAGACCTCCTTAAGCAACCAGAATGCATCTACAGTATCTATATAATCCTTGACCAATTATCAATGATCAATTGTCTTCTACACCTAAATTCGACTACCATCATTAACCCACCATCCATACTTAAAACCCCTCTCGATGCCAGTAAGGGACCTAATCCCGGTATGGCAAGAGTCAAGGACGCTCCTTTGCGGAGGAGGACTCCTTTCAACGACACCTCTGTGCTGTGTGTATCAATATTTCATGGCTTTCTTGAACAAAATATTTCTTAAACTAAATGATTAATTTTAATGTTTACTATTTGTAATCTGGATATTGTATGTGGTTATGTCTTTTAATTTTATTATATTCATTTCATAATTCGTAAACTATATTCCTAATATACTTTTGTCTAAAATAGGAATCACAAAATTGGATAATAGATAAATTAATAATAATTAACAATAAATAATAATAATAATAATAATAATAATAATAATAATAATAATAATAATAATAATAATAATAATAATAATAATAATAATAATAATAATAATAATAATAATAATAATAATAATCATAATAATAATCATAATAATAATCATAATAATAATCATAATAATAATCATAATAATAATCATAATAATAATAATTATTATTATGATTATTATTATTATTATTATTATTATTATTATTATTATTATTATTATTATTATTATTATTATTATTATTATTATTATTATTGTTATTATTGTTATTATTATTATCATCATTATCATTATCATTATTATTATTATTATCTATTATTGTTATTATTATATCATCCTCATCATCATATTCGCCAAAATTTTCCCTCTGTTCTTAACCTATAGCAAACTTCTCATGAAAACTTGTTTGCAACTTTCTGCTTTGTTATTGTTTTTTTCTCCAAAACTCAATATTAGCAATATATTCTAAATTGTTTACTTTCTCTCTCGCTTAACAACACTCTGTAATATAATTATTTATGATATCTTACGTGGTATATGCCTATGTAGAACTTCCCATGTGTGAGTTTTGTTAGTTACTAAACTTTTTAACTGGTTCTTCAGCCATTTTAACCGATAAGGTAATTCATGTGCATTTTGGAAACGGGATTTTTGTTTTCACGGTAGCCCGTTTTCATAAATTTAACGTTAGTTATTTGAATACAATTGAAATTGAACTTTAGTGTTTATATGTATATATAAGTCCAACTTGCTTTGACAAAAAGTCAAGTAAGCCCCAACAGAAGCTGCAATTAAGTCGCAACAGGATATTTTAATTATACTCTACGTGAAAATACATCACGCAACTGACCCTTGTTGGTTAAAAATCCTTTGTGTATGGACCATTTTATTCGTGGTACACGTTTCAGGTTAGTTGCGCTTCTACTATATAAAGTTATGCCACGGTTCTCTCGTTCATTCATGAGCCAGCGACGGAGATATTAAATAAACGAATCTTGTTTTATTTTTCTTTGCTTAGTGGCCGGCTTTGAAGCAAAGCTGGGTCTGGTGACCGCCAAGTTTACTGAATGAAGCGACCCACGCAAAGATGACTGGCTAGCCGCTATCATCACAAGCTACCGGGATTCCACTTTTGTTTGACCTGTGCTCCACAAGTAGCCGATGTGTACAGTTTGGTGGTTCACTGCCATCTGTTGTCAATTACCCTTTTACTGCTAGCTTGGGATATATCCATCAGAACGCAATTCAGCTTGGCTTCTTCCTCCCTCAAGAAAATATCTATGCAGCGGGTCTACCGCTTTGAAGGTTCAAAGTTCCAAACTAATTGCAGTCTACTTCCAGTATCTCCCGTTTTAACTTTCATCAAAATTCCATTACTGACATCATTGAGTCGTACTGTGATAAAAATGCAACAGTTGTGATTAGTTTAACATATTTACTTGTTTTATTGGTTTCTACAGCCAGATAATGAAACTATGTTTGCTCTAACTAGCTATTATAAACAATGTAATTAAATTTGTTCTCTTTACTATTTCTGAAATAATTATACCATGATCTGTAAAATTTTTAAAATTAAATTTTCTCCTTTACCTCTTAGTAATATAGTGTCATAAAATTCTCTTCCTACTCACAACGACGGACCAAAACGTCACCGAGATTGGAATGAAATACGGTATCAGCATATTTTTTATTTCTAATGTATTATCTCCTTCACTCTCTAGGAAAAATTTTCAAAATTCTGGTATTTGGTATCTAGGTATTGCCCGTAAAAACATTTTAGGGGCAAAAGTTTATACAAATGTTGGAGTTATTGTTACATAGGTAAAAGTTGTGGATAAACTGATACCGAGTAAAATAATAATATTAAAATATCTATTTAATTAAAACAATATTTAACATGAAAATTTAATCTAAAATATAGAAATGTCGGAAATTAATCATTCTACCACACTAGCAGTGTGTAGTATATGATTCGGATAAGAAGAGTCACGTTGCAAAATTCAATGCCACAGCCGCGATTTGAACCAAGGATCTCCCGGTCTCCGTCCGGTTGCTCTTAACCACCGCGCTATTATGGCCAACATGCCAGCAAAATTCTCCAACTGACGGGTATTTTCCCAGTACCTCTCATATAGGTATAATGAGATACAAAACTTTTGTGGTGACTTACTATGCTATAAGTTAAATCCCAGGCTTCATAGTTACCACTGTTAGGTAAATCGATGGAAATTAATAGTTCTTCCACACTATCCGTGTGTAGGCAATGATTTGGATAAGTAGGGTCAGATTGAAAAATTCAATACATATTCGGGATTTAAGCACTTCCAGCATAGTAAGTCGCCACAAAAGGTATCTCATTGGTATATGAGATACCCTAGTTGTTTACCGAGAAAATACGAATTAGTTGGAGAATTTAATGTCATGGCGGCATGTTGGCCATAGCAGCTCAATGGTCAAGAGCAATCGGATGGAGACCATGGTTCAAATCCCGGCTATAGCATTGAATTTTTCAATCTTATTCTACCTATCCTAAAGAAATGTTATCTGACCGTTTTCAATATAGCGATGGGATCACTTCTTCCAGTACAATTTCAGTATATTCAGTATGAACAGCATTTGCAGTATCAGTAGACACTATGTTTCTGATTTAAGTCATTTTTATTCTTTGTTCGAATATTATTATTTACACAACATACAAGCATTTATGTACATTTTATCTGATTTTTTTTTAATTTTATGTCCTCCAACGTTAAGACATATCGCACGGTGAATGAGATGGTTGAAATGATGCTCAAATGTGTCCAGGGTCCATGGAGCTTAGAGCTACCCGACATTCGTCTTTAAGGATAAGGGAAAACCCCGGCGAAAACCTTATCCAGGTAGCTCACCCTGACCGAGATTCGAACTCGGGACCTCTTGAACGTGAGGCAGACACGCTACCATCTACGCTACCGAGACGGGCTTATCTGAATATACCTGTTTTTATGTTCCTCTCAGTGCTCTGTTCATCTCCAAAAACTACCCAGGAATCACAGAGCATATATTCAAGAAAGAGAGTACGCCTTTTCCTTTTATTCGCCCGTTTCAATAGTTGCTTTATCTGCAACATCTAATATTTTATCTTAAAATTAAAAGAAAAATTGTGTGTTCGTGGACCTTTATAGAATAACCTCACGCAACCAATTTTAATAATTCTTTGACCATTAAAAATCCCAAGTCATTCTGACTACAGATGTATTATTTTATCTTGACAGCAATCCTGTGAGGTAGGGATGAGTAGCAACTGTGGTGGGGATAGTGCACCTATCGCCACAATGCGTCACACGCGTAAGATTACGAGAGGGGAGGGCGGTGCATAAGGTGTCTAAAAACAAATTTCATTTTCGAAGCCGGTTTTGCAGCTCTTATAAACTAAGTTGTAATTCTTACATGGTAGTAATGTCCACGCTTTTGTTGTATCTTAAATAGTACATAGGCATTTGGAACAAAACCCTGTTTTCCTCCAGCAGGCATGATAAACAACTGTCGGCCTTTCAATATCGCTGCAGTGTCCCTGTAACGTATTTCACTCCAGGCATATGGTCCAGTAAGTGCTGTATTTATATAAGTTTCATCCATATAAACTATATAAACTTCACTTCGATATCTCCGAATATTTCGTAAATACTTAAGACTTTTTCACGTACAATTATTTTTAAAGTCATCGTATGCGTCACATTCACGTTAATTTCTCTACCCACTATCGCTTATTTAGTGTATATATATAAACCATTGTTATGAAAATTTATATTTCCAGGTACTTCACTCTTAAATGAAATATTCCTTTACATAAATAGTTACATTACACATTTCTTTTAAAGAGAATAACGATAATCAATCAATTTTGTTTTGTTAAAAGTCTATAAAAATCTATAGGTAGCATTTCCAAGTAATCGTGAGAAACAGCTGAATATTGACAAAAGTATCGAGTAATTCGAACTATTAGGAACTATTAGGAACGCATACCTTGAAAATAGCCAAAAATTATTTGGAAAATGCTGTTTATTTTAAAAATAGCTATAGGTACATTCTTGTGTTGTAACTTTCCGTCGATTACTTAATATGTATCACTTAAACAAGTTTATATCAAATTTCCTCCGAATGAAGAGAAATTCACAGGCTATTCCAACAAATAAAAATATAAAGTTTATTTTCAGTATATTCAATATATGACATTATAATCAAACTCTTTAGAGCCATTTTTGAGTAAATGGAAAATCTTTTAGATGGGAAGTTTTCCTGAAAAAAACGTAGTCGCATCTTTAGAAGGCACTGAACTTAAATACTTACTAAGTTTGGTATTTAACTGACTTGTTGCTATTAAGTTAGACTGTTTACGTGTACACGTTCGGGTGTCTTTTTTTCTTTTCTTTTCTTTTCTTTTCTTCTTTTCCAGAGCATCTCAAAATCTGCATATCCAATGAAATCTGGTAAATAATTTTTGATTGGAATGCAATACTTGCTCTACTTACAATAGATAAGCAGAAGACAAAATAAAACATTGCTGGAACATCCTTACCGATGTTTTTCCACCGCTAAACAGTACATTTGTGGAGGTTATGTAGTATTTCCAGAACTTGAAAGACAGTCAGGAGAGGACAAGTTAAACGTTTCACATCACCAGGTGAGTTTTCATTCGCTATTAGGAATAGCTGAGGAGTTACGAGGTTACAATTATAAGAGGTAAAATTTAGGACTCACCATGTAAATATTTTATATCATCCTACAATAAAAATGATAAACAACAGAAGACATTAAATGAAACGAATTCATTTGAGTTTGAAAGTTACCAATGCAACGTCTAGTATCCATTGTTTGAAATACGTTATGCAATATTAGTCACAATTGGGATTGTAATATTAAAGGTGGGTCATAAGTGCCGCTTGCATTCTATTGTAAATTAAATTCTGAAGGCTTTCAACTATCCCATTCAGTGTCACAGCTACTGTAACTATAATCCTCGATATTATCATAAAAACTTGTAGAATATATATGCAGCATATACACATCCTCCAAGTGTGCTCTATTTAACTTCTTTGAGTAAAGAAACTGATGTCCAAAATTTCTAATTTTGCCTCTTACACGTGATAAAAACACAAATCCAGAGAATTAGGTAGAGGTACACTTGACAATTTGTGCATCCAAAGTGTTCTCACACCAAAAGCATTACCATGGTTTTTAATGTCTTTTGTAATTGCTTTGGGTGCTATGTAGTATATTTTAAACAAAATACTCATAAAGATGCAGCCATCTTTTCTCTACTCTGGGTCATACCTAAAAATGTCCATCTGAAAATTTATTCGCCTTACAGATTTGTAACTCCGGGTCTGTAAATATTTTGCCTGATTTTAATTAGCTTTCTGCAACATAAATTATTTAATATTCCATTTCATTTTAGTGAATCAGATGAACAAAAAATAGCGCAGAGACCTAAGATATTAAACATTTTCTCTAAGCTATAGTTGTAGGTAAATATATTTATATTTTTGGATTTTTCTTCAGCCTTTACTGAATTGGAAAGCAAGTCTGCGTCTTTCTTTTTTCTTAATTTTTATGTTAAAGTTAAGGTCACATCAAATGATAAATGAATAACAAAGGTAAAATAACGCTTAAATAATCCCACATTCCATAAAGTGTCAAATTACTGGACACTCATCTCATGAGGATTAAAAAAGTACATTGAAAAACAAAACCTAATCCAGACAGTTTACCGCAAAACAAGATTCGAGCTCGCGACCTTTAGAATATATAGCAGCTACCACCATATTCAATCCTATTAATACACTCACCGTCTGTAGGCTAATATTGTGAAACTGAATCAGAATTTAGGAATTCATTGCAACACCCGACCACAACCAGCATTCTAGGATTCCGTGACTGTATCTGATCCTAAACGCGACGAAACACAAACGTACATCTAACTTCCCTTATCTATTTCATAGGTTTCATAAACATAAAGAGATCTCAATTGCCCCAATGTGACATAATCATAAAGACAACTTATTAATCTGCAGATATCCAGATATTGCTAACATGTTATTTCGGTACACCAATCTCATCTATGGTATATGGTGTATGTCTTTAAAAAAGTACAAATTCGACAGTTTGAATATCACGTTGAGTATGAATGGAGTCAAGAAGGACAAGAATATACATATATGCAATGGCGTACATATCCAGCATCACTGGCGCTGCTTGCTAGGCACCAGTCAACAGGATGACCCTTCTAATTCACAGCAAGAGTGTCTCAAGGTCCTTCGCTTTACCATTGTGAGAACTGCAGCCGATAATCTCAGCCCAAGATCGCCACAAATGTGCGCCTTTAAACTTCATTTGCTTTATGAAATCTTAAGGGCAGTGGTTCCCAACTTATTCCAGTAAGTAACATGATATTCAAAAAGGATATTACATGCATGTAACAGCAAAAGAGGAAAAAAGTGCTGTTTTCTGGCAAAGTGGAATTACTTGCCCTACTTATAGTCATTTCTCTTTTTGAGATTTTCGAGCGGTGTCCTTTAATTAACCACTTAATTCTGTTCCGGTTTACTTGTTCTAAATCTGGCAAAACTGCGTAGAAGTCCTACAATTTCAAAAATAAGATTTTGCATTCAGCAACAAGAATGAAACTTCACAAACGGCAAAATGTCTTCTAATACTTTCTGATCAAATATACAATAAAATCATCCTTGAAAAGGAGTATTGAGAGAGAGAACTCTATCTAGATAGGGCCTCATCTGAGAAAAATTCATTTTAATAATTGGTAACAGTTGCACATAAGCAGACGAAACCGGCAACATCATGTCCTTAGATGTTAAAAAAAATTGCACAAAAGTATGTAATGAACAAAAGAAAACCATGGCAATAACCATTATAAATCCCTAATTGTTTCAAAGTGCACTTTAATGTTAAATAGCTACACATTACCTAATTCCCCAATAAAGTTAAAGATAGATCTAATAACAATGGTGTTTGTACAAACTCTGAAACTTCTAGGTGTGAATGCTCATCAGGGATCAAGCTTTAAGATAACCCATCTTTATAACAATATATTTGATCTTTGTCTTGAGTTAAGGGGTTAGAAAACAAATAGTGGCAATAGATAGGGGATAGTCTCAGAGTTCATACCACTTGAAGTTAATTTTTAAATCTGATTTAATAAATGCTATGTTAATTTGTTTCAGTAAATAATAAACAATTTCTTACAGGTTTTTGGTACCTTTGTTTTTAATGCCTAATACACATTGATAGTAAATTGCAGTGAAACAAGCTATAATGCCAATATTTTTAATTTATTGTGTGTTAGATGCTACCCATTTATTTTTTTTTTTAAATTTTAGAAAACCACGTCGTTTTGTCAGTCATAATATAGTTACAGCAAATGTGTATTATTTCCTTAAAACTTCTACTTTCTATTGTTTATACAAACTATTCTTACGAAAGATTATTTACCTATATCATTTTAGTTGAGATAAACGTTGCAGAAATTGCTACACTGAATTACACATTATTACTTCGTTATAGAAACGAAGGGAGGGAGTAGCGATAGTCAAATGTTTCAGAACTCCATGCTCTATACTGACCTTAAAATTCCAATTGAATGGCAAAGTCCTAAAACAATTACTAAGTATTGAAGAATTAGAACCATATCTTTGAAATATCTTTAAAATTGCTAATGGTAGAAAAACGTTATTTGGAGTGCATTGTGCAGTTTAAATAGATCTACATTTTAGTCCACAGCTAAACGTTTGCCAGTTATAGAAAGTTACCCAAAATACTTTCCAAAAGAAAATAACTTCCCAGACATACCCAAAAATTTAAGACATGCATTTTATCTGTCACTTCATCTTTAAAAGACGTAATTTTAATCAAAATCGTTAGAATCATGTTCGAAAAAATTGAAAATTTCGAAAGAATTATCATATAAAGAGCAGTTTTGGGATGGATATTTTATTGAAAATCTTCATGTCACATCTTTGAAAGATAATTAAAGCCCCCCTCGGTAGCGCGTATGGTAGCACGTCTGCCTCACGTTCAAGAGGTCCCGAGTTCGAATCTCGGTCAGGGTGAGTTACCTGGATAAGGTTTTTTCCGGTGGTTTCCCTTACACTGAAAGATGAATTTTGGGTAACTCTAAGCTTTATAGACCCTGGGCTCATTTGAACATCATTTCATCCACTCCACTCATCATCCGATATGACTAAATGTTGGAGGACGTAAATTAAAAAAAAAAAATAATGAAATGAAATACCAAGATTGGTATTTAACCAACCTTCTAATTCTGAGCTATATACATACTGGTCTCACGCATACATGTACACACACTTATCAAAAGAAGTTGAAAGTCAACTTTTACATTCACTATCGAAATATTTTACTGATTTAAGTACTTGCGACAGAATTTGAATGCGGAGTTGATTTATATTTGTGCTCGCCATAAGTGAGACTTTCCCATAAATGTCATGTTTGTATTTTCTTTATGTTTTCCTGATAACAGGCATAAAATGTTACCATCCATTTTTTATTGTTGTTTGCGTTTCTTAACATCGTGGCTCTACTTTGATGGTTTTGGCTTTGGATGCTGTTCACTCATATAAATTGATTCCAGCTGTCTTCGACAGCTTCAAACTGCAGGATTGTCGTGAAAGAAAATATACAACTAAACTTATGCACATATACCTTTACATTATATATTTATTTAAAATAAAATAGTTTATATTAGTCTAATGGTAATATTAGTGCTTAGAATGTGAAGTAAAATATACAAATTTTCAAACTATGTATCAAGGTACATACACTCTAGGAATCATATAACAAAGATAACCGAATGTTTTCAGAAACATTTGATGTTATTGAATAGCTATTATGAGTATAATTGCAGCCCTGAAGGCAAAATTTGCATATATATTTAGATTATTATATATTTATTTACATATATCGAAACATATCTTATGACTGGCAAATTCTCTCATGCGCAACAAATCCATAGAATTAGTATTTAAAAGAATAACTTTTATCACATTGGAAGCTTAAGTGAGAGGCTGTTGTTAAAGTTAAAGTTGTTAAAGCTATTACTTTTGATTAAATTTGCATTAATGCGTCCAGATAAAGGTGCTTAAATATCAGTTTTCCAAACGTCAAATGGCATGCAACTACACTTCAAACAAAGAAGGGCAGAGTAGACAACAGAAGAGATAGTAAAACATAATTGAAGACAAAATGTAAATAGAGACAGAGAAAGAGGAGAAAGCATGAGGAAAGAGAGCAGGTGGGAGTGAGAGAGAGAGAGAGAGAGAATGACAGACTAAAATCTACATATTTAACGCAATAATGTGAGCAAAGCTATTCTGCCAGTTGATAATAAATCACATGCCTTTCCTATCTCTTTATCCTGACTGAAAATGATTATGTTCTTAGAAAATCACAAGGTCAAATCTGATACCGAATTCAACAAAATAAATTGTAAATCAGGCTGGAAAATGGCGCTAAATAAAGTCATAAAAATATTGGGGCCCAGAAGAGTGCCCCATCTCTGTCAGAAACGCCCATTATTTTAAGCGCTTACCTATGCTCTACTGAATATTTATGGTAAACAGAGGAAGAAAATATTGCATTTCACCCAAAAATATAATACCGAAATTTCAATGGAAATGCATCTTTGGATCCAAAAAAGACATTTTATAAAAAAAAATGTGTGCGTGTGTGTGGGCGCGGTATGTGTATGAAAACATAATTCAAAAACGAAAAATCAGTGAAATATTAGCATTCAGATTTATCTTCTAAGGACACGACATCAAGATTTTCAATAACAACAACAAAAATTCCCTTCTCCAAACTACCCTTGAAAATGATGCTAACAATATAAATTAAGATATAATTAAAACACTTAATCAAAACTAAAATCTCTTTCGAATTTACCGAAAATAGCCTAAGGGGACTTCATTCTGAATGGCTTTTTTTATTGGCAAACCTAATCAATATACAATATTTTATATTTATTTGTACAGTTTCCATTACAATTTCAATAGATTAAATTTAACTGACTCTAAGGTTTACTCGCTGACTCTGTTCCCCTGACTATAAGCTTTTGGTTTTCCTGAGCAGCTTGATGTCATTTCTTCTTGACCTTCGCTTCTTTTATCCTAATCCACTTTTCTCTTATCCTATATAAGAAATCTCCTATGCATCTATTTTTCTTTTCTCCCATCCCCGTTAGCATGCGTACTGCCAATATCTCTTTACTTACATTGTCCCATTTCTTATCCCATATTTTTCTGCTGTAATTTGTTAGCTCCTTACATTCTACCAGGTAATGAACAGCGCTTTCTTCATCTCCACAAAATTCGCATATTCCTGCCTAATTACTTCTCAACCCTTTTAAGTATAATATCCCTGCTTTCATCCATACAATGCCTTCTCTTCCAGTTTTGCCCCATTGATCTATATATTTTTCCCTACCCAATTCTGTCTTTAACTGCTTATAAAATTTCAAAGATTTCTTTTCTTCTATACTTGCCCATATCTCTTGTCTATCTATGTCTTGTACTCTAGTTCTCACTTCCTTCCAAAAACCGCTATAAGATATACAAAAGATTACATAATTTGTATCAAATAACTGTATGCGCCCGTTAACTATTTCCAAGATATTCTTTGTATTAGTTTGAATTTTCATTAACCAAGTGGGAAGTCGCTATTCGAATTTTCTTTTTCTCATATAAAAAAAGAGAGCAAAAAAAACAAACAGGGAATATCAGAGAGGCGCACTCTTTCAGCATTCAACTATCCCTTTAGCCTACTCTGTCCTTTTTATACCTTTATGTAAATGTTAAATGAAAGTTTATCTCAATTAACAAGTATATACCTAGAGAAGAATAAGCTTCTGAAGGAATAAGATCCTTCAAATGCGTATCTAACTCCAGATATTTGGATTTAGAGGTTAGCCCACAAACCAGTAGACCACATAGGCAGTCAAGCAGTTTAATTTAACCATACACATTTTGCTGTCTGCAACCTTGAAGGGTGTTAGGAATTCATGCAACCGTTTGTGAAGGTGATATAGAAATATCAACAAAAACCTGAAGTGAAGTCTGCCTGAAGTAGTCTATATAGGTATGATCGCATTTTGGGAAGTACTTCCCGCAATTTAGTGGAAGTCCTGCGAGTTGAGGGTTTCGTTTTACTGACGAGATGTAGCACCATCTTGCAGAAAGTCGCTGCCAAGATGTTGCATGAACGAAAAGTGGTGTGTGTGTGTGTGTGTGTGTGTGTGTGTGTGTGTGTGTATGTGTGTGTGTGTGTGTGTGTGTGTGTGTGTGTGTGTGTGTGTGTGTGTGTGTGTGTGTGTGTGTGTCTTGTTAAAGGTGCCCGAGGCAAGTGGCCAGACCCCCTCATCATCACCATCACCATCATAATCATAATCATCGAGAGAAGACTGGGAGAAGGAGAGGTTAAACAAACAATGAGGCGTGGCCCACCGCAGGCTGGCTGCTAGACAAGGATGGAACTATGCAAGTCATACTATTTCATTCAGCTGCGATGGAAATGTAACATATTGCTTAAGGATCACACAGAGCCTCCACAAACCTCTCGTGAGACTAGCGTATAAAGATCATTGATGTTATGTATCACAGTCTCCAATGGCTTATAAGAAGACGAAGATAATGGTGCACATGCATGAAATATTATAAGGGTGAGTTTGCAAAATTCTTCTACTTATATGAAAATAAAACATCCTAAGCAATTAACTATCCCTCAGTTTTAAAATAAATGTTCTGGCAAACTTCATTGGCTTATGCTATACCTTATTTATGCAATTGAAATTCCAAATTATAGTTGAATGACCATATTTTGTATAAATGTTGACAGCATATTCTGCTTTTCCCACCCGAGTTTCAATTGTGGTGTTTGCTGAAGAAGTAGAAGCTTGCTAAAATGTTCTGGTTCTGGAGCGTCAAAAATATTAATGGGATCAACATCTACATCTATAGGTGAATTTCACCATAACTCATAACCAATAATACTAAAAAAATAGTTAAAATATTAAAGTTCACTATTTCCTCGGCCTAAATAATGTAACAAAAGCTATGACAATTTCCGGAATACACCTGAGATGTTGGACTTAAGCGTTACAAAATAGCAAGGATAAGGCTTGGCACACTATTTATGATTCTTTTTAATTCACTATAATTATTTTTGTTTTTATAAAAGCTCCTATCACTAGTCATCACGATATTCAAATATTCTTTCCTATAGCAAACACCGCTTTCATTATAGACCACTTTCCTTTCATCATATATTTTGCTCCAAGTATTTGTTCTTACGCATTCAAATAAAATATTAATTATTATCTCTTACTCGGAGCAATGACCTGATCATAAATTTCCTAATGTCTTTTAGATTTCCAAATCCCCTGACCAAAACGCACAATTTCCTTTCTTTAAATCATTGTATTAAACAATTACCGGGTAATTGGCGAGTAATGAAAATTTAAGGAGCTAATCTGGAATGAAGACATGTAGAGACACAAAAATTTGGATAGACATTTAACGATTTCTTTATTAGATACATGTTAAATGGAAATAAATGAAAGAAGAGGGCTCAGAAAAGATATAGATAAATTATTCTTTGATCTTCTAAATAGACATACAGATTTCTAGCGCACTTCATAAGCCAAATATATTGACTGTTTCACCTAGGATTAAGTTAAAGGTTGTCCATTCAGAGTCTGGTAGCTCACCACTAGCTGCTCACGTAAGATAATGACAGCTTCGACATTAACTCTGGAAGGAGAACGTTTGTCTACTCTCCTTCAGCCGCATTTCGACTTCTGCTTCCACGAAAGGAAGTTGTGTTTCTCTAAGATCTTATATTATTTAACTTGTTCACTTTAAAGCTTTCCAGACGGCTTAATTTGCCCCAACATGCTAACATACCTATACATGTAGATTATCAGTAGTGGCATATTTTTCGAAGCTGTAATCGCCCTTCTTATTACTTTATCCCCCAGATATGTATTCTTCCTCGCATTCTTTCTTCCCTATTCAACTGATTGGCTAATACACCTTTGAATAGTTATGTACAAGCCTTGTGCAATGCAAGGTCATACGATATAACAGTCTGTCATGATAGGTGGACATGCTTTCCTCATCCTGAGAGGCCCCCAAGGCACCCAAGGATCTACCTATCTATTCGTTAGTAATAATTTACATGTATTCCAAATGCATTAACTCTAATACTTAATATATTTTATTCATACGGTTATGAAAATGTAAATTTATCAGTGCCTTTCGAATAGATCTACTAACATACATGTACATGTTAGGTAAGGAACTATTTTGTACGGTAGAGTCGCGCAAGAATATGTTGAAATTAACGTTTGCTTGAGCAACTGTGCCGGTTTTCTTTTGTTTTTTCTTCTTCTTTTTCAGAAATAGATGATTGCCTAAATGTAGATAAACGTGGTAAAAGTACCCATATACAGAAATATTTCCATGTCTTATAAACAGCAAATAAACATTTGTATTAAAGATAATTCAATTTTAGATTCTAGGAAAAATATTACTTTCAAAGTTTTGGGTTAAAATCTAAATGCATGCTATTGCACTGATGTACTACAGTTGTCAACCGATAAAATTTCACTATTTTACCGAGTTTGTTGTCAGTGCTTCTGGTCGACATTCTCGGGATCGCAGGTTCGTCTCCACAGCATTCCCATTTTGATTTTTGCTCTCATCTTCACCAGGTTGGAGTGGTTGTCCCTTATAGGAGACCCAACTAGAAAAGACAGCTGTACCTATTTCCGTCAAACCACAGAAGTAACCCTTAAAGTCGAGATGATCATGTGTAACATTGAAAATGTATTTGTTTACTGCTGCTGCATTGCTGTTTTGCAACCAATGAATTATCTTTCATTGCTCACCTTGTTATTCGACATTATTCTTAAAATTAATTTCAGGTAAATATTTTGAGAGCAATTAACAATATGAACTACAGAACCTTTCACCTTAAATTAAATTGCATATGCCAGGGTTACCATAACACGAATGTTTTACCACTCGACTCTACTAAAACTCGCCTCATACACTATATATGCTTTCCCACACTCGTTTTTATATTTTATCATTTACTTTCTAATGCAAATATTAAATAATAATCCTAAGCGGCGGGATAAGTTCCACTTTAATAAATTTAACTACCAAGGACAGAAATTTCATCACGCACTGTAAAGTTGGTATTATTTGGAGACTAACAGAGTAATTTACTTGATAGCATATTGCTGACTTTGTCCATCATTGTTGTAGGAAATTCTGCTTCAAATAATTATTACAATTATTACATTTAAGTAGGTAATGTTTATTAGAATTATTACATTTAAGTAATATTTATAAAATTATTGCAAGACCCTATCTCCAGAAATTATTTGTGTCTGTGGAAATTAAAGTCATTCCGCTAAACTACATCACCGAATTTAAAGTGAATTTTTTATTTATTTATATTTTTTTAACTTTGCACCATTTATTTATTTCACATATTTGTGTTGATTGTTCAAATAGTATGTATATTATGTGTTAATATTATATGTTGTTATGATAACTATAACATATATGTGTGCATTATGTGTTGATAGTTTTATTGTTACATAACACTGGGCAACAAAAATAATTTTTTTAATGTTTCGAGCACTTCACGGGCCCAAATGACCTTGTTGTCGACGGGCCCTAAAACACTACACACTCACTCACTCGAGCACTTCATGAGGCAATTTCTACTAATTTTGGGTTGAGTAAAACAAATATGACAATGAAAAATTTTTGTTAGCTCTAGTTTCTATGATATACACAAGGTGGAAGTATTACATATTAATGGATTGAGAGAAAAGGATACATTTTAATTACATACATGCTAACAACAATTAAAGAGCATTTGATTTTTTTAACTGGTAATTACATGCTAAGAGTTCTAAATTGCTGGAAAAATTCTTCGCAGATAGTCGTGTCTGAAGATAATCATGTGGTGGTCTGTTGACTTCGTCGTCTTCTAGCTTGCCTCTTGTGATGGAGTTCCGCAGAATCCCTATACAAAGACCAACAGTAATCCGCAAGCATTACTTCATTCCAACGGCCTTGATATCTTTGTTCCATAACAGAAATGTCCTGATGGAATCTCTCCCCATTTTCATCACTAACAGCTCCACAACTAGGAAGGAAGAAGTCTAGGTGGGAGTGGAGAAAATGGATCCTAAGGGACATATTGACTTACAAACAGCTGAAGAGCATTTGTGTTTTGTTATTTGGCAGGTATGCCAACTCCCAAAAAAATTCCCCCAACTTTAAAATCTTCACTCTAAAAAACTGAAATGTCACTTTATCTTCAAAACAAGAGCTAATCTATCATTTTAATGGTGATTTTTTAATTCAGCAAATGGAAATACATGTAAATTCACTATTTTTAAGCCCAAAACATTTGTTTTTTGCTGCCCAGTGTAACTATAAATGTATGACTTGTCATGCAACGTGTGCTCAGGGTTATGAAATATTTATTATGGGTGAATTGGTTATCAAATAACAGACACACACACATACACACACCAACACACAAGCTAAACACCAGAATCTGGACATACCGAGAGCTTTCTTGTTCAAAGACCAGTTTTTCAACTCAAGGCAGGAATCGAATCGAGGACCACTTGCACAGAAGGCAAATGAGCTATAGAGACGTCTTCAAGCAACATTAAACATTGCCGAGTTTCTTCAAGATGAAGGAAGTCCTCAAAAGCACTAAGTTTCGATTAATTACTTTGGTCGCCCTAAAGTGAAATGTCACAGAATGCAACAGCATGCATTTTTCCAATTTATGTAGAACGCAAAGTAGTTTCAGTTACGGCCAATTAGTTTACCATGAACCACACGTTTAAGACGGAATCACAATTAACTGTTTTTCAACATTTAAGTAGGTACATTCACAAATGTTTTACAGTGCGGCACTGCTCCAATAGTATTGTTTTTCTTGAGTAATGAAAATAATATGACTATACTAAATCGAATTATAAGTCGCATCGATTTTAGTGAAATACTTTCATTCATGAAGTATTTTTTGTGCAGGTAGAGGGAGGTGCTAAAGAAAGACATAACAAGGTAAGCTAGCTAGGCAGACCTCCCATGGCATGAGTTACGAGGCAGACGATGCCCGGCTACCCTATACTTAACTGGACATAAAATTACCCCTCCCCTCTCCTCATTGATTACAGTCATGGTGGTCGTAGCAGCAGTCATCGCTCCGGATCGAGCAAGGTGATGGGACGATTCATAGCTTCCCCGCCAATTTGCCACACCACCGGAGAAGATATATTACCCGCATGTTTTTGCGATAGGCAGCAAGGAGTTCATCAGCATCTGCACCTGGGACCCTAGGCTCGAGCCCCCGGAATGCCTTGTGTGTTTACCATCCAAATACTGAGCAACTGAAAAAAAAAAAAAATCTTCTGATCCTAACTAGGAAACGTAATCTCCGACGCCAAGGGAGCTGCTAATCACTAACAGATATTGAAGAAAAGTTTATTGTGGAGTTACGACATTCTTACATACAAGATAGAAAATGGCAATAAAGTGAACACGGAGCTATAGTAAAACTGTTTTCAAATGAGATGTCTGTCCTTGAGAGCCACGAGACCGTCAACCAATGGGGAGTCTGCAGTGTTGTCATACTGTGTTTCCACTAATATGAACTTAGAGTTACCCGACATTCATCTTTCAGGATAAGGGAAACCCCCGGACCAAAACAAAAGAAAAAAAACTTGTCCAGAAAACTTACCCTGATCGAGCTTCGAGCTCGGGAACTCTCAAACGTGAGGCAGACACGCTATCCTCTACGCAACAGATACGGGTTCTATAATTATATGTGTATGTGTGTGGGTACTTAAAATAGATAAAAAGGTCAGACATGTGGAAAGCAATGGAACTGCTTTCAAATTCATCTTTTCCCTAAATAAACCGCAAACTCTGATGATGGCTTGCATATAGTTATAGTCTTAAATATAGTTTCTTTGACCAACGACTGTCATTGATGTTTGCTCTCAAAAAATTACAATAATTTGATAATTACAGTACGTGACACTATATAAACTTGTAAGGTAATACTATTTAGTATGGAACATCATATCAACTGATTGAACTGATTGATATGACAATCACCACCGCACGTTACATGTGACATTTCTCTATTTACATTATTTTGCATTGGCTTTTACAATGTGAAAAGATCGAGCAGGATGGCTCAGGGGTTTCGTCTGTGGCCACATTCGGAAGATCGACTTCTTTTTTTTTTTTTTTTTTTTTTATTTTATTTTATCCATCGATCAGCAATTATGCTTTACAGATGTTTGTTATAAGATACATAGGAACAGGACACATAACAATGGAGGTAGCCATGAACGACTCCTCTAACTAAATATGGAGGATAACTGTAACACAAATTGAGAACTTAAAGTCTTATGGTAGTAATCACGTGTCTGAGTCTGTGCTGGAGACGTCACTCAGGAGAAGATCTTGGGGCAGTCTGCGCTTCAGGCGAGTTGGCTGGCGAGTGCGACAGCCGAGACGGTACGTAACAGCTCCAGGGACCTCCTGGAGATGGTAAAAGAATGGACGTGCCAGGCGTCGGATGTATTGGTGAACGGGTAAAAGACCAAACTCATGATGAAGCTGCTGGTTTCGGATGAACCATGGAGCGTTTGTAACTGTACGAAGCACCCTGTTTTGTAGTACCTGCAGTCGGCGGAGATTAGTCTTACAGGTGCCACCCCAGACTGGAGCTGCATAGGTAAAAATAGGACGGACTAGAGATGTGTAAAGAAGCAGGGAGGATTCATAACCAAGTGAAGTGCGCCTGTTGAGTAGAGGGTACAGTTTTGATAGCCGGGCAAACGCAAGCGTAACAGACCGACAGATGTGGGCGTTCCAAGTAAGTCGGGTGTCCAGTAACACCCCAAGGTATTTCACTGGCACATTGCTTGGTAACCATGAGAGCGGTTCCCCCAGCAGCCGTAGTGAAGGAGGATCCCTATAAGGTCGTAAAGAGAAGATCTTAACCTCTGTCTTGTTAGTATTGAGGGAAATGCGCCAGTGAGAGAACCAATGAGCTAATTGATCTAGGGAAATTTGCAGTTTCTGAATGGCATGAAGAATATTGGCGTGAGAATAATAGAGAGCAGTATCATCTGCGTATAACGCCGTACAAACTGGAGCTATATCAGGAAGATCATAAGTGAATATATTAAAGAGGAGTGGTGCAAGTACTGAACCTTGAGGTACACCTGCTAAAATAGGCCGTCGGGTGGATGTGAAACCAGCAATGCGCACCACAAAGGTTCTATTGGTGAGAAAACTTGCTATGATTTGTATCAGATAATAAGGGAGACCAATGCGATATGCTTTAAGTAGTAGTCCACTGTGCCACACCTTGTCGAATGCCTGGGCGATATCTAGGAATGCTGCTACGGTGTATTGCCTGTTTTCGAAACCTTGAATAATAGACTGCGTGATTCTGAGCAATTGGTGAGTGGTAGCATGCTTCGGGCGAAAGCCAAACTGAAAAGACGGAATTATCTGATTATGGATCAAAAAATGAGAAATACGTTGATGAATAATCTAAGATCGACTTCGAATCCCATGAGCGACCGATCTAACCCATGTGTTTTTTCGAGGGGTTTTCTGATCGCTAGGCGAATGCTGGGAGGTTAATTACATTCCCCTAATTTCCTGTCTCTCCATTTCCTTTCCATTATCATTTCACATCATCTCTCATCTGGTGGTCTTTTTAGGTTAGAAGTGTCGGCGGTGCATGGCAGGATTATATGCTCTGGATAAACCACTTCCTCCTCCGGTAGGTCGGTTGCCGGTCTTCGAAACGGCTGCTGGGACCGCTTCCGAACCACCACAGAAGGGAGAATGTCCTTCGTCCTGGCCTGCCGGTGGAGGTTTTCTTGTAAGTAAAATGTAGAGACTGTGCCCTCTCCACTGTCGTGGCTCATTGGGTCAGCCGCCTCCAGTCTCCGCCTCATCCTTCCTCCCGGGGAAGTCCCACTCGGAGGCATAGGTACAATAGATCAAAATTATATATAAGCTCGAGGATATCTACCAGGGCAATCCATACAGAGTGAAGACTGACCCCCCCCCCTTTAATGACCAGGGAGTGACTGAGCTGTCCCAAAAGGGCGCCCGGCGCCTCCGCGGGGCTTTCCATAGGACGAGACCTAGAGACTAACAAGGCCCCCCCCCATCTGGTCCTGTGGACTCAAGACGGGATGGAAGTGGATACGCCACTTACGCGCACCAACCCCAAAGGGGAAGGCTACCGATTGACCTCGCTAGGGCCACCTGGTGATCTAACACACCTTCTACTAGCTATGCAGCCTAGTACGCGGGAATATATGGCTTCCTCAACCCCGTCCGGAGACGTACCCGATCTCCCACGGGTATCGGGAACCACTGCCTCCTCGAGTCCAACCCAATCCGAACAGCTCCCATTCAGGGAGGGGCTCGAATGTTTTGCCCGAGGTACCACGAGTGCTAGGGGTCCGCAGTGCCCGCACCAGGGCAGCTGAAGGGGACGGAACCCCTCCCCTACGGGAAATAGATAAAGATTGCTCGCAGTGCCAAATCCCCTCCGTAGTCATCCTAATTCTAATCCTAAATGATGTGAAAAATCATTGAAGACATCTTCGTTTGTTGCTGAATGCGTTCCTTATAGAGCTTTTAGGAGAATACGCCGAGATTATATGGGACACAATGTGAGCACTTTTAAACGACTGAAATGACAGGAGGGTTTTGGATGAGGTCCAAGTATTCGATGACATAAAGGCATGGCATAGACAGACATAACTGGAGAAGTGTATGGCTGCCGTAAAGTCAGTATTTTGCAATTAATGGCATAGTTCTCTCTGCGCAGAACCAGGTTCAGCTCTACCCAATAAAAGGATTTGTTGTGGTTTCCTTCAAAAGATTTTGTACACATAAGAAATTCATATTCATTATGCATAAACAACAGTTTTTTTAACAAGTTTTGTATCCATGAAATATATGTATCTAGGAATAAGTTTAAATAAGTACTGATGGAACAAGCAGTAACAGCATTCAAAGGTTTAACTCTTACAATGAAGAGGAAAAAGAAAAATTTCCATAGAGTTACTAATACATCCAACAGTTCAATACCATGTGTTCTCACTTTTACCCAAAAATGAACGAACCTCCTTGCTGCGTTTAACTTCCTTTGCTGCGACTTACATAATTACAGTGAATCAGTAAGACGCTATAATGGTTATTTTAAAGTGTATATTTAATAAAAAAACTGATGTTTAGAGTCATGTTTGGATATAAAATACTGGAACTATAAGCTATTATGTAGAGAATATACAGACAATCGATGAAGAAATATCAAGGAAAATCTGAAACCTCATTCATCTCATGTAGTTCTAAGTCACGAAAACGCCTTTCGTGTGTCATCATTTTCTCTGTATAGATAGTTCCGTTGTAAAAACAACATCCCAATGTGTGAAGTTACCTCTACAAGGGACGATATTGCTTCGGAGGTCTGCAATCTGGCACTTATCTCTAAACTTATCGCAGACTTTTCTGTTAAAAAACAAAACATACATGGTCGCCTTGGCATGTTTTTTTCTTTCTTTCCTTTTTCTCCTATCTTGTTTTCAACCTGCTTCTTGCAGAATCAATTATAATGGACCCTCTTCTCAGCTTTATCTCTTGCCTGATCTACATCTTCTTTCTTCTATCTTTTGTCACAAAGCACCGTCCAGGTACAGGTAGGACATGGCGAAAAACGATTCTGTCTCACACAAGAAAGATACATCGCATTTCTCTAGGCAGAAAACGCATTTGACGTAAACAAATCATTTCAATCAGTCCAAACATTCAGTTAAATCAAATTTAGTGAATAAGGAATCAAAATAAACCCAAATAAAATAGAAATTAATTTTCACCCTTCCTCGGTCAGCTTCCCCTGTAAAACAAACATTTTAATTACATTTATAGATCCTTCACTTTTTCATCAGTTGAAATTGCAATGATTCTCTGGATCAGGTACGTAAAAACTTTATTAAACGTAACAATAAAGTATAGAGTGGAAACAGACTCAGACTGAAAAATGCAATGCCATAGCCGGGATTTGAACCACGGATCTTTAGGTTGCCGTCCAGCCACTCTAACCCCTGAGCTACTATGGCCAACGTGCCGACATGCCATTAAATTCAACAACTGACTCGTGTTTTCCCGGCAAACTACTTAGGAGTTCTCATAAACACATGGGACTTACAACGTGTAAGTACTTTAAGGCCCGGGCTTTATAGTTAACCACTATTAGGTCAATTAATGGAAATTGTTTTTCACATTGGCCGTGTGTAGGCTAAAGTGTGGAAACATGGAGTCAGACTGAAAAATTCAATGCCATAGCTGGGTTTTGAACCACGGATCTTCTGGTTGCCGTCCAGCTACTCTAACCCTTGAGCTACTATGGCCAACGTACCGACATGACATTAAATTCTCCAAATGACTCGTGTTTACCGGGAAAAACATGTGTCACGTGTTCATGAGAACTCCTAAGTGGTTTACCGGGAAAAACACGAGTCAGTTGGAGAATTTGTCATGTCGGCATATTGGCCATAGTAGCTCAAGGGTTAGAGGGGCTGGACGGTAACCAGAACATCCGTGGTTCAAATCCCGGTTATGGCATTGATATTTTCAGTCTGACTCTATGCTTCCATACTTTAGCCTACTCACGGCCAGTGTTAAAAACAATTAATTTCCATTAATTGACCTAAGAGTGGTTAACTATAAAGCCCGGGCCTTAAAGTACTTACAGCATAGTAAGTCGCTTTTAAGGTAGTTGTCTCATGTGTTTATGAGAACTCCTAAGTGGTTTACCGGGAAAAACACGAGTCACTTGGAGAATTTAATGTCATGTTGGCACGTTGGCCAGGCAGCTCAAGGGTTAGAGCGGCTGGACGGCAACCAGAAGATTCGTGGTTCAAATCCCGGCTATGGCATTGAATTTTTCAGTCTATGTTTCATTACTTTAGCCTACACACGACCAGTGTGAAGAAAGAAACAATTTCCATAAAGTATAGAATCTACATTTTTCACTTCTAAGAGATTTGTCTGCGAACGTCCTCATACAAGTCTTACGTGAATGCCCTCTTAAAACTTCTTCTGCTCATGACAAATCTGATTATCCTAATATATAGTTGGCTTACTCGACGATGTGCATTTACCTTTTAAAACTCGAGTGACGAATTAATTCATTTCGCCTAACTTTATCTCCTATAACTATCATTTCGTACAGCACCGACTATTAGTAATAATGGATGAAAAATCTCCTAATATCCATGCAAAAGCAAGTGAAATATCGACGAACGTCTGACTTAATCCCTCCTAGAAAGTCTTCCAAGTTCTACAAATGTTGCTTAGCCTATAAGTGATATAAGATCAATTATTATCGATCGATTTGGTCAAGTGACTTTTTAAACAGTTAAAGAGATGAAATTCTCCTTGTACTTTCTATTTTATCCATAACTATTTATAAGGGGCATTCAAATTAAACCTGGTCAGTGAGTCTAACTTTGCGTTACAGCTCAGGTGGCACCACGAAACTGCGTGCATGGTGGCACCATCCATTGGTAGTGCGACTGCAGCGTGCGCAACATTTGACATTGCACAGCGACAGTGTAGTTTCACGCTGAAGAGAAGGTGGTCACACAAGTTATCGTCCACTACTGAACATGAAGGCGAATAAGCAGGAGCAACGACGAGTTATTCGATTTTTATCGGTGGAGGGACTTGGAGGCCGTGAAATGTATCGACGGATGAAGGCTATGTACGGTGAGTACAGTCTGTGTCGTCCAAGTGTTGTGGAATGGCGCAAAAGATTCCTTGAGGGGCGCGAGTTACTGGAAGATGACGCTCGTCCTGGACAGGCTCATTGTGTCATCACCAGA
Organism: Mantis religiosa; assembly: GCA_030765055.1. Classification (NCBI taxonomy): domain Eukaryota; kingdom Metazoa; phylum Arthropoda; class Insecta; order Mantodea; family Mantidae; genus Mantis; species Mantis religiosa. The sequence continues at coordinate 67,071,238 of CM060951.1, read as the reverse complement.
CATCGGAACACGTACACCTTTAAAGGGATATGAAGTTTACGAGTCCCGCAGTATATAACTGCTGACGTCAGTCCCGGGGACAACACGCAGGGATAGTCCGGTTTGCAACGCGTAGCTTTAGTTTCATTACAACTACTGCTTGTCGCGCAGGTAGATCTGCCTTCCAGGGAGTGCAAGGTGTTGGACATATTGTGTTAATAGCATTACTTTCACAACAATTATTGGACAATCTCCATTTTATAAATAATGTTAGGTATTATCAACAACCATTAAACAGCTTCAAGAATATACTTTCGAGTTGTCTAAAAGCAGTTGTAGCTATTTTCTTTTTTTTTTTATATATAATTTTACGTCCTCCATCGTTAAGTCATATCGAACGGTGAATGAAATGGGTAAACTCATGCTCAAATGTATCCAGGGTCCATGAAGATTAGGGCTACCCGACAATCGTCTTTAAGGATAAGGGGAAAACCCCGAAAAAACCCGTATCCAGATAACTCACCCACACCGAGATTAGAACTCAGTACCTCTTGTACGTGAGGCAGACACGCTACCATCTAGATACCTAGGCGGGTATTATTATTATTATTATTATTATTATTATTATTATTATTATTATTATTATTATTATTATTATTATTATTATTATTATTATTATTATTATTATTATTATTATTATTATTATTATTATTATTATTATTATTATTATTATTATTATTATTATTATTATTATTATTATTATTATTATTATTATTATTATTATTATTATTATTATTATTATTATTATTATTATTATTATTATTATTATTATTACTATCATCATGCGATGTCCTCCCAGGTTGGTCTTGTCCCTGCCTCCAAGAAGTCATAATATTTTTGAAAAGTTTTTATTTTCTCAAAAAACGACGCTATCGATTTTTAATAAAACCCATAATGTTAAGATATTTTAATGACAAATGAAATGTATATAATAAATTATGTGAGAATAGCCTCAAAGTCCTCTTCATTTTGAATGACTTTTGCATAACTGGTAAGCAGTGGTATATGACACCTTAAAACACACAATTTATCTCGGATATATTTTTTGTAGGGTCAACTATTTCCTACATAGTCCTTGTTTTTTGTCGTTTTAAATTTTAAAATATTTATAATTTCCACAAGTAGGAAATCTTTGTTCGTTTTTTCTTTTTCCCCTTTCATTTTTATTTTTATATCCTGTCTATGTGAAGTAGTCTGAATTTCAAAGTCATCCCATAGTGACCAGCTTATAACATATTTTACTATCGCTTAAGAGTACTATATTCCTCTATTTCTCTAGTAACTACTACAAATATTAATTTATTTCGATTAACATTAAATAGATAAAAATATAAACGTTTGTAAGAAGAGTTTATACAAGGACACAGGACGCCATGTGAGTGCAACTCGTCATTTATTTTGTTATTGTAGAGATTTTAACTTTCTATGAAACAACGACTGCACGGTAAGAGCTTCTAAACTGATTCTATAATGGAGAGGATACGAAGTTTACTCTATAGGTAGTGTTTTGTACTTCGTTTACCTACTGTCCAAAGAACTATTAGCATTGTCTCGCCGTAAAGTCTGACCACCCGCAAGACATGATAGTGGAATGATGACAGGAGAGCGACACAGATCAAAAGTTAGCATCCCTGAAACAGCAATGTGCTTGCCTAAATTGGTGTACAGTGTACAGAAATGTCAGTAATTTAGAGGAAAATGAGCAGCCTTATTCAGCAGACTAGTAAGTGTTAGAATGAATGTATAGTTTGGAATTCAAGTCGGCTATTTATACCACATTTTTGTTCTTGAGTTAAGCTGCTCATAGAAAGACCTATTTAAAAAAATATTTTTTGTATTTAGATGTATTTTCGGTGAAATCTTTGCAAGAAATGTTTGGGTTGAATACCCTTTTTTTTTTTTTTTTTTTTTTTTTTTTGTAATTTTGGTAATTTATGGCCTCCAACGTTAGGTCATATCGAACGGTGAATGAACGGATGAAATGATGCTTAAATGAGTACAGGGTCCATAGAGCTTAGAGCTACTCTACATTCGTCTTTCAGGATACGGGAAAATCCCGGTAAAAATGGTATCCAGGTAACTCACCCTGACCGAGATTCGAACTCGGGAGCTCTCGAACGTTTAAATACAATACCTTCTCTAGTCATTATTAGTAGGAAAGCAGTAAAATAATAAAATGATAATGGATATAAAACGAAGATATTACTTACAAGTGAGTTTTAAAAGGAAGTAAAAGCATAGGGATATCTACTGTAGAGGGGCAATATTCATTCGAAGTTATTAAATTTTCTATCCGTGTATAAAGATACAAAGCTGCGATATCGAAAGCATTATTGTCAGGTATGTAACCTAACATAACGTTTGTTGTATTTTCAGAAATAAGTGGAAAACTAAAAAGGAAATTTTAACGAAATTATGATGTTAATTATGATGTTTAATTATTATGGTCTCTATTTTCACTAACCTATTTTTATACTTAAAGTCATTAAATAATCGTTTTCTATGCCTATTAATACTATTTGATCCATGTCAGCAAATGACCTTAATTGCATCTATGATTACACAAATTTGTATAAAAAGGTTAAATGCCCGCCTCGGTAGCGTAGATGGCAGCATGTCTGCCTCACATTCAAGAGGTCCCGAGTTCGAATCTCGGTCAGGGTGAATTACCTGGATAAGGTTTTTCCCATGGGTTTCCCTTATCCTGAAAGACGAATTTCGGGTAACTCTAAGCTTCATGGACCCCAGACTCATTTGAGCATCATTTCACCAATTTCATTCATCGTCTGATATGACTCAGCGTTGGAGGACGTAAATTACAAAAAAAAAGTTAAAACCTTGTTTGCTAAAATAAAGAACCATAGCCAAAACGAGGACAAAAATGTTGATATATATTTTAATGGGAACGTTCACAACTGAAGATGAATGGAATACTTCTTTATATGCAACTCAAAACTGGCCCTTATTCCAAAAATTGTAGAAATAGGCAAAGAACCATAAGCAGTTTATGCTCTCATTAGCAAAAGAATAAATAAAAATCAAATAAAAAATGGTATACCTAGACTCACTAGCGTGCCTAGAGAATGGAAAATGATAATGGGATACTTTTAGATGTTTACCCTATCGAAAGTTGACGTTGGGTATCCCAATTGACTAAACTGCAAGTAGGTGGAAAGATATCATTAGTTAGTGAATTTCCTGAGTTTGGATTTTCACTTTGTGTTCGATATGACCATTGATACGCATTCCCGTTCTTAATACCCGCTATTGTGAAACAAAATCTTGCATCTTGTATCCCATTCCAGTTTCCACTTTTATTGCATTCTCGAGTTATTGTACACCAGCCTTAAAAGAAGGTAAACTTATTGTTAACTAGAAAATGCCTTTACTTCTAAAGATATATACCCAAAGTTGAAAAATAGTAAGTCATATACATTTTATTTTTCGGTATACACTGTATTTAGATTTTATTTTGTTTATACGTTCATCAGTATAAGGTTTGTGTTATATAACCTTACGCCTCTGTGATGTATTCCTCTGCGTTTTACTGCAGTCCCCTTTACTCTAATTGGCGAATGCTTTCGGCGCCGTAGGCAGAGCAATATACGACAAATTCAGTTCAAAGCAAGGTGCGCGATAAATGTCACAAGAACAAAAATATATCATCAGTACCACTAACGCATCGGCTAATGTCAGTAATCCCGAGAGACAGGTTTGAAGCAAGGGATCTTCATCCTTATTAACATGCATTCCAGATAAATTAACTCTGTTGCGTAATATATTTAATTCATGCAGTTATGAAAATATAAATTTGACAATTGTCTTCGAACATATTAAGATATATATCATCATGTTAAACGACGAACTCATTTTAGCTACCGCACAACTGTCTTATTTCCCGTCAGCAGCCAATGAGAGGTGATTAAGTCACGTGAGCGTTAAAAGATACGGGGCAAGCTTATATGAAACAAGGATCAACTTCTAGAGCCAACTGAAAAATGAAGTTTAGCAGAAAATGGTAAAATTAACTTGGAATCTTTTACTTTGTTTTAAAAATTTTAATATTCGGTTTTTCATGCACTCCGTGCTCAGAGATGAGAGAAACAATCGACACCAATGCAATTCTCGCCTTACAAAGTCTCTGATTTTCAAACACCACTTTTCTAAAGACGAAATAGCTGCCCAAAACTACATGTTTACCATTACCTTTCGCAATAACGGAATACGTGACGTCATATCACCTCGTCTGTAACCCTGAACTTAAGCTTTCCGCGAATGGAAAAATCTTCGCCCCATAACCAACCATCAACTCTATCCTGCAAAAAGCGGATTGTGATCGACACTAAGTCACAGTTCGTTAAGGTATTATTCTAAAGGTTCAATTACAATATTTATTTTTAAACAACCTCCGAAAATAGACTGGTGCAAATAGAAAATTCAGCACAGGACCAGTTTTGGCAACAAACGACATGCAGGATAAGATGTTTTTAGAGAAATACAAAATTGTGATAGCTAGCTCCTACCTTATAAAAAGTACATTTTTGTAGAGCAACAATCATAATACAAACGATTAGAGCACAATGATATATTTATGCGTGCTTCAAAGGTTGTAGTAGACTAACCTTCGTTCATGTTTCGGAAATCCTAGAGATAATGCAACTTCGATACTGCTGACCGAACCCGTTAAAGTACTGGATATTGGCGGGAAGTTCATGGTTCAAAGCCTGTTAGGAACGTCCTACCAGATTCAATGCTTTCTTTTTTCAGATTTTCCTCAGTCCTCTGAACTGGAAAATACCGAGGAGGTACCCTAAACTTAGGCCTAAGACGTTTTATTCCAAACGTCCTTTCCCAATTACTTAGTATTTAATTTCACACCTCATCACTGTCTATCGCATGTGATAAAGTATTTTACAAGAACGGACGTTAAGTATGTACTGACAAACAAACAGAAACAGAAAATAAGAGTGGATTGTGTTTGGAACCGTTAGTTAAAACATCAACTGCGGAACCGAAAACGTTTCTAAAGGGTATCGCATAGCTCTCAAGGTGAGAGGTACACACATTATCACCTCAATGAAGCTAGGAACACGACCGAGACATTGCGTGCCTTCGATTACCCCAGCACGATTATCCAAACATCATTTAAAACCCGTGTTTAGCAATGAAAACAAACAAAAGCAGCTCTTCATTTTCTAGACATCGCTATCATCTTTCGCTTCCCCACTCCAATTCCCGGATATTGGAACCCATACGCCACGACCGCCACGCCCCCCTCGCGGTTTCACCACGACCGACGATGATGAGGACCCCCGATAGCAGAGCCACTTTTCCATTATGGCTACGTGCACTCGCTCAGGTCCTGACGGTACGGTTCACCCTCTCACTCTTTCTTGCAGTCGATGGATCATGTTCTAACACAGTCATTATGAAGAGTTTGGAGCATATCGGGCTGGCGCCACTTGGCTTGCATGCTTGGCATTCCTCCACCTGCCAGCAGCATCCTTACAAGCTGGAGCAAAAACATCTTCTCACACCAACCATCTCAGGAAATCCGGGTTCATATCCGCCCATAGACAATACACTTTTATGTTTCCTATATCTAGGCGAAAAATCTTAATGAAGATGAACAAGAGACAGAAAAGTAAATTTAAAATATTTGAGGGGAAATAAAAATCTGATATGAACATTCCCAGCCTTGCCCACCTATAATAAATGTATATAAAATTTATCTATTATAAAATTAAACTTATTCACAATATATTTTCACCTAGGAATGATTTCAGATTAAGCAGTAAGAACTGATAATTAACCCATTAACTAACGTATCAATTTAGTATCATACCAGTTATTACTTATGGAAGGTATATGCTCTAGATTCTCTTTGAGAAGTAAGTACAGGTTCTGTGCAAACAGTGTCAATTCCAAATCCCAAATTGCAGAAAATTGCTGTAGGCAAGAAAGGATACAACCAAAGTAAGGGACAAATGATAACACGAAACTAGAAATAAAGCAGTAGTGTGTATGGGATTTGACAGAAAATGGAGTTCGTAGTTTACTTAATAATAGGTGGGTCATTCATTTCAACTAGAACAGAAAGTTAAACAAAAACTTGAGTATAGTGCGTATAATCTAATTCCATCAAATAGGTATGAGGTTCCCTATTTCTGATGTAGATCAAAATAAGCTCACATAAACCCATGATCTGGATTTTGGTTTCTTCTTTCAAGCTGAAATTAACTTTTTAAATAAGTATTTCTCAAACATTTCTTTCTTATTGTTTTCCTTGTTTACAGATTTGTAAATCCAAACACCCTTACGCGAGACGGGATTTGAACCCGCAATTCCTTGCGTCACCAGGCAGCAAAGCTAGCGCGGCCATGGGTATCCATCAGAAATTAAAATTTTAAGTACAGTATTTGTATAACTTTAGGATCTGTATAGCGATCTCCGCTTAAGACTTCGTTTAGATATTAACTGAGAGTTGTGGAAAATGTTAGTATTATGACCTTCGGTTAAAAGCTAACCAAGACTTATTTTTAGCAATGAGCTAACCGTCATCTCTGGTAGCATTGAGGTACTAACTTAAAGGTAACCAACCATACAAAAATATCATGCCTTCTATTTCGACTGATAGTGGATAAAAATTTCAAGGCAAATATTGGAAAAGTATTTATATAACCAAGAAAAACCAAAATTACTAACTTAAAAGATTAATTTATGGACTTGGGACAAGGAGGAAAAAATCTAAGATTGTCGAAAGCTGCAGTAGTTGTTTTAATTTATATTAAATTTACTATGCATAATATCTATAATTTGCTTATTATTATTTTATTCCTCTTCTTTGTAACGTATATTGCAATTTTTTTGCTTAAATGTAGTTAAGTCATATTATCTAATCTGTTCTTCAATAAATTTTTCGGAGTATATTACCAGTGAAATCTAACCTTTTATCCAATAAGATCCTATTTTCCTATTAAGCTATAGTAAGCTGAAAGCTAAAATCATTTAAGTTAATATTTCAAATTCACTCAACAAATAACCACGCTAATCTATATTATACATAATAAAGACTTTCCAGTTTTGTTTGTGGGGGTTCTTCTTCTAAACTTAAGTGTTTATAATAACTTTATCCACACTAGCGTACATAGAGCGTGTTAAAAGCCAGACATATATAATTTAATATTCAGAACTGCTTTAATTGAGCAAAATATTGTTATTATTCCTTATGTGTCACACACAAATTCGAGGGGAGGTATAGGAAATTTGAAATGATTCAGGTATAGGAGCATCATAAAATTTTTCTTAGTTTATGGTGGTACTTTTAATTCAATACACCTTTCGAAACCTTTTTTTTAAATAATTGGCACAAATTTCAATGCAACAGAATAAACCTAAGGGTTAATAATACCATGCGTCATTAAACATAAAATAAAGAATAAGTACGATACCGTACATCAGGTAAACCATTTCATTCCTGCCCCACTCAGCTTCGAATGCTTTAACATCAACATTAATACAGTAAGTATTCGAGTGGTCTCTTTGATATTAGGTGTTTCTATATATTAAAAATAAACTTTTTCATGAACTCAAATAAAATATGTACCTATGGAGAGTGAAATCTCATAGATCCTCCCACTCGAAATGGGCTCTACACTCCACATATTATTTAACACTAACTTCAAGTAGTATATTAATGGCAAAGTTACCGAAATGCACTTAACCTATGCGAACTACACTGCGATATGAAGTTTAAAATGTGCCGCTACTAACCTGTACAAATCACAATATTAACTGCAAGTATATTTTAATACGTTCATAATACAAGTCCTTAAGTGGAACATAGGACCTTCTGAACCGCGCGACCTCGAGGCCCGTAGGAAGGATCAGGGTTTCCTGATCAGAGAGATTCCAGGATGAGTGATCACCTCAAAGCCGGAAGTAAAAGTAGGAGAGAGATGAGGTGATAGGAAGGATGATGGAGCAATCGGTTGAATGCTGGCGGGGGAAACCAAAGGGTCCGGAGAAAACCCATTCCAGCGCCATGTTGTCCACCACTAACCTCACTTTGCAGTCGCCTGGGATCGAACCCGGGCCACAAGTGGTCTAACCACTCAGCCATGGCGCGGCCATATGTTTCTAATAGGAAATATTTTTTTTATATGTTTGCTCCTATCTAACGTTTTGCGAGCCGATTGCCCTATAGCTTTCTCGACTTACTTTAATAATTTAATTCTACGAATCCATAATTAAATTTATTATTTTCGTTCACCCAAAAATGAATTTGATTACAAAACATTTCTGGGCTATGGCTTTTTCACTACTTTAAGTAGTCATTAATGCCTAACAATGTGCCGATCCATTTGGAAATGCATTTCCTGAAAAACACTCATCATAGGGAATAATAACATTATATTTGGTCAAGGATTCAAAAGAGAACTTTTTAGTTTTATTATTCTTTTAAGTGATGAATTTCGTGAAAGCAACCTATGAACTTCTCTTACTGATGAAGGCACTGTCACTATTCGTTTAATGTTTGAAGAAGAACGATAGACATCTTATGAATTTCTTTAGGCGACAATTCACATTGGTATGAGTCAAATTCAAAACATGTTAATTAATAGTTAGTGGGGGGGGGGGGTAAACGTCAATGTCAATGGATTCCATGTAAACTGAATCCGGAACCAAAACTTCAACGCACAATTTGGTGCAGAAAAACTCAAGGAAAAGTCCAAGTTGGCACAAATTTGGTTTGAAATAATATTACTAGTGATGAATCTTGGATTTATTGTTATAATTCTCTAAAGAAAAATAAACACACTCAAGGGGCTTCTGAAAGGAGCCTAAGTCTACAGAAGTCCGACGATTTTGCAGTGCTAGTTCCTAGTCTCTTCTCATAAAAAGGGCCTTTGTTGCTAGTATGGTACTAGAAGATAGACATATATGTTGTTACTGCAGGTACACAATTGGTACACAAATGCCTATTTAGTGCATCCTTTTAAAACAAACATTATATTTAAATCTTAAACAGCAAAAAGAAAATAAATACCAATTATGATCAGAAGACCAACTTGATAAATTGAAACAGCACAAATAAAATGAAGCGACAAATACAAAAAATTAAATTGTCAGAAAGAGGTGCATCATATTTTCGCTGATGGAGCAAGTAATGTTATGCAAAAGAAAAACGTGGAAATATTTATGTACAGCAGTGCCCAGCAGATGTGAAGAAAGAGAAATGAGACGAGAAATAAAGTCGAACAGGAGGAGAAAATTCAACTATGAAAAACCGAGAAGACCGCAGTTACGTTCATGCAGAAGCCTTTGACGATTTATTCTCATTCAGAGGTAGCACGAAACCCCCAGTCGTAATCAAGTCAAAGACTATAGACCACCGGCTAAGAAATGAACAAGAAGCTCGACCACGTCGCAGCTCAGTGTGGACAACAAACGAGCCGCTACTGAAAGTAGGAGGAATCGCGACTTTGTTTTAGATAAGATCTTAGACATTTTGTTTTACAGGAATCTGGCGGTGTATACGTACAAGGTGGTCCATTCCGCCATGTCCTCTGTCGCCCATGTTTAATTAAAATAGAAATCTGGCAATGTCTCTAAAGCGGCGTGGGAACCTCTTAAATGGCATCGCCTTTCTTAAGAGGATAAAATGCGCCACTGTCTGAACTTCAACCAATTAGTTACCGACATACCTTTCAATCTCAACACCAAATTGCATATGTTACTTCTTTAACCTAGCCTTTTCATCTTAGATAAAATATTACACCGTGTTTTATACACAATTGTAGTTCTTAAGCCATAAACAAAAGTTCCCTATTATCCTTTCAGAAGCTCCATTGTCTCTCAGTCTCAACTGTCATTCTAATAAAATCACAGATTTTGTTTTCTTTCCCTCTTTCGTAATCAAGCATGATATTTCTTTCAATACAATACATGTCAGAGTAGACACAACATTTGTAGTCTTGGTAAATTTGTACGACTGATATCTCAACTTCAGTAAATAATCATGTAAGTACGTGTACCCTTAAAAAACCTATTCAGGCAATTTATTATGAAAATATTATTTGTATCTATTTAATTCATATAATCCAGCAATAAATTGCATATGTGTGTATGAAATATGTAAGGATGTAGCACAACGTTTTTACACTCTTTTACCATAAATAATATTTTATTTTCCAACGTTACAGGTGATGTATTGCTGCCAATTAGGGATATTTTGAACATTTTCTACATTAGAACATCTTTGTAACTTAAAATATCACATTTTGTTAATTTTGTTCGGAGTTACGTTCCACCCCAGTGTGGAACATCGTACGACATACTTAATATCATGCACACATAAATATATGTAAATATTGTATATGTCAGCATAATATATTAAATTTTTAAGTTATTATCATAGAAAAGCACATTTTCAAGAAGACATGATCACAGTTGTTATAAGACGATATATTTTCATTAAACTGGAAACAATTTAGATCTGAAACATTATCCAAGAGTCATGCGGCTTTTAGAAAATTTTAGAAGAAAGATGTCAAATTTCGAGAATGTTCAAATTATTTAATTATTTCAAGATAAGTAATATTTTCCCAGTAGGTAATAAAGAAAACCAAACAAGTAATACTACCACTACTTTTAAGTTGTGGACTGCTTATAGTGAAACTATAAGGAATTGTCCCAATCAAAATTTAGTCTGTTTATGACTAAGAAGTGTATAGTTTTCAATCTAGTCCTGCCTAATCTTGCTTGCTTAGGTAAAACCCACAGATCTCCATCTGGCATGAGAAGCAGTATTTTGTCTTCTACAACACAACGCATACTGTGGTTAGATGTCAGTTACTGTGATATCTCTACAGGACCTGAGACCTTGGTGGAGTATATAAGCAGTAACTGAGATTTGTCGTCTACACCCACACTGGAAGGTAGAATGAAACGCTTAACCTATCTTTGGAAATACATTAGAAGTCACTGAGTCCCTAATATATTTGATCCTATCTTAATATATAATGTTTTCATTTTTTTATTTTTTTCTTAAAGTTTTTAAAGCATTTACAAACAAAACTTTAAAATAATTTTCTACAATAACCATTTACACTTCACCAAATTTTGTTAGCAATTATCACACCATAGTGCTTTTTGCGACATTGTACATGTTTTCGACAGCGTTACAGTTAAAACGATCTCTGAATTTTCAAACCCCAAAGCACTATTTTATCATGTCACATATCTATATATAGAAGTGTGATTGCAAAGTTCGATGCATTTGTATGTTAAGTTGTTCCTGAGTTATGCATTTTAAAACACCAATTTAAGCTCATTGTAATTCAATTTTCAGAATTTTAAACCATTTCAGATTTGTGTTCATTACTGAGCTATAAAATAAGTTTGCTAAAAATATGCTTTTAAAATAGCTTTCAAAAATATTTTTTTTTTTCAATTATGGATTTGGATTTTGCAAAACAATTGTCTAACTTCGGTGAGCTTAGAGTTAAAACATTTATCTTACGTTAATAACTGCACAGTAAGTTATGGTTAGCATATATTGGGAAGACTATTTCTAAAGTTTCATCCTTGCTAACTTAATCTGATTTGTTGTATTCACGTGACTTTCTCTACCCATTCTTCATCAAATTATTCTTTTAAAAGGTGTATGCTTCTATCAATTTCGTATTATTCAAGATGAGCATTTGCATATACATGGCAAAAATTCATCCGTAATGGCTTTAATCTCGGGCAGTACAAATGATCTCCGTATCGGAGTCAGATGAATATGAAACCCGTACACCACCTAGCATTACAGTGCACATGGAAATAGAGCAACGCCTATCACAAGGGAATTAACGGAGGTATTCCAAAGTTATTTAAAATTGTGGGTCTCCTTTCATCCTTGAATGAATTACATATTTCTATGGTATGCATATTTTCTACCACACGGGAAGAGAGAGTTTCTTTCATCTTTATGCGTTCTTTTTAAGAATCAACGTTAAGGATCCCCTCTCTAAAACAAATCCGTTTACTTAAGTCTTGAACTGATAAATAAAATAATAGCTACTTTGTTTTTCAAAATACATTGCGACCTCTGTGGCGGGATGGGCAGCAACCTAGCTTTACAAGTCGAGTTCAATTCCTGGCTGGAGAGGAGAAAATTGTTCCCTACCTTCTGGAATCTAGAAACGTGCAAATGTGAATAAATGCAAGTTTTGAGTTAAACGTTTTAAAAACCAACGTTAATGGTCTTGTAGTCAACAATTTATTCCTCAATAAAGACTCCGATTAGATACAGGAGTTAAAGGAATCTATATAAATGAAACAAAGTACTTCTTAAGATTTAGTGAAAGAAACAAATCGAGACAACCTAACATTTCGAAAATGTTTAATGGCAGAACATGAAGTCACGGGCTCCTATGTACAATGTAATAACTCTTATCACTCTTTTATTCGACTATGTACAATTCAGTGAGAATAAAGAGAATTTCAGCCATTTGAATCATGATTCTTACCGATTTTAATGTTAGGTAACATAGAACAAATTTCTGGATAAAATATAGTCTTCCCGATTGGGATATTGGTGCTAAAATTAAACATATAGCTCATTCAACTCAGGGATTGACTTTAATATATTAATTTTTAACTCTGGGTGACACACGATTCATAATATACTTCAGATCTGCACAATTACCTAGTTGGTGTAAGCTGGCAACTCTTTTGGGTGTCCAGTTTAGATAAACGCCTGCAAGGATAGACGTAGCCGCAAGACATCGTAGTAAAGCACTGGGTATAACTATAAAAGTTTAGGGATTGGAATAACCAGAATGGTGAAAATCTGCTAAGTATATATAGCCACTCATTACTTTAAAACTGCTATAGTTTAATATATTTTTAGAACACTATATTCGTGGTAAGAATTAGAAATTGAGAAGCATAACATTAGGCATTATCTTATGCACACAAACATTGGGCTGGAGTTCCAAGCTGGTTGATAGAATCAACGTAGTTGTAATTGTAGTTTACGTCCTCCAACGTTAAGTCATATCGGATGATGAATGGAATGGGTGAAATGATGCTCAAATGAGCCCGGGGTCCATAGAGCTTAGAGTTACCCAACATTCGTCTTTCAGGATAAGGGAAAACCCCAGAAAAACCTTATCCAGGTAACTCACCCTGGCCGAAATCGAACTCGGGACCTCTTGAACGTGAGGCAGGCATGCTACCACCACGCTACCAGGGCGGGCTCATTTGTTACTTAATAAATTACTTCTGCAGTGCTTTTCATGCTAAGACTAGCGTACATACCTAGCAAGTGCAATGCTGGCATATCATTTATATTCAGAATTTAATAATTTTATGAATTAGTAATATTCTTTGCTTGTATAGATATCAGCTTATTAAATTCACATTTGGTAATGATCTTAATACTATTTTTTCTATTTTTGTCTAGGAAATGGGCCGAAATCTTTTACTGAGTCCAGAACAACATCCAAAAACAGTTATTCTGCATCCAAAGACTACAGCGTTCTTGAAATAAAAAAATTGAAAGATAGCAATGTTCTTTGTTAATAATGCATTCACACCATAGATTCTTTAACTCTAGAAAATAAATTAAATTGATGACTACAAGAAACTCCATAGCACACAATCAATAAAAAATGTCAACTATTAAGAGAAACAGAAGAATTAAGTCCCTGAACCATCAGAGGTTCATTGCCAGCCATAACCATTTCTTTCTTTTCGTAAAGTTCTGCGTATCCTTAGAAGAGCAAGTCTTCGGGGCAGAGTGCAGTAGGAAAACCACACTTAGCAAAATTAATAAAAAAAAGAGGCTAAAATAAGCCAAAGAGCACAAATATTGGTTCACTGAAGTGCATCTTCCGGACGAGAATCTAAATTCTTCTAAAGCGAAGAAGGTACCAGATAATTACTCCCACGGAGAAACGTGTGTTGTGGATGTTCTATGATAGCATGAGGCCGTTGTTCTTACAGTGGGAATACAAGCCAGACTTAAACTCTATAGACGGATTTGTGAAAATCTCCATTTTATTTCATCCTTTAGTTTTAATAGTTTTTCATGTGTTTGAATTAGTTCTTCCATTTAAAGTTCCTTCTTTACAAATCGTTTTTTATTCAAGTTGTGAAACTCCCAACTCTGATCCCAGAAACCTCATTTCAGAGGCTTCAAGCCGTATTTTAACTTATTCTGTCAATATCCATGTTTCTGCGTCATATATAATGTTGAATTATAAATGTTTCATATGTGTAGCTTACTTTTAGTTTATTTTCCAATACTCATTAGTGTTCTACTCATCCATTGATATTTGTGAAGCTTTTTATGTCCATTTTTGACAGGATATTGTACAGCCTAAGCAGATATTTAAAATCACTTAGTTGGGTTAAAATGTTTGATGTTCTATACCATTATCCTTTTTCAGAATTGGATATCTATAAGTTGCCTTGTTTATTACTTAAAATGTACGTTTTTAGAATCAGATTTTATGAACTGTTCATGGATGATAATAATAAACAATTCATATTACATGTTTTATACTTAACTCATAATTATTAATTTCAAGTATTCAACGACATGGCTTAAATTTAAATAAACAAATAATGTCGGATACAATGGGCACTCCTGTCGTATATCAATATCAGTTTCATTCATTTACCTGGGCCTCTCCTATATCTATATCATAAAACACAAGCTACATGTGGTTCTTATTAGCTGAGGGAGATATCCTTTCCTAGATATTAAATTCCATAATTTTGGTTTCTTTACTTAATCAAATGCTTTCTTGTACTCCACAAATAGTATTGCGTTTCAAGTGTCTACTTTATCCTTTTACATTTAACTGATTTATAATTAAAACACAATCTATTGTAGATCTGCCTTACCTAAAACCATGTTGCTCATTTAACAATAATGCGTCCCTGTTTTGTATAAACATGTAGATAGATAAATCGTAAACATAGGAGTATTTTATAGCAATCCCGTGTAGTCTAATGTCTCTATAATTGTTGTAGTTGTTGAGATCTTTGCAACTTCTTTCGTACGTATAGGTAGCAGAAGTATTCTGTTCCACCCAAAGGTTCCATATTGAGATATCACCTACAATATAGGTTTGAAGCAACTTGAACCCTCCCCTCCCCCCAAAAAAGAAGCATTTTAGAACAAGTTCTGCGTTTGTGTGTATGTAAACAGCATAGGTCAGAAACGAAATGTCGACTAAACAACTTGGTATTTAAGATAGGCATCTAACAAGAATGCGACAAGAAGATTTATAGGAAAATCCCCCTCATCTCAGACTACGCACATGAAAAAATGTTTCGAACATTTTGATCTTCTTAAAAATTACTCTACGATCTTTATTAAATTGTGTGTGTTTAATATATTCATGAAAAATGAAGTGCATATGTTGAATCTTCTGGAAGTAGCCTCTGAAATCATTTTCATTCTGAATGACCTCTACATAACCAAGTAGACTGTAAGATAGAAATAAAAGTTCACTTCATAAAAAATTGATCTCAAATTATTTTTCTTTTCCTTTTATTCTGTCTATTTTACTTTTTTGTGTTTAATCATTTCCAAGCGATTCCTTATTATTTAAGTATTTTTAACTCTTCCATTTATGTCTCACTTTCAACGACAAGGGTCATATCAGTGGCGTTTTACTTTAGAACATATTGCCTATCGACAATAGTAGTAACTGATGTATGTGGTTTTTCTTTGGGGGATTTTCACATTAGATCATACACACATTCACACACTCATTCCTCTGAGGAGGGTAGGGAATAACCTGATCTAGAGAAACTGCCCTCAAGGAATTGAACTCGAAACCTCTCGCACAGCAGGCAAGTGTTCTACCGACTGAAATACGGGGTCATTTGAATTTTCTAATCATTATAGTTCTCTGAAATACAAAGTTGTTTTTCTCCGTCCCCCCTCAACTTGTTATGCAAAGAGAATAGAATTTTGAAGCCATAACTTAAACAACAGTTTTAAAAGATTGTTTTATTGCTTAAGTCTGCTGTATTCCCCTATTCTCATTATACCAACAGGAAAAGTGTAAAAAAGCTATTTCTACAAATATTATCTGGATTAAAATGAAGAAGATAGAAAAATAAATGTTGAAGAATAATTTGTTGTAGAACTGGTAGAGAAAATATTTTGGATTTATAAATAACTATTTCATTACGTTCCTTATTGCTTTAAAAGCTATAAATTGCACACCATAGAAGTAATAGTAACCATAATTATCATTAAGACCAAAATTTTTCACCTGAATGTTACAACAGGTATATAATCGCAGACTTGCAGAGGCTCTTTTCCTAATTGTTAAAATAACAAACTCTTGTCTCTCTCTCCCTCTCTCTCTCCCACTCTCTCTCTCTCTCTCTCTCTCTCTCTCTCTCTCTCTCTCTCTCTCTCTCTCTCTCTCTCTCTCTCTCTCTCTCTCTCTCTCTCTCTCTCTCTCTCTCTCTCTCTCTCTCTCTCTCTTGAAACTTTTATTCTAGATTTCGCCGAAGAGAGTGGGATAATTATGACTTTTATTTTTGTTGTAAAGTGACGAAGTGGCTGGTGGGGATGTTTCACCCTGGGTGGCAGCCGGATGATATTATTGCAGTACCTTGGCTAGAGATTATCACGCGCTATGCGTGTGGTCTCAGGTGGGTGAGTCTTCCTCTTCAGGCAACACTCTTGTTAGAAAACCCTCTAAATTGAGAGGTTATTTAGCTGCTCGCCCGAATCGTGATGCACAAGTCAATCCTCTCTTGTTTTGGGGGCGATACCAATACATACGTGGGCTGAACCTGCAGGCAGTATTCATTACATACAAGAAGCTTTGGATCAAACATATAGCCCTTCCTTCCTTTCCCATCAAACAGAGCGTTAAAATGACGTGGCGTTAATGGTTTGTATGTATCACATGTTTGAGATAAACGTATTTCAACAAAAATTTGATGACTTTCACGCTTTCTCTATGCAATACTGAAACAGTATCATGTATAAAAATTTTATTGATAACTGCAATAAGTAATTTTCTAGCTCTAGATTAATATCGGAGGAGCTACAGAATCACACTGGCATAAAATTCCATTTAGCACACTGATGTAATGTATTGGTACATTTGCTCGTGCTTCCACTCAAAATATTCCATCCTAAAATTATTATAATTTGGTTTTTGACATTTTAAAGCTACCCTTAGTTTCTCTAGGACCTCTGTGTATACAACTGTACATGTAATTTCCAGCAATGCAAGAATAAGGTGTTCATTAGTTTCTATTTTAGAGCACTTACCCCGTCTAATTAGTTTATCTGCATACCAATAATAATCCAAATATTTTTTACTAAAAAGCATTAATCAACTATATGGTCTGATCTGCTCAGTAAAACAGGCCATGGCAATGCAAAATAAATGAGAAGCTAACGTGAAATGTCACAATCTCAAGTTTATTGAACATAAACCGGATGTCTGGTTAATTGTTTGTGAATTCTTACGCTAAAATACTTTAATGGATAGGTGTACAAATTCTGTAACTGAGTTTATCAAATAAAAAATACAAATTAACATCATATTAAATAAAATGAAAATGTATGCAATGTCTGTTAAGTTCGTTACGCAATAAAGGGCAAAACAATTATTCAAAATACCATGTAAACATAGCAACCTTATATCGAGGTTTGTTTTTGTTAGTATCGAGCTCTTGCGAAGAAAAAGAGAGAAGAAAGAAAAATGTGATGTTTAGGCATATTGATGACCATCTCTACTAATTACCAATTGGCGTTAATCAGATAAATTTTTGTCACGAAATTCACAAATTGCAGAATTCGAATTTTTGCATGTGCAAGAAAAACTGAACTGAATAATTTAGTTTCATTGTAAATTGAAAGATTAATCAAAATGTTTTTTTTTTTCTTTCATGGCATGACAACCCAGAAGCGGTTCAGAGCTTCTGCCGGCCTCACGCCCACATACGCAAGGCAAAGGTGGGCGATCGTCCAAACGATACGGGAGACGTGACCACACTCACTGCAACATTCCCCAACCGGAATATTGGCTACATAGCTTAGCTCATCAATTTCCTTAGCTGCTGAATGGGCACCCAGTCCTACACCGGGGACTTAAACTCCGCAACCCCCCCCCCCCCAGGGGTAGGATCGATTCTGAGCGGATTCCGTGACAGGTAATCAAAGCACAACGCTTTAGTCCATTACACCACGGCGCATGACTTTAATCAAAATCATTAACGCCTTTTTGGGAAAATAAAAAGTACCTAAATGTTTTCTTATAAAGATTCGGTGGTTTGAGAGGTATAAATTTCTTGGTGTTTTTCTGAGCATTAGTGTTATAATTATGCTTTCCAACACAATAACGTGCACGAATTACAGTGGCCTTTTACTCACATTTCACTTTCAGTGAAATATTTTATCGTATTTTGGATGAAATGCAATATTTTCTACAGCTATTGAACTTGCTTGCCAGAGAACGTAATAAATATATTAATGTGGCGCCGTGTTCAGGCAGCTGCAGTTCATCAGGGGATCAGGATTCATATGTGGGATTCTGATAAACAAAGCGGCGTCTGAGCGAGTTATCTCCAAGTTCTCCAATTTCCCTTACCTTTCATTTTGCAAACTGCTCCATTATCACATATCCTGTGCATTTCCCCCTCATTTCATATCTTTTTCCTCATCCTCATACCGGTTACTTTATACAGAATTTATCTACGCGAACTCTTCATTATCCCCTATCCCTTCCTCTATTTTGCCTTTATTTCATATTATCTTCTTCCTCACTCTCATACCAGATTATTCTGTATAGAATTTATCTGTTCCTTACAAGCACCCACTTGAAGTTCTGGAGGGAAGGACTAAGTTATCTATAAGAGAAAGGTAAACAGAAGAAGAAAGTAGCATACTCTGAAAAAGTAACAGAATTATTATGTGTTTCAAATGGGAAGGTGTTTGTCCTTGAACGCTACTAGGCGAGCAACCAATGGGAGTCCTGCGGTGTTGTCGTATTGCATTCCCGCTAAGTGGTGTGTGAGGAGCGCCAACCTAATCAATCTGTATGAAATAGTATTCGTACTAAGACAAAAATTCAAGGTTCGCCAAAACTGATCCATATGGAAGCTAGAGAGTAATGTATCTAACATAACCATGAAAACCCCATATTTTTAGCTCAAATAGTTTTTCTAATACAAATAAATAAACCACTATTACCTTATTATAATAATAAATCGCGACATAAGCACTGTATGAATTTGGCATGTATGCGTGTACGTATATTTGTAATTACTCAGAACTGAAACGTAAATGTTTGACATGACGTGATAAAAGTATTACTTGGAATAAACCAATTCGAGCGAGAGGAAACAATAAATTTCCTGCTGCCCTGGCACAACGTACTACTGCAGGACGTGATAAAAGAATTACTGTGAATAAATCAAGGTGTTAAATTCGAGAAAGAGCAAACACTTCATTTCCCGTTAGCCTGTGGAATTCTGTATGCTTATGTTTATAAATGAATGCTGGATAAGAAGTGTTTATTTACTCTGGAGAGTTCAGATCAATATCATTCAGTTGTTCTTTACACAACAGTAGAGTAACAGTTAAATAGTGCAATGGCTTCTTGCGGTGAATTTAGTGGCGAGTCAGAGGCAATTATTGTGAAGTCAGGCTCGAAGTATTGTTTTTAAGATGTACATGTTCTTCAAAAAATTGGGCAATGAGGAATATAGAGATCAGCTCGATTTCAAAAATGCTCAACGGCTTACTGCTGAAGCGTGTGGTGTAGGTAAAACAAGTGTGTCCCGCATTTGGATTAGAAAAGCAGGTAATTCATAAACTATAATTATAGTTATAGTATTTTAAAATATACATAATTTGCGAAAATGCTTATTCCAATTTTGATTTTGGCAACTGCATCATTGTAAAAGTTTGTAAAATATAATTCGCTTACCCTTACGTCTAGCGCCAAGCAGACCTACATGTTTTATGAGCGTGCGAGAGAGAGGGAAATATAAAAAGAGTGGGGTAACAAGCTGGCAACGCTAAGTGTGATACGGCATCTGATTAGCTGGACTCCAGAACTCTTCCCATTTGAAACACATAATAAATAACTATTTGTACGCATGAGTATATAAAGTTGATATACATGAAAGAAAACAGAAGAAATCATAACTTTCGAAGTATGAATATTTCTAAGTTCTGCTCGGCTCCACGTTCATTTTACACTGGCGTCTCTACGCACAAGTCATTCATTTACGTCCATCATGAACAATTTAGTTCTGGATATCAGAATTCTGGTCGTAGAAGTCAGTCAAATGTGCGACAGAGCTACATCACATGCTGACCGTACTCATGAGCCGCGAGACGCGATAATGCCAATAGTCGTGTTGGTATGTCAGAATTGATTTCTAGAATGTCTGCTTCTTCCGGGGCAGTTGTTTTCGTACAAATCAGTTGACACATTATAAACTAGACTGACGTACTCAACTATCCCACAGAGCTTTTAAATGCATTAGAATTTCTGGACTCCCACCTCACAATTTAAAATTAAAAGTAGGAGCAGTTATGATCATGCTGCGTAACATTAGCCAACCACGACTGTGCAATGGAAAGAGACTAGCTGTGAAAAAGCTAATGAATAAAGTCATCGGGCAATGATCATCTAGGGAAAGTACAAAGGAGAGGCTATCTTGATCCCGCGTATTCCAGTGATTCCAACGGATTTATCTTTTGATTTTAAGCGTCTACAATTTCCCGTGCGTTTGGCCTTTACGACGACCATAAATAAATCGCAAGTGCAGTTATTGGTAGTTTGCGGAATCTACTTGGAGCTTCCCTGTCTCTATCATGGACAATTATACGTCGCGTGTTCGCGCGTCGGAAAACCATCGTCTTTATATATTTACGCACCACAAAAAAAGACAAACAGAAAGCATTAAACTGACTAACTTAATTGTAACTGTGTTGCATTTAAAGTTCACCCAATTGTCGAATATAAAGGTAATTAATTAATCCAAATTTGTTTTATTTATATAGATACGTTCAGACATATTGTCGGTACAAAGTTCGCTGGGTCAGCTAGTATGGTAATAAATAGAAAACGAGCGTCTAGCAATGAAAATACTTAATAGGTTTGATGCCCATCATCTCCAGGATTGTTAATTTAATTTTCGCTCTCGGATTTTGGAATAATATGAAATCAATAAACATTATTAAACAGACAAAAACATAGAAGCATAATTTGGCTCGTCAAGTACCTAAATGATACGGTGATTAACTTTGTATGTTTAAAACATAAAAATATTTTATATTTGAAACATAATATTGCCCATTAAAAGTGTGTAGCATTATCATACATTCAGTATGGAAAAAAGGGAAGTATAATGAGTCATTCCGAGGCAGTTTTAATTACCAGACACGTACCTACGTTAAATAATTCAATCATTAGAGCACATTATGAGAATTATACATATTTTTGTTTATCCCATGACCTATGTACCTAATTTAAACACAACCCAAATGGATACTGCGAATGTTTTCCGAATAAACTCGCTTTATGGCTGCTCATTTTTACTTTCTGTACCACTTACCTGTAGTACGTGGAGAAACTACTGCATTCCACCTAAAAATTCATTTCATTTGAATCTCCATTAATCCCCTTTTCCCAAATAAGCATTTTAGGAATGGGTGGGGGGTGAGTGGATGTATATAAATGTGTGCCCAAATACGAAAAGTAGCAAAATGCCAAATTTTTCCAAGGATGCGATAAGATCTCCCACCAAACTAATCTTTACATAGAAAATGTTTCGTTATTTTCTATTTTCTCAAAAATGACTAATGATTTGGTTTCAAAATACCATATGAAAATTCATAACAAAATGTAGGTATATTCTGAATTTCCCAAAATTGCGTTTTATTGTGCATTTCATTACGCACAATTTTGTTGTATAAAATAGGAAAAACTTAGGAATCATAAAACAGCTTACGACCTACAACTGTTGATATCGCTAAGCACCCAATATGACTTTTAATGTTTATCGTGTTAGCTAATTCTAAGATACTCCTTTGCATTGATTTTGAATGTTCAAATATGTATTTAGCTTCTCTCAACTGGAAAGTCATTCGTTTTAAGGCGGGGGACAGAGTCTGTTAAGAGCATGGTATTTCAAAAAGGTAGTATAGCGAGACGCTCTTTAAAAATCTGCATGCACTCTTGTACAAAAGTTTTAAAAACCTTATTCTTCTACATGCTTCATGTTAATCGAGGTAGACTCTACAACAATGGTTTTATTACATACTTCCTTATACGTTTAATTGGAATAGAAGAATACAGTAGGCGTATGCGATAGCAATAGTTATTTACGCATTATGGGAGGTAGGTATAATTTACCATCAGAGGACTCGCTTGAGCCCAAACGAAGTGAGGGCTAGCAATATTGAGTCCGAGAACGGTTCATTCTATCTACCTCCCGAAATGAAATGTGTAGTGTTTAACGCCCGCTTTTACTACATACGGCACTGCAGGCGGTGACACTGATAGTACATGATGAAGATGGAGCATCGGTGGAATGAGATGCCGGGGGAAACCGGAGGTCCCGGAGAAAACCCGCCCCAGCGCCGTGTTGTCCATCACAAATCTCACTTTGCGGTCGCCTGGGATCGAACCCGGGCCGCCTTGGTGAGAGCCTCCCGAATCGCACATAAGACTTTTTCCACTTATGCTTATCGTGTACCTATTATTAGTTAGTTGTGGTACATAATTTCAGTTTTATATTATACCTATTCATTTATATTACTTAAAGAGTCCAATTGTTTACTGACATTCTTTTGTTTGTCATTGTATTGTTTGTTGCTATGGGAGAGTTGTTGATTTTTATATGAATGTGTGGCGACATATTGATTTTTTGTGTAATTATGAATGACAGCATAGAAGTGGCTGCAAATTCAGCTTATGAATTTCTACTTCCACAGAAGTCTAAATCAAGATATCAGAACGCATATAATTGAATATCGAATTTAATAATTATGTGTTTCTATTAATACTCTATTTCAATTAGATATTTATGCAATTCAGGAATTTCTCAAGCCTGTTATTGTTTTCCAAGTTACGTTTGTTTCATTCCTATTTAATTTTGTTTCTATTATTGGATATTTCTCTTTGAGTAGCAAAAAATAAATATGAGTATTTTCTGAATTGCATAGAAATATTGTAAATGATTTCAGCTCCTACAATAAATTCAGTCCTTCATAGCAAGGAGGTAAGTAGGGAAGTAAGTAGGGAGGTAAGCTGGCTTCCCTTGAGAGGTAATTTCTATTTACTCGTAAAGATAAAATATAACATAATACTATGCTTACCATAACATGAGTGGAAAAATCTGTTGAGAGTTGGTCACCACGTGTTTGCTCTGAAATTCCATTAATTTTGAATGACTAAGAGATAAACGAATGGGTTACGACTTACAATTTGATAGTGTGTAACGGTTTGAAAATTCAAACAAGAGAAATCTCGAAAATGGTTCACTCCATATAGAAGTATTTGACAAATTGTTTGTAAAACCTCCTCATACTCACTGAACCTAAATATGGGATTGAGGGTAGTAAATTAATAATTCCTGGAATAGTAGATGTGAAAATTATTAAATTTGGAACTATAAATTGAATGGTAGATCATTTTGGGAAAAATGAGATACATTTTTGAGTGGTAAGTTTTTGTATATCTCTTACGCTTTACTAGTGTGCAAAAGTTATCTAGTTTGAACAGGACTTTTGAAGGCATTCCCAGATGTCTTTTCCACAAAAAAGATACATTTTATTTAGCATGAGATATCTTAATCATTAAGTCATTTAGATAAAAATTTTCGGAAAATATTCTATGTAAAACAGTGGTTTACGGTGAGAACATTTTCTTTCAAATCTTCTTTTCCCATCCTTGGAAAATGCTGAACTTAAACGTCAAGTTTGTTATTCAAACAACTTTTTGTTTTTGTGTTATCACACAACGAGAGAGAGAGAGAGAGAGAGAGAGAGAGAGAGAGAGAGAGAGAGAGAGAGAGAGAGAGAGAGAGAGAGAGAGAGAGAGTTATGTTTCTAAACATAGTCCCGTGGTGCGTGTTTATTTTTATTCTTAATACTTTGTTTCACTGTCAGCAGCTTCAGTTTTTTTCATAACTATAACTTTTTAAATTAAGGGAGTCTTAAACCATGTATTTTGAATGAAATTTGGGTATCAACGTTTTGAATAGAATATAATGCTTCCCAACTTCATACGTAGTAGAGAAGATATTTACCTGCCGTATCCTGCAACCAAATGTGTAAATGTGAATTGGAAGTTTATCTGGATTATCAACAAGTAGGTAGAAGAACAAGTTTTCATAAGAATACTTTGTGAGTGGGTAGAGAAAGTCAGGTGAGGACAACACATTATTTTGTGGGCGTTACATATAATCACTTCATGCCTGTGGTAACCAAACTATCAGTGTAGCTTTGGATTAGGGCACTAATATCTGCAATTTATCATTTATACAGTGGGTTAGAGACAAAATGGAAACAAAAAGCAAATCATGTTCAGGGGGTGGTATAAGTCTCGCAGTGGTTCTTGAACAGTGACCTTCACCCATAGAACAGTCAGCAAGCCTAGGTCTAACCCTCTTTCTCTTCTGTCTCCTTCCGACTCCTGTATTCAGCGAACTTATCCCTCTTGTTACTTGATGCAATATGCCTGTAAGTCGTCTGCTCCCTCTCCATCCCGAGTACGGTAGACTGTAAATGTGTGTGTGAAATGTGTAGAGTTCAACGCCCGCTTTTACTTCATGCGGTGATCTATGAGATGAAGATGGAGCACCGGTGGAATGAGATGGCGGTGGAAACCGGAGATCCCGGAGAAGATCCGCCCCAGCGCCGTGTTGTCCACCAAAAATCTCGAACCCGGGCCGCCTTAGTGTGAACCGAGCGGTCTAACCACGCAGCCACGGCGCGGCCTATGTAAAGTATTGTGACGCTGCCTTAGTGTTGGGATAATGCCTCCTTTACTTTTAAAGTTAAAAGGAAAGACTCGCCATAGCCAAACTTGTTACCAACCCAAATTCCAGAAACAAAACACCAGGGTGCTAGGCATTGCATCCTATCCCTTCATTCCCAAGGTACAATTACTGTATCCTTATAAGTTAATTCCAATCTAAAAACCCACCAGACATCCTACAACATCCCAAACAAACTTTACCTGCGGTTAAACCCAAAACGGGTGGGCACGCAGCAAAAACCTTCTGGCTAAATACAGCCAGCCAGCACGACGAGCGAGCAAGTGAGCGAGCCAAACTTGTGAGGTGATCGCTAATGTACATGAGTACCTTGAGGAAGAGACAATGCATAAAGATCGCTACTCTCCTGGGCATTTCAGAGTTATTAAGAAAGTGCAAGAAAGAGTTGTAAATCACAACTAAAAACTGGATACTTTCATAAAGAAATAATTATCGAAAATTATGTTAAAAAGCTATTCACAATCTAAAATCTAAATTTACGCCCTAACAGAAAATGCTTCTTATCATAGCACTAAAACTTCAAGTTCTTTAAGAAGAGTTACGCTTTCTTGGTTACGTTACCACATTATCGTCTTTGATGAAAATAGCACCAAAACAAAATTCTATGATTTAATTCTAGCCAACAAGCCAACTCCGAAAAACTTTTCTGATTGACCAAATACTGTCAGAATATAACCATGCAACTTTAAGGCTTCCTCCGGATCTGAATTCTATAGAATTATATGGGCAGATGGCAAACATTGGTTTGCTTATAGAAATGTAACCTTTCAAACAAAGCACGTTGAAATGAGATGAGCCGCCAATGATTTGAGTAAATTGGCAAATGAATGGAGAAAGACATGCTATCATGTCAATGAAATACGACAGGAGCACTGGTAAAAAGATGCATTAACGGAAGAAAGAAATGAAATAATAGTAATTGAAGAAAATGGGATGGAAAACAGTGACGAAGGTGACACTAATAACACTGGGTATCAAAAAAATAATTTTTGAATGTTTCGAGCACTTCATGAGGCAGTTCCTACTAATTTTGGGTTGAGAAAAACAAATATGACAATGAAAAATTTTTACTAGTTCTAGTTTCTATGATACACACAAGGTGGAAGTATTACATATTAACGGATTGAGAGAAAAGGATGCACTTTAATTGCATACATGCTAACAACAATGAAAGTGCATTTGATTTTTTAACTGGTAATTAGATGCTAAGAGTTCTAAATTGCTGGAAAAATACTTTGCAAATAGTCATGTCTGAAGAGAATCATGTGGTGGCCTATTGACTTCGTCGTCTTTTAGCTTGCCTCTTGTGATGGCATTCCGCAGAATCCCTATACAAAGACCAACAGTAATTCGCAAGCATTACTTCATTCCAACAGCACTGATGTCTGTTTCATAACAAAAATGTCCTGAAGGAATCTCTCCCCATGTTCATCACTAACAGCTCCACAACTAGGAGGGAAAAAGTCTAGGTGGGAGTGGAGAAAATGGATCTTAAGGGACTTGTTGCATCCAAGGTTACGGTATTTTTGCAGGAGCACTGTTACCAAATGCTTGTAGTTGTCATCTCTTTTTTTTTTTTTTTTTTCCTAAAACTCCATGAACCCATGAGCCCTTGAAGGCTTCCCAAGCTCCCTTTTCCTTCCCCTCCAAAATTTGGTCAAATGCAGGATCCTTCACAAGTTCTCTTATTTGTGGTCCGACAAAAATGCCTTCCTTAACATTTGCATCACATAATTTCCAAAATTTCTCTCTGATTGTGTTTTGTTATTTGACAGGTGTGCCAACTCCCCCAAAAAATCCCCCAAATTTAAAATCTTCACTCTAAAAATTTAAATGTCACTTTATCTTCAAAACAAGAGCTAATCTATCATTTTTATGGTGATTTTTAAATTCAGCAGATGGTAATACATGTAAATTCACTATTTTTAAGCCCGAAACATTTTCATTGTTGCCCAATGTAATCAGTCCAAAGAAGAAGTCAGGCGTAGAAGAATTAAAATATGATTAAAGGCAAAATTATTTAACTATGTACTAAATTGTTATGTGTAAATGAAAAACTTTTATGGAACTACAGTATTTAATATGTTGGCGCCTGTATGGCTTCCCTGAATAAATAATTCAGTGATACCTGAGAGGGAGAAGACTAAGGTTCGGATTTGTAAGCACAATCAAATGGTGAAATAAGAAAGCATACAGGCACAGAAAATGAAACAAATAAGCACCAAAATTAAGCAAAAAAGATTTAATCATAAACGTATTGTGACTTTGTGGGTTCGTAGAATTAAAAGGCCGAGTTGCAGAAATTAAAAACTCCTTTATTTTCGTAGAAATGCTCTTATAGATTACAAAAGCATTACGTTACATCAGTCTACCAAGGTCGATGACAATAACAAACCGTGACAGCTGATTGCATTAGCTCTCATAACAACAACACTCTTGTTACACAACAACTGTCCTGCTGGCGTGTCACAATCCTTTTTATATGTCCATTCATAACTCGAGAACATTCTCGAGCAAACAAGAAAAAGCAATCATTCTCCGTCAATCGAGATATCTCTAGAAATTTCCAGACATGAAACCCTACCTGTGCCGGCGAGTCCTTTATCTGAGGTAACATTGTTTGCCGGCTTTGTAAACACTCGCCGCGTTATCGTTAACTGCTTATGCTCGTTATCTACGTGAAACCTATCCGTCTATTGTCTATTTGCGCCGAAACTTTAATGCCCGTGCCGCGACACTATTGTTTCGTAGAATTCTTACCTTATGTAAGTTTGTTACAGTACACGAGAGAGGTAATCTTGACATTTTCTTGTGTGAAGCTCCTGCATTTGTCAGTGAAGAATTGTTTGTGCAGTGAAAAGGATCTCTCAATGTCGCATGATGTTACTGGAACATGAATGAATTGTAACCGAAATTTTTTAGGAACTCTACAAAGTAGTTTCGTAACCAAGGTTTTTCGTTAATATCCGAGTTTCTCAAATGCAGTTTTAACAATACTGAGTCTCTGAAGACAACGTTACTAAAATTTCATCTGTCAAAGAAAGTGAATGTTCGAGCTTCCAACTGTGCTATAATAGCAGGTATTTTGGAGAAACGGTTGTGGGTGTACTCTTATCTTGGATGCCAATATTAGCAAAACATTCTTGAGCTGCGGCACCACTGCTTGAATTTTCTGTATCTAAGGAGTGCAACACTGTTTTTATTTCATTGAAATGTTCTGCGTAGTATGACACAGCCTTTAACCAGAACCCCAACGAGGCAAAGACATATTTGGAAGCACTTCATGAAATTTTTGAACTCTAATCGGCGTCAACACAAACACTTTCTTTACGCTAGAAACAAGAGATCCACGTCTCAGAGACGATGTAAACCATCTGAAGATGAAATGATGGCTAGGAGTGAAAATTTACTTTTAAATTTACATGAATGGGGTAGAATAAGCTATGTTAATTTAAAAAACATAAAATAAGCAAGCAAAACTCGTATTTCAGTCAAAAAAAGCATTTATAAGCATTTCGCTTAGAAATCCGGGCTCTAGTGATATCACAGCAGTGAGATATCACTGCCATTGTAGGCCAGGGAAAACAGGTAAGAGACTCGCATCAAAGCTATCATTTAAATATTTTAGTGTTCAAGAACCACTGCGCGATTTATACTCGGTATACAAAAATAAAATCTGTCATCACACACATGAAGTTATAATAGGACACACGATCCCAACTTTTATTTCTCCTTCGTAAAAAATATTGCATTTAACATTTATCTAACTTTTATTCTGCAGATGTCAGCTAAAATTTAGTTAATATTAAACTAATATACTTTTAACTAAATGGTGGTGGTGGCGGCGGTGGCCGTAGTGGCGGTGGTGGGGGCGGCGGCGGCGGCGGCGGCGGCGACAGTACAAAATATCATACAGGTAAGGTCAGCGCTATAGTTAATTCTATGAGAGAGGTACATAGTCATCACCGTTATTATTTAATAACTGAATCCCCTTTATTTACATCACGATCAGATACATGCTACTTTTATTACAGCTTACGCTATGCATTCAAACCAAAATTTTAATACCGATATTTCACCAGAATATACGTTTTTAGACTCCCTGAATCCAAAAAGAAGCATTTTTATAAAACGGTTCTGCGCCTTTGAGAAAATTAAGAGAAGGAGAGAGTAGCATTATTCAGAAGGTTAAATGCCAAAGATGTTACACGTGTATTTTAAGCCGTTTTATATGAAACATTTTCGAAATTACCTAATTTATCAAAAACGTTACCAACAATGTTGATTAAAGTATCATATACTCAAGATATTTACGTGATAAATAAAATGTACCTGTATCTTGAATTTCTGGTTTAACCCGTCAAGTCCTCTTCATTTGGTAGGAATTTTGTCTAAGCTTACACAACTGGTAAATGTTAAACGATAAACCGAAATGAATTCACAAAAAATTAGATCTCTTTAAAATATACAATTTGTTTTAAATAATTTGTACGGGTAAACCACTTCTGAGAAATCTATTACTTATGGTTCTAATTGTTCTGCCATTCTTTTAATGTCCTTTAGATATCCATTTGTTTCTTGTGGTCGCATAGGAGAAGTATGAACTTTTAAGGACAGTATAGTATTTCGTTCTTAATCATTTGACTATTTCCACGTCCTTCGTATCCATTAAGAAATATGTAACTAAGCTATTTCTGCTAAGCTTTATGTTAATTAAAATGAAGCAGCACAATAAATTTTCGTATAGCCATGTAATGTAATGAAATGTTTGTACACCCATTAATAAACTAACGGTGGTAGAGTAGGTCAAATTGCATGTTTATTTTTTATCATGTTTATATATTTATGTATGTATTTATCTATTTATTTGTGTTATTTATTTATTATTTATTTATTTGTTTATTTATTATTTATTTGTTCTTATTACTGACATTCTGCAGTAATGTATATGACTGTGGTGCTGAGTGGATTCTGTCGAACTATCTGAAGTTGTATGGACAAACAACTGCTGACAGTTTTACTTTACTTTGTCCGGTACAGCGTACATAATTTTTGTGGTAAGTACTGGCACGGTAGGAGACTTGCTACCAAAATGAGAATGACCACCAGGAGGAAGGAGAAAGGGATTGGAGTCGTGAAGGCGCCATCCCGCTGTGAAATTTTCTCCTTGGATTGTCTTAGGCGGCACTCTGTTGTCTCGGCAAAAGACCCAAAACAGCGGGTGGTTAAAGACGGGACCCAGAAAGAGGCCTGGTATGCGGATGGCAAGAGAACAAGAGAGATATACACACTAACCCACCGTCCACCCCGTTCTGATATATAAAAAAAGGTCCGGCTGTCATTCTTTCGTCATAAAGAATTTTTAAACAAAAACCTGCCACTGCTTCAGCCCGTTTATAACAGTGTAAATAGGCCAATGATTCACATCCAAATTTTCAAAAGCAGAATAATTTTTTAAGCTTTCACCAGAGGCAGAAAAACTAGTAGTAAACCCTACTATTTGAACACACATCTGTAATGGATTTTATCATTTTATTTTACTATGTAGGCATTATATAGTGGGACCTAATATGTGTCCAGTGTTATTAATTCAATAAAAATTACAGCTTTTAATCATATAGGTAAAACAAGAGAGAACGTTATTACTTCACACAGTAATCCACACTAAAAGTATACATAAATAAAAGTATATTATGTAGAGTCAGACTGAAAAATTCAGTGCCATATCTGAGATTGAAATACGCATCTTCGATCTCCGTCAGGTTGCTCTAACCTCTGAGCTACCATGGCAACACGCGAGCACCACATTACATTTTCCAAATGACCCCATTTTTCCGTGTAAACATTAGGAGATTCACATACATATAACATACCTTAATAGCGACTTACTAAGCATTTTAAGTTCTGAGATTCATTGTTTAGACTTCTATTTGGTCAATTAATGGAAAGTAATTGTTTTTTCACAATAACCGTGTGTAGGACAAGGTTTGAAAAGATAGAGCCAGATTGAAAAATACAATGTCATCAACCACGGATTTCAGATCTCTGTCCGGTTGCTCTAACAGCTGAACTACCATTGCAGCATGCCGCCACCATATTAAGTTCTCCAACTGACTCACAGGAAAAAACAATGTTCAGATAAATTAGAATGCCTACATGCAAGCATATTAAAGAATTAAAAATTACTTTCTACAGATAAAGTTTAATGCAAATAATTACATTTCATCGCTTAAACCTTCAATTATATTTAATAAAGAAAAGTATCACAAGAATACCGAAAACTTCTGAAAGAAACTATATTCATGAAACAATTTAATTCGGAATGTGTGTATACATATATAATTTAATATTTTATTGCTATTGATATACTGAACCATTTTAAATCATTTGACTCATGCTAAGTGTCAATGGCACATTTCGATCACCTGCAAACACACAAAAAATGGAAATAGTATACTCAACATTAGAATTTCCAAAATAAAGAGCCCAAGAAGCAATTAGCCCAGGGGAAAAGAAAGCTAGATATAGGCGTACTGTTTTGATTCCACTACCACTCGCTGACATCACTTCTAAGAGATCCTAAAGCTCTGAATTTCAGCAGTCTGTGAGATAAACTAAAACAAATTAATGGTATCAGAATAACAGTGTTAGCGTTATACGTTATTAAATATAAGAGAAAAAGAATATTCCTGAGAACGAATATTTATTGAAGATTTTTCGTAATATGCACTTGTTTGTCTTTTATGAAACTGTTTATGAATCGATGTTTGATAATTGGTAAACAATGGGCAAAGTTTACTATTTCCAAGGCCATTAACCAAATAATGCTGGGCATCTATAACAAAAAATACACGGTATTCATTTTTATTCATTTCCGCACTCCGATTGAGCAAGAATGACGTCATAGTTGACTGGTGAGTCTATCTTGAAATCATAGTACCCTCTACGCAGAAAAATCGGTATTTTTTGCGCTCTTAGTATGGTTGGCTGGTAACTAAAATAACCAGCTTCCCTTGAATATGAACATGGCACAGCGTCTTTATGGTTGAATGCTACTTTCGTGCCGGCATTAAAATTGATCCGACATATAAACATAATTTAAACCGCTGCACAGAGGAGTTTATACAACGCTAACTAGCATTCAAACGAGTCCCTCGGAGCGTAATGTTGTCAAAAGTGTCAAGGTACTATCAAATTGACATACTTTTGTTAGCAACATAATCATCTTACGTTTCATCAGTATATGATATCAACTTTTTGTCATTCTCAGGCTTAATTGAAATGTCTATTAATGTTGGTATCCTATGTCTTTTAAAAACCAATAGGTGCATCAAACATTTCCAAGATACAGGATCAGTTACTCGCAAAAAGAGAGACACTGGACGTTATAAAGTTATTGGTTCCAATCTAGAAGCAATAAATAATGTTATGACAGAAAAGTCTGAAGCATACCTTCTCGCAATAGCGTTTAAGGGGGACTGATAAAGGAAATATAAGAAAATGGACACATAAGACTATGTACTAGAAATATGTTCTTGTTTAGACTTAGATAAAAGCTTTGATCATATCGTAAAACTAATTTATTTTTCATTCCTAGAACATGTTCTAATTTTCAATTTCAGTTTTAAGTTAAGTTTTTAATGAAGTTACATTGTGAGGAATTTGTGGGTGATAGAAAAGAATTGAGATCAAATTGAAATATTTCTATTTTATGAAACAGATGTATAATATGCAAAGCTATATGTCTACTATAGCAGAAAAACTGATATGCATTGTGAAATAAGTGTTCATTGACTTATCTTTTCCTATATTCTTCATGGTATACTTTTATGGCTGCATAATTAGCTTCGCAGAGCATTGCATTGCAGTAGTCTTTTGAAAAATAGTTATCGTATCTCCGCACCAGACGAAATTACGCACCTTTATATTACGCGGGCAGAACCACCCCTCAAATTGTATATTTACCTGTCGATAGAGGGAGGCCTCAAAGCTGCTGTCAGCTCATCAAATACGATCACTAGCCGCTAAGGGAATCGTATATAAACTCGCTCCATCAAGGATTCTATTGATGACGTCAAATTTTGAGCGGTAAAATTACAGATAAAAATGGAACACTGTGCATAGTCCATCATTAAACACGCACACCCATGTTGGCAGATAAAAGACTGTCAGACTGTAAATTGTTTCCGAGGCTTATTTCTTAGAGGATGATACTGTAATGGACAACATAAGAGAATCTCAACAAAACACTAACACTGTTCCTAGTAGATAATGTGTTCTACCCGTAGCAATGTATTGCCATGCTTCTGACCTATTTGACTCCTAGCATCACTAGGCCTGCTTTCCTTTCAGGATTTAAAATTCAAGTTATTACGTTCGCTGCTGAATTGCTAAAATATTATGTATAAATAACTATATATCCACCCAACTGATACCTATGCGAATCACCTGGCTGCATATTAGGCCCAGAGACTAACCTTTACTACATGGAGGTAGGCCCAGTGTGACATTTTATATGTATGTACATATATTGTGTCCAGCAACCACAATACTACTAAGAGACAAACATTCGTTTGTCAGATTTGAATACTTCTGCTCCGTATCACTCATAATGTTCTATTATAAATGCACTTTAATATTAGTCCAAGCGCAAAAATATATAGCTGTAATTTTAAGTAAATATTATACAAGATTAACGTTATAATGGCGACTTTCAAACACTCGAGGTATTTTGGGTTATCAGCGATCTACAGCAAACTCCACTTACCTTATTTTAGCTGCAATTCCAATGCAATTAGCGTTTTTCTTGAATAAAGAATATCCAAAGTCCTTCCATAATAATCCTCAACACTTGCACTTGTACATATTCAGATGTTAAATCGTCACCAATCCTTATCGTTCCGGTATGCTCGATAACATGTGACTGTCGATTTCGCTGACAACATTCATATATTGTCATTTCTGAGGAAAACATTTGGTAGCGAACAAAAGAATACTGACAACGCAATGCGTTTTCCACTATAGAGACAATCTGGTGTGGAACCCACTGCAGTTTTTAATATTTCTGATGCCCAAGATGCTTTGCAAATCTCTTTTCATAGATGTCAAACTCATATGCAAATGAAAATATTTCACCCACAAAACATTGAAGAAGTTCTAAGAAATTGAGTGAGTGAGTGAGTGAGTGAGTGAGTGAGAGAGAGAGAGAGAGAGAGAGACGAAAAACTATCCAAATATAATTCTTAACAATATGCTTAGCAATATCGGGGAAAAAATTAAAGAAATTATATCAATGCTTTTAATGGTTCCCAAAATTACCTGGTGTAAATGTTTTCCATGAGAGGTACAGATTTGTTCAAAAGAAAACTAACCTTGATGAACAGATTTTCGATATTACCTACGTGAAAATAACTTTCAATTACATTAGAAAATTTATATAAAATTAATCTTAATTAATTTATTAATTTATATTAAGTTTAATTAATTGCACTGATATAAACAATTCAGTATGCAAATAATATGTGTTCCTTTTGGTATAGGTTTGGAATTTTTACTTTTCTTAATCTTGTCGCTTTTGATGAGAGTATGGCTAAAAACAAATGGTTGCTAGAGTAAGTCATTCCTGCAGTTTAATACCAATTGGTTTTAAAATGTATGTACATTCTGCAAACATCACTGAATTACATTATATGCTAACTTCTCCATAGGTCAAATTTAGTATCCAACACAGCAACTGCTTATTTATAATTTGATGTATGACTTTTTTATATATTTAAATTTAGATATTTTTGCTGCCGCATATCCTGTAGTAGTGTTCAAATTAATTGACATACAATTGAAAATAGTGAGAATTGAAGAGCTAATCAAGGGAGTACCAAATGGGAAAGTTTGGGAACTACTGACGTAAATGAAACCCTTTTACTTCAGCAAGTATAGTTTTTATTTCAGCAAAATGGTTTTCAACTAATATACTTAAGAATACATTCTTTCTTTGTAGAGAATACTATGAACAGTATGATGCCATGAAGTCTTCAGTATGGGAGGCATGTACGATAGTGGGAATGTTTTGCTGCATAGTTTATTCCTTGCATCTTGAAGCCTTAGGGAATAATGCTATCGCTCTGGTTCACAGAGGTTATCCTTCATATTGATCAATTTTTTTTTTGGGTTACCTTCAGCTACTTATCACATAACGCTCAGTAAGCAAATTTATGTGTATAAAACAGAACTAAAAAGGGATTAAAAGCATCTATTCTGCTCTTCTCTTCCATTTTTTGTAACAGTTCTATTTATTTTAAGGAAAGAATATATCTTGAAGGTCATTTTCACCTCAAAGGGCTAAAAGTTATAATTGAAAATTAAAACAAAAATTGCACCTAACAATACTTTTTACATAATGGGTGTATGGCTCAAGCTATTTAATGTTATAACACTGGTGGTGAATAGAGAATATCCTTAATCCAAGAAGGAAAAATTGATGTAGTGTATTAGTTTCACTATTTAAAATAACTTATTTGGGGATTTTCTGGAGGCTCGTCTCCATTCTCAGTGAACATTTACTAGCAAACTCATGGTAGCATCTAGAAATCTCTTGATAGTGCAGATGAATTTTGGGAGAAATCATTTGCCTGTGGAATGTATAAGCTTATGACACTTATCATTAATACATTTTCCTCAGTTAACTCAATTAAATTATTGACCAGTTTTAGTAGTTTTGGTTCACTGATTCACCAAAATCACAATTTTGTATTCAAATATGGAGTGCTAATGCTAATTTATGTTTGCTTACATTTTATATTTCTCATATACTCTTTGAAAAGCTGACAAATGTTCTATTTTTGTTTCAACATTTTTTCATAATCCTTACAGATGGTTTTACATACACCTAATTGGTGGTGATTTTGTATTTTGCATTTGTGGGGAGAATGTTTCTTAAATTGTATTTGTTAATTTGAGCTAACGTGATGTTTAAGTTTGTTAAATATCTTCTAGAATTTTTGGTGTGCCGGGGATAAGTCAAAGTTTTTGAAAATAGTTCTTGGTTTTAGGCTTTCAATGTGTTCTAATTTCTTTTGGTTTTTCCTTCTGTTTCTCAATTGCTTTTCTTCCATTTTATTTCTTTTTCTTTTTTTAATTTATAATCAATCAGCATTATAATGCTTTACAGACTTTTGCTGAGATTGATCATAGAGATTCTCAAACAATACATAAGGGAAATTACTTTAACAAACTAATTATGTTTACTTCCTTGATGTATAAAGGATAAGTATTTATGTGACAGAACTATGCTCAATTTCTTCTCGGGCAGCAAGCCCGGTGAACAGACGATTAGAAATTGACGGGAGTGTGCATTGCTCCCATCATCAGGATTTTTTTTTTTAAATAAATATCCTGATGACGGGAGCAATGCACACTCCTGAAACATCGATTTCTAATCGTCTGTTCACCTGGCTTGTTGCCCGAGAAGAAATTGAGCATATTCGTTGCCAGGAAAGCTTCAGGTCTTATGTGACAGAACTAGTCAATGTTGCTATTGGGAGTCACCTGTATCTTCTGAAGCAGAAGTGGGCCTGAGTAGATGTTGTATGTTGTGGTAGTCTTCTTCTGTGGTCCTTCATTGTACCTACTGAATTTTAAAAAAAAATGCTTAACCAATTTGTAATTGCTGCCAGATTATAGGTCATATAAGCTTGTATGTGAAAATTGTTACTCGTGTAGTCAAGAAGAGAGAAAATCACTGCTTAACTAATGTTCTAGTTGCAATATGTGTATTGAATACTGGCACAGGGTCAAGGTTTGTTGTTCAACTCTGTGCATAACACTGCATTTTTCAAATGTAATTCGGTTCTCCACCCTTGGTTCAACACAATGTAAATAAATACAATTTTCACTGATATTTGTTCTTTTGCATAAGCATTGTGTATACACCGAATTGGAGATTTGAAAATGGCTTGACAAATTTGTAGCATCATCAGCACAAAGAGAGTCATGATTCAAATACCAACCATAGTACTGAATTTTTCAAGTCTGCTGCTAACATATGTTTAGAAATTTGACAAAATATTGTGATAAGCTGCCTCTTAAGATTGTAATGTTTGTATTGGAGGTTTTCCATACAACATGAGAATTAAAATTAAATGCTCAGTTGGTATTTGCAGCCAGGTAACTTAAAGGGAGAGAATGTCCACAGACAGATCCAAGAACTATATTTCCAATCCTAACTATGTACTGAATTGTTTCAAGACTGATTATTAACCTCTCTGCTCTTCTAAACATGAACTTAAAATATAAATTTGAAAGATTTAATTTAAACACATAATCAAGTTGTTCGCCTGTAGAATAAAGAAGTTTCATTACTTTCAGTTCCATGTTGCACAAAGAAGAACCCAAATCATTCATCATTACTAACAACTGAGTCTCCATGCAATGGAAAAACAAAGTTTCTGTTGCCTATGACTTAAATACTATAAAACTCCACTTATCTTAACCTGGCTTAACCAAAAAGATGAAGGGAAAGAAATTAAAACTGCTGTAACAAATGGCAATGTTCTTTACCCAATTGTAAATTCCAACAAAGATACTTGGTACTTACTTCTTCCCCATATTCCAAGAAAAATTGCACCATAACAAATTTTAACTACTTACATCCATTTACTGCAGGGGTCCATTTCACTGTCCTGATGAAATTTGGCTACTTATATGGAAGCAAACTCTGATTTTGAAAATAACAATTTTCACATAACATGTACTCTTTTTATAAAATTCAATATTTAAATGGTGTCCCAAACTGATGTATACACTTTTTGAACTGTTATTTCTCCACAACGAAATGAGACAGAAATACAGTTTTTATGTATAATCCACAAGGCACTGGAAAAGCATTGCAACACGTTCATAGATCTTCATGTCTTTATAAACAACAATGGCAGCGAGATTATCATTTGAGGAACGTAAATGGATACTGAAATGTTATTGGAAAGTGGAGAATTCTGTTGAAGTGCAATGACGTTGGATGGTTGAATTTGGCAACCACCACCAACAAGGATTCGAGACAAGTTTGAAGGCAGTGGAACGGTGCAAGGTGTTGAATTGTTGGTCCAGAAGAAAAAAGAGTTCCACTGATAATGAGTACTGTTGCAGTCATGCAGGTTTTTGCACGATCCCCAAAGAACTTAGTGAAGCAATAATCTCACAAAGTTGGTATCAAGAAAAGCAGGATTCACTGAATTCTGCGAGGCTAAAACTGGAAGCTTTAACTTCCGAGACTTCTCCACGCACTAAATGAGGTGCTCCAGATAGGCAACTACAATTTTGAGAGTGGTTCCTGTAGAAGTGTGACAAAAGGGAAGATTTTCCAGACATTTTGAAAATTTACACGCTTAAGAAATAAAACACAACAAAAATTGTATTTCTGTCTCATTTTGTTGCGGAGAAATAACAGTTCGAAGAGTGTATACATCAATTTAGGACACTGTATAATTGTGATTATCTGTGTGTATTTTTGCAGCAACAGAAGAATATTAATGAAGCATATTTTACATCTGCAGACTGTGTATATCAAAGTTAAAGAGAAAATGAGTTTACCAAGTATTTTACAATGGTAGATGAATTTGTTTATTGTGATGTACCACATTTAATTCAACAACTGGGAAAATGAACATACGATAGTAACAACCAGGGTATATGAAAAAGTAAGTGACGAGTGTCAATAAACCAACCACAAATAATTTTTATATTAACCAGGGTTTATTTATTGATGCTTCAAAAAGAAGTCTAAAAGGCACTTTATTGCACAATAGAAATGAATTTTCCTCAATACTATTTGCACAATCTGTGTTTCTAGAAAAACTATATAATATCTTGAAACCATTTTAGAGTTAATTACAAGGAATATAATGGCTATTGTGTGGAAACCTAAACACATACAGTATTTTACTAGTGCAGCAAGGAGGATATACAAAATACCTGCATGCTTTTTATAAAAATGAAGCAGTAGAAACAGGGTAACACTGGATAGTGACAGAATTGTCTAAGAGAAAAGGTTTAACGCCAGGAGAGGAAAACATCATCTGTACTAGTCTAGTTGATCCAAAATATAAATGATATGAAACAGTTCATGAAAGCACTGTACAAGAATGGTTCATGTTTCCCATACCTGGGCAGTAAATTTTCTGTAATGTCACCAAAATAAAAGAGGTTATGTTTAAATGAAGATACTGCATTTTTGGACACCATGAATGATAGAGAACCGCAACCATTTCAAAGAGGTAGTCAATAAGTTTCTTGGAAATATAACATATCTGCAATACGAAAAAATTATGAGAAATACGCTACAAGTTATGAGCATCAGGGAAAAACATGAATTTAAACCTTCCCTTCTTATACTCTCATATTAACTATTTTCCTGATATTTTTGGACCCCTCAGAGATGAACAAGTTAAATGATTTCATCAAGAAATCAAGGAGATGCACAGGAGACACCAGGGTCAACGGAACATTGCGAGCGGACTACTGTTTGTGCTCGAAAAGAAAGTTCCTTAATCACGACTTAAACGTAAATAAGCACAACCAAACTTCTG
Organism: Mantis religiosa; assembly: GCA_030765055.1. Lineage (NCBI taxonomy): Eukaryota > Metazoa > Arthropoda > Insecta > Mantodea > Mantidae > Mantis > Mantis religiosa. The sequence continues at coordinate 67,031,561 of CM060951.1, read as the reverse complement.
AGCAAAGCAAAAGTAATGTCACACCTTATTTTACACATATACAGGTATTTCTATATATTTATTATTTAGAAATTTTGCTTTCTATATTCATTTTGTAACATACGATTTTTACATAAAAACACTATTTTCAATTATTATTTGTGATTTGTGAGAAAACCTTACATGATAAAGAAAAATGGATAGTATCATTCAATTTTGCACAAAGAAATTAGTTAACATCACCTTTCACATTACTATTTTACAGCTGCTGATAGTAAAGTGTGGGGCAAGTTTGTGATTACAATGTCATTCAAGGTGATTTGCTACTTTGTTATAAGTGCAAGGCAAGCTGAAACACAAGACGTTTTGTATGAGTAATGAACAGAAAATCAAACCCATTGACAGACTGACAGCAGATGAAGAATTGAAAGCATTTAAGAAAGACTGCAAATTCATAATTAAATCCTAAAAGGAAACATTATACAATCAGTAACACAATACTTACTTTTTTAGCTTGTTTTGTACTTTAAAAATCAAAGCACTGAGTTACTTTGAATGCTTATCAAAGTTGGCAAGTCCTGATGAATACTGTAATTGATAAGTTTAATAAGAGTATTGGCTGTTAAGCTGACAATAAAAAAAATTAAAAATTTTTTATTTCTTTATTTCTCAACATAATCTCCAGAAAGGCTGATACATTTGTCATATCGGGTTCTAATTTAATTAAACCATCTCTATAGTGCTATTTATCATGGTCCTCAAAATAGCTGTTTACCGCATCAATGATCATCTCATTGCTGTGAAATTTGCTCCAAGAAATTATTTGAGGTTCAGGAACAGGTGCTAGATCTGGCGAATAGGGTGGATGTTAAAGCAATTTGAACTTCAATTTACACATTTTTCCCATTGCAATGACTGAACAATAGGTCAGAGCATTGTTGTGAAGAAACAAGATTTTTTTTTCTTTGCGAAATGAGATCTTTTTCTTTTCACTTCATCACTCAAACTTGCAGTAAGCTTGTGTAGTAGTCACCAGTAATACTTTTACCCTTTTCCAAGCAATCAATAAAAATAATTCCCTGCGCATCCCAGAAGACACTTGTCATAAGCTTGTTAGCTGACAAAATTGACTTTGCCTTTTTTGGAGTTGGTTCACTTGGCACAATCCACTGTTTTGCCTATGATTTACTTTCTGGAGTGCAGTGATGCATCCAAGTTTCATCCATGGTAATAAGCCATCTCAGAAATTCACTGGTTTGTTTATGGTCCTAGGAAGGGAGGTTTGGTGAGGAAGGGAGAAAAAGAAAAATTTTACTGTAGAGCTCCAAATTGTTTACAGAAACAGCTTTTCTTTGCAAACACAGCACCCATCTTGCATAGACCTTGTGAAAACCCAAAACATTACTTAAAATATTACCTGCACATTCTTTTGATATATTTACAACCTCTGCTATCTCAATCACTTTAATCTGCGATCTTCCAGTGCTAAATGATTAATTTTTTCATTGATCTCTGAAGTTGTGACTTCCACAGGGCATCCAGAGTTCATCACTAGTGCTCGTGCATTCCATTTTAAGCTCTGCAACCCACCTTTTAATCATTGTATATGAAGGGGCAGAGTCGTTCAATGTACTGTCCATTTCCACCTTGATTTCTTTAGGCATTAACCTTTCAAATAGAAGTATTTTATCCTCCATTTTCATAAAACCTCTGCACTTATCTTGTTTAAAATGCTGCCATTCAAAAACTAAACAAGCTATTGACCTATATTAAATTTAAAGGGAGTCGATTAATGACACTAAACAACACTTACTTTTAAATTTTTCCGAAACATGTTTCAGAGACTCTGCCTCTATCCTCAACCGGCCATCGACTGGTTCTCATTGGTGTAGTTAACGATATTTTGTCATAGGTCTCCTCTGGTGGCAGTTCAAGGAACCTGCTGAACAAATCTTTCTGGGGGATGTCGAAATTGAATACTTTGTTCCTATTTTTTGAAATGAAGATTTGTTCCCATGTGGATAGTTGTTTTCCTGATGTATGTTTTAGTAGTTTTGGTTCTGGGTTTATGTTGTGGTTTTTTTCCCAAAAATGTGTAGCAACTGCTGATTTTTCTAATTGTTTATATTTTATGTTTCTAAAGTGTTCCTTTGCTCTTGTTTCTAAATTTCTTTTGGTTTTTCCAATATAAATTTGACTACAGTCACTGCATTCAATTTGATATATACCAGATTTTTTGTTAGATGGAATGGCATCTTTGATGTTTGAGCAAATTAGGTTTTTTAAGGAGAAATGGTTGACTGGTGTTGGTTGAATGTTTTGTTTTTTGAAGACTTTTTTGAATTTATCAAAGGCCCATGGATGGTAAGTGAATTTTTTGAAAATCATATTAGTTTCTGTAGCTGAGAGGGTTGTGGTTTCCTTTATTAGCTTCTTCTTTTTTTCTAAGTTCACTTTTTTGTCTACTAATGATTTGGGAAAGTCATTTTTTTGTGCTATTTCAATTATTTTGTTGTATTCTGTTTTGTATTCTTCTGCTGTGAGAGGGATGTTTACCAGTCTGTGTGCTAAACTATTGAAGATTGCCTGTTTGTGGGATCTTGGGTTGTAGCCATTAGCTTTTATGTAGTTGTCTGTCTGTGTTGGTTTTCTGTAAATGCCAAAGTTTAGTCTGTTTTTATTCATTATTTTTAGATCAAAAAATGGTAAATACTCGTCTTTTTCTATTTCTACAGTGAACTTGATGCTTTTTTCTTGGATATTTAAAAGTTTTAGTGCATCACTGATGTGTTTTTTTGGTACTATTGCAAAGATGTCATCTACATATCGACGCCAGAGTTTGACCTATAACTTATGAATACAAGCTATTCTAGAGATAAACTATATGCTGCTATCCGTCAAACTGGCCCAGTGCCGCCATCTCTATGTGAGATCTGGAACTTATCAGTCGACCCTCGTACTGCTTACAATAATAGCTTTTCTTTTTAAATTAAACATTACTAAATACATTTTGAATACAATTCAAATTCTTTGAACTGTATACAATCCTTTTGTGACTAAAAATTACAATATATTATCCAAAATGGATAAGCGGGTTTCTTTTCAAAGATGTGTATAACAGATTTTGGAAGGTATTCTTAAATGAAGAAGACACTTTGTATAACCTCTTTATTAGTTGAAAGTATTATTAGTGAAAATTAAAAACAACATAGGTTTGGTAAATGTTTATCATTCACAATTTAAAGTATTAAAAACATTAAAAGTGGAATGTCATATACAAAAACTGAAAATGAGCATGAGCTACATTGTAAAAACAATTGTATGGCAAGAAACTTCATAAAATAAGGCTCATATATACAGTAATATATACACAATAAAACCTTTTAGGTAAAATAAACTCTGAAAAAATTGCACTTGCTATAAAAAGTGGTACAAACAAATGGAACTAGAAGGAAAATAAGAACATAGCCTTAATTAACGGCTTCAAAAACCGTCTGAGTATTATTGGATTATTTATAATAATCAATAACATTACTTCATTATTTGCTATAATGTTTATGTATAATATCTACACCCTGTTGCATGGGGAGCATCAGTAGTAAAGGGAAAATAAATGCAAGTTAGGTCTTTTGTTAAGGAACTACAGTGGTATTATACTTCATTCATTCATTCATTCATTCTTATAAACATTTCTTCTCACACATTTGAAGAAAAGAAGCATACATACATCACTTAAAGGTGGTTCAATAGTCTTCAAGTTAACATGGCACTTATAGCAGCAAAATATTAATATGGAGCCATTACAACTACAGTGGATCCCAGTTTCACTTAACAAGAGAAAAAAAAGTGTTGTTTAAGTCTATTACTAAACATTTTTTTAGATCATATAACTGAACGTATGCACTGGTGTTTTACAAAGGACGGTATGAACATCTTTTTTTTTTTTTTTTTTTTTTTTTTTTAATTTTACAGCTATTTTTAGGGCATTTTAAATCATACAGCTCATTAGCTGAAATTGGTGTCGATTAAATTGTTACATTGGATACAGCTGTGATAAAATATTTAATACTCTTCCACTGATTTTCAAAAATTGAGAGAATTTGCTACACATTATAATATATAAAATTATGTGCCCATATCTAAAAAAAGGAATGTCAATAAAGAATTAATAGTAGTATGAAAAGCAGTATGTAAAGAATATTAAACAAAACCAATCATTTATGAAGTTCTGCTCAATCCACCAGATCAAGCATGTTAGATGTTTTTACTGCTAGTCTGCAAAATTTTGAAAAATACTGTCAATACTGAGAATTTAATTCATCAAAATAAAACAGGATTGTTTAACTATGACATTTCAGGGTTACATCTATTTCGAAAATAACTGCAACCATCTTTGTAAGCCTGATCAAATTTCTTTTTTCTTTTTCTTTTTTAATGATAACTTTTATATGTTATCAACAACAAAAAGTGATCTTGAAGCAAGTGAACTGTTTTCAAAGCCAACACTGAGTACAGATTCCATTCATTGTTCTGTTATAATTATGCCAACACTTGGCTGTTATACTCTGGCACACCTTTTAATTAACATTCATTGCAATATAATTTTTCCACCAATATACTCTCTTCCTGCTTACTGAGACATGTATAACAAATTGTCAGGGATCCACAAGCTATGAAATGGCCTGCCTATTTGTATTCTTTTGTAATCTTCTAACATTAATAAACACTGCATAATAGTCTTTGTTTTCTTTCTCTGTCCATTCATACACTAAGTTAAACAAGTTATCAGTAAACATATATTACAGATAGCTTTACAGTGTTAATGTACAAAAGTAGCAAACTGTTCGAAATGTTTTTTTCTATGTACATTTCACAAGAGATACTTTGATATTACCAAGTGATGGAAATAAAACTTTAAACAAAACTTATTTACACATCTAAACTAAAACACTGTACACATAAGTAATTATGGCTGGTAAATTAAGTATGACCAGTATGTTAATTGCACTTTAGTTGCACAGTTACTTAATCCTCAGAAAGGTTACAATTATGCTACAAAAATGAGCTATTCTTTTTCTCCTTTGTATTCACATTACACAACACAATTTCTACATTTATACATCTGTAATAAACAATAAACAAAAAAATAACATTTTGAATTAAAACCTTTTAGATTAAACACAAAATATTTCAGCATTTGCAATTTAAGTTGAGACAGCAATTGTGTTTCCAGACTTGCATTCTACATCTAAGAAGTCAAGAGAGTTATCAAATATTTAAGAGTACAGTATATACTTGAGATTCATTACAGCATTCTCAGTATCATTCACAAAATTGAGCTTTTTATTCTGCATTACACACTGAACTACAGTACAATGTTCAGAACATTGGGGATAAAAAAGAAAAAAGAAGGAAATAAAAGCTATTGCATCAACAAATTAATTTTAAAAAAAGAGTTGTTAAACTAAAAATTTACCTTTATTTTAAACTTTCAGCAAAGTTTTGACAGTATAATGAAATCCATTGATTGGCAGGAGTGGGAAGGGGAGCAGACCTGGGTGTGTGTGTGTGTGTGTGCGTGCGTGCGTGCGTGCGTGCGTGCGTGGGTGGGTGTGTGTGTGTGTGTGTGTGTGTGTGTGTGTGTGTGTGTGTGTGTGTGTGTGTGTGTGTGTGTGTGTGTGTGTGTGTGTATACTTATAAATGCACACACATACAAGTTACAATAGATCACATTTGTGCATTAGCCAACATAATGCAAAAGAGAACATTTTTTAGAATGAAAAAACTATTTGTAGTCAGTTTTTAACACATTGTCACTTACATTTTTGCATTAATGAGGGGCTAGTTTTGGAAGCCATTGCATCCATTGGACCAAGGTTGAAAATGGATACACAGCTTCTGAAATTAGTCCCTCAATAATGTAAAAATGTGTGACGAAATAGTGACGAAATGTTAAAAACCAACTATAGTTTTTTTCAATTAATTTTGATATCACTGTTACTAAATTCCTCCAATCAAGCATTTTTTTTTTTTTTTTAATGTTTGTATAATTGTACAGAAAGAAAAACTAATGCATTTGAAAGGAAATATAAAGTTAAAACTCTAAGATTAAAGATCTATCAAATTAATTAAATTTAACATTTTTGCCACCATGTCCATAAATTTTACAGACCTATACTTTTCTGAAATTTGTTTCTACTGGTTCAAACATATGCTTTCACTAAAAATCTCTGTTCATTGTTTTTATAGGTTTGGCTCTTTCAACATGTTCATTATACTGTAAATACCAGATGTGGTCAGTAGATGGACTTTAGTTATTATTCATGTATCAAAGAGGAGGAGAAGAGAAGGAGAAGGTGGTGAGGGGGAAGAGGGAGAAGGATGTTGAACAGAGAAGGGCCAGTGCTACATTATTAGCAGAAAGGCCAGGGTGCCAAAGCTAGATGTAGCGCTGAGGAGATTAAGAAATTTAAATTTAAGGAAATGTATGATAAGATAATGTAAAACTGACAAGCATTAAATAAACATCTATCTTATTCATGTATCATAGAAGCCAAAGAGGGCCAAAAATATTCAAATACAGAACTAACAAATGTCATCTTGATTTGATGTGAAATTTAATCAACAGCTTTTATAATACTTCAGTTCAAAAAGATGTTTGCAATGATTTAGCAAGATACAATTTAAAAAAGTTTTCTTCTTTTAATTTACATTGTAATAAGTAATGAAGAAAAGGAATAACTAAATTTAAAATGCTACAATGCCTTCAGTTGGAAAGGTTCTGAGCATTAACTTGTTTAAAATCCTCTTAAAGCTTTCTGGTTTTAGAGGGTAAGTACAATCCACATGTGTTAATTGGTATATTATATGACTACAGAAAAAGTGAAGATAAATAAACATACACAGAGAGACACATTTAGCAATTTTTTTCTTAAAAAATTAGAAACTTTCAGAAGATTGGCTGAAATACAAGAGTTGTTACTTTATCAGTGACCTCAGAGACAAAAATATAATTCAAGTATATGTACAAAGGAAAACATTTTGTTACCTATTGAGCAGATAAAAGATATAACAGTAGAAATGCAATGCACTGGCAAAGGGTGACCATTTGTAGTGACAATCATAAGTAGTACCCAACTTTCAAAATCTACCATATCCAGATTATTCTTGGTGTAAAATCTGACATCTTAATGTAATTTATTTTTCAGAAAGTTTTAACAAGGAAAAAGAAGAATAGACAGAAATGTATTTCCCACCAATGAGAATATGGACAAAATAGAAAATTCTGGAAATCTCATTAAACATTGTGCTTCAAATGCAAAGTTGTAAATTTGTTAATTTATCTTCCTTATCTTAAAGTAACTTAGTTCAGAGTGATCTACACATGTATATGACATTTTCAAGTACATATATTTGCAACATAGATCCAAAAAATGAATGCAAATTTTATGCAAGAAAAGTATTTTGATAAAATGATCCATTGGCTGCAGATGCATGTTAAAATGAAAATACAAAATGTTCAATGCTAGCTGTTGTTAATGTACTGTAACAATGCTCAAGAGGAGTATAATATGTCTCACAATTGCCTGAAATGTCTATCATTGACTTAGTACCTACATAGTTCTGTGCCTCTCAACATATTTAGCTCATCATCTTATCTGGCTGATCCTGATTTTTAGCCACCTTCCATAATCCTCGAAATATGATCATTAGAGTCTCCAAGACAAAAGAATAAATGAATGTGAAAAACCATTTTGGTGTAAATCTAGTGCAATCCATCCAGCATTTTCAGCAGCCAATAACACATACTATATACTATATTGTATAAAAATATTCAAATTAACATTCCCTACTGTCACATAACAAAATTATATTCATTTCATATACATGTTTGTGTACTACTGGCTTTTTATATGCTACCCAATATTTTTATGTGCAGCAACGATTAATAATAATAATAATAATAATAATAATAATAATAATAATAATAATAATAATAATAATAATAATAATAATAATAATAATAATAATAATAATTAGTAAATTATTTGAGAGGCCAAAGTGCAGCAATTCAGGTTTGAGAGAAAGGGATCTGTATAGGGCAAGGTTTTGAGGGTTATATTCTGGAATGTTGAAGGGTGATGGGGCAAGGTGAAAAATGGAGAAATTTCTCAAATTCTAAATCTGGCTGATGTGATAGGTGTGGTGGAAACTTGATTGTTAAGAGATAATAATGTGGATTTGAGTGATTTTGATTTTTATGGGAAATGTGGCACTAAATAGAAGTGGAAGTTCACGAGGCGTAGGATTATTAGTGAAAAATACCCTAAAAATAAAGGTGAAAATATTGAATGAATTAGGTGAAAAATCAGTTTTGTGGTGTGTGTTAAGTGGAGTATGGGGGAGAGAAAGTGCATATGTGGCAATAGTGTATAACCAGCCAAATACCTCAGAATTCTATGACCCACAGTTATTGGTTAAGATGAGACTAAACATGGAAGAAATATTAAACAGAGGCATACATAACAGATTTGTTATAATGGGTGATTTCAATGCAAGAGTGGAGGAAAATCAATTGCAGTTAATAGATTTTGAAGGGGAATTAAATGGGTTAAGAAAAGAGGGGGAGAAAAGAAGGAGCAAAGATAAATGTATTAATAATGAAGGTAAGAAACTAATAAGAGTTTTGTGAGGAGAATGATTTGATGATGTGCAATGGGGTGAAAGGAAATGACAGTTTAGGGGAGTTTACTTTTATGAATAGAAGTGGTCAAAGTGTAATAGATTATATTCTATAATGAGTGTAAAAACTAGGAAAAATTTAATTGAAATTGGAAACTTTTTGGGCAAAGTAAGAGCCAAATGGTTGAGGAAGATAATTAAATATGACGAAAATGATGAAGTATTTTAGACAAGTTACCAATAGGGACCCATTAGCTCGACAACCTCAGAGTTTGAGTCTGTTGGGCCCAAGGGTAACCAGCAACTCAGTGTAGTAATAAATATGTAAAGGTATAATAATTTGTAATATAAATGGAAATAAAGATTACTTACTTACTTACAATAGCTTACCATCAGAAATATAAAATATAAAGATCATAGCAAGTTTCAAAAAGCAACTTCATACATTCCTACTGAATAATTGTTTTTATACAGTTGATGAATTTTTGCAGTTTAAAAAAGTAAATAAGGGAATAAATTGAAATATGTATATTATTAATGTAAATCTAGTTTTAAATATTAAAAGCAGAAGTATTCTTCATTTTTGAGTTTGATTTATAAGTCACTATGTTTACACTCAAACTTCACTTACTTGTTGTTGTATAATTAAATCATTTTCAAGATCATTCGATCTCATCCTCAGCTGTTTGGTGACTAACTGAACATTCCTCTTCTTCCACTACTACGGAGCATTTGGGAAAAAATATTCATAACCAAAAACCGTGATAAAGTTATAAATTTGGAAATCCCGGCATTAAATGAAGTATTAAAACTTAGTGCCCCTAACACCAGATGGCAGAGTGATCGGAGCTCCGTAGTAGTGGAAGAAGAGGAATGTTCATTTAGTCACCAAACAGCTGAGGATGAGTTCGAATTATCTTGAAAACGTTTCAATTATATAACAAGTAAGTGAAGTTTGAGTGTAAACATAGTGACTCCTAAATCAAACTCAAAAATAAATCTAGTTTATTTATAAGTAGGTTAAGTACTATTATACTATCATATGTAAAATGTATATGTATTCTTGACAATTTCATATTATGTATTCATAATCAAACGGATGCAATAAAATGAATTAATGAATGAATGAATGAATGAATGAATGAATGAATGATTTTGTGGTCTATTAAGGATAACACTGATAAAATATACTGTATTCTTGAGACTCATATTCTAAAAATGAAATAAAAGAATGTTAACAATTTCTTTCAGCCTCATTCACAAAACACTTTTCCTCCATTTTTAAAAAATGTGGGTTAACCCATTTTTCCTGGCATGTCCTCAATTATAGATGCAAGAAATTCTTGTATGCTGCATATCAAACTTAATGTGACCTGAGATGTAATACAACTGGCCTAAGTTTCAAAGATAAACATTTCTGAGCATAATTTTCATATATAAGTGAAATGCATTGTACTACACTGAAGTATATGTCACCTTAGATTATCTTTTATTATAACAAAAATTCCAGTAAAAAGAAAAAAAAAAACTTTGCTTTTACTTGTCTGTTTAAAGTCCATTCAAAGCAGAATTTCCCTTCTTTCTTCCTCCCCCCCCCCCTAAAAATGATGCTCTTACAAAATACTTTTATGTGTTTATAATTTATTTATACCCTTAGCAGCCCTGGGGTGAATATCTGCATCATTTGTCCACATTCTCATATTTAAAGAAGTTACAAAATCTGGCTTACATTAATTTTAGATGAGTTTATGACTGTAAATTTACTATTAAATAAAATTGTATACAGCAGTAACTGTTGTTCCTTCTTACTCTTTTTATTTTCTTTTAATAAAACTCCACACTATGCAGATGTAATAATCTTGAAAATGAAGCAGACAAACATGCACACAATGACACAATTTTATTCTTCACTTTCTTAGAAATTAATATGCAATACGATAAATGCAATTCAGGTTGTCTTACAACACTGTTTAAAACTGTAAAAACATATCTCCCTGTATTTTAAAATGTTTTGGCACATATGTTTGATTCATATTTCATTGAGAATTCATACAAGCTTTGCAGTCAAGAGCTTTCAACATTTTCTATACTATAAATGAATGTTCTATTAATATAAAATAGCAATGTACAAAGTTTAAAGCTTAAAAAACAATAACATTAAGGAGTTCTGTAAGATGCTTACTTAAAAATTACCCTTCCACAGTGATCCAAAATTTAGAAAATGCCACCAAAATTCTTATTTTTTGCTTCTGATAATTTTTACTAAATGAACTTAATTCTATGCAACAAAAGATTCAAAGCAGTTTAAGCTTGAATGATTAAAATTCCAGATTTTAAATGAGTGGTCTGTCATAAATTGCTTATCCAAATGCTCATCTATAAAATTGGAAAGAAAAATAACACTGCCATTTTTTGTCTGAACTTAATGCAATTATATGATGGAAAAATATGAAGGTATAACATATAACTCCACTAATAGACACACTTAAATATACTAAATAAAAAAAATTTCCAAAACTGATGCAGAAAGAGAAGCTAGAATAATAAACATCTCAATTATGCATAAAAATTTAACGACTAGCTAGCTTTCAAAATTGTTGAAACTGTTGAGGGGCATTTATGTACAATTTATTATTCATCCATTCTTATAAATATACAGCAGCTTAAGCAGAATATCTTTGGTAATCTTAAATTTGTGAAAATTCTATTAGTTTTATGGGAGTTGTTTTTTATCCTATTCACTTCATGGAATGCTGCAATGACATGATTTTTATGACCAAATTCTGTCCATTAATTAATCTAATTAACAAGTTAACGAGTATGGACCAACAACTATATGAGTATAATGCAACTGAAACAGGATCTGTGAACTAGGAAACTAGGAGAATTTTCTAGATTTTTGTAGTATTTTGGGATCACTGTAACTTCTAGCAAAATTGAACATTTGAATTTAAACTTCAAAGAGAGAGGGAGCATGTATAAATGTATGTGTGGTACTAAGAACTCAGAATATTAACGTATATGGCCCTTATACACTTCTCATAGTTACAGTCGAATTTAAGTTACTTTAGAATCCTGACAGTTCCTTTGAAGGATAAGGGGGGGAGAGTTTCTATAGCCATGACAGTGAGGCACACCACATAACTTCGACCAATTATGTGAGCCATTCTCCTTCACCCCTCTGTCTAAGTTTTGCTGTAAATGTTACTGTATTGTCATGTTGACACATATGTCATATAAAGCGCGTGTTTCGTTCTCTTCACCATGCATAATCTAAGCGCACCTAATTGTTTGGCTATAGATTAACTTTTATAAAAGCTGGTTTCTCCATTAGTTTTTTAGACATTCATTAGTTCATTAGTATTTCAGAAGTATTCAGTGTTTTAGTGTTATTAGCGTAAGAACACAAAGTCCCAAACTACCTCCACCACTCGAAAATGAGGTTGACCAAGAACTTGCTCCCCCAAGAAAAAATATTCAAAAGTAGGACAGAGATCTGCACCACGAGAACAAGCAAGGGAATTGTGTGCAATGCATGAATATTTTGAAAAATAGAGGGAACAGTCCAAGGCAGAAGCATTATGAATAACAAATTTAAATTCTGCTAAACATTTTCAGCATTTCTTCATACGTTGTCTTAACAGACTATCGTTCAAAACTCTTTCTATGTGTAAGAAATATAAACATCAATAAATTAATTTTTGTAGTTTTAGCGCTGAATTCTACCTAACCATTGCAAATACCAAGGCGTACATAAGTGGCAATAATGCTTTCCCCACCATGTGCTTCACAACAGCTTTCAGGATCCTAAAGTAATTTTAATTTATTATGTAGTATAGCAGTTTGCTTTGTTAAAACTATTCATTTTAGACTGGCATTATATTAAGAAAAGATCAATGTAAAATTATTCAGAATGAAGGAGCATATTTAGATCTTTATTCAAAACCAACCATGAATGTCAGAAACATTCCTGAATGGGGGAACACCAAAGTTTTTGAAAGTGGTCTTAGACTATCACTGTTATTTATTTTTATTTATTTATTTTGTAATTTACGTCCATTTATTTATTTTGTAATTTACGTCCTTCAATGTTAAGTCAGATCAGACGATGAATGGAATGGGTGAATGATGCTCAAATAAGCCCAGAGTACACAGAGCTTAGAGTTACTCGACATTCGTCTTTCAGGATAAGGGAAAACCTTGGAAAAAACTTTATCCAGGAAACTCGCCCTGACCGAGATTCGAGGAACTCGGGACCTCTTGAAAGTGAGGCAGACATGCTACCACCGCGTTACCAAGGTGGGCAGACTATCTCTGTGACTGAGTGGTTACTACTCTGGTTTCTCAACCCTCCCAGGTTCAATTCCCAGCTGGGGTAGAAGTTTTTCTTTATCCAGATCATTCCCTATACTCCATAGAGTCTGGTAGCATAAATGTGTGGTGAATGAGAGCATATTCAAACTAAAATGTTACAGAAAAGATCAGCATTAAAAAACTCTGAAGTTCAGAAAGTAAAACCACCACCAGTAAGTTGTTTTTCAAGGAAAATACCTCCACTATACCATAGAAGTACAGGTGCTATAACTACTAATGAAAAAATTAAGAAGAAAACTTCTATTGATGGCATAAAGGATTTCTGAATGTCTATAATAAATCTGAACACAGGAAAATACTGTAACGCAGTTTGCATTATTAAAGTTCAACAAGTTCTTCCACAGAGGATTTAACAATTAGCTGCCTTGCCATAAGCAAAGTTTGGGACCAATTCACTAGGGAGCAACTCAACTGCATCTAGCATCTATATTCTGTTCAGCACTTCTGTTAAATACATAGAGCCTCAACAGTTATAAAACTTTTTTGTATTCAGTGACATGCAAATGTGTTTCTACCTTCAAACTTTTTTTGATACAGGTTTAAATGTTACTTCCTTTTGAATAACCATATTTACTTCAAATTTACCCCCTAAGGAAATTGTTAAGAAAAAGAAGACTGCATCCAATAATTGCAAATAAATCCTTCTTAATTAACCAATACGCAAGTCACATATAGATATGGATGATCAATAGCAAACATGCAATCCTGAGTAAGTTTTTATCATTTCTAAGTTATGGGCATATAAGAATGAATGGCACATCAGTCAAAAGTAAGGCAATGTATCTCTTTACATAAAACATCTGCTTAACTGTAATTCCTAATGAAAATATTAAAAAACTGAAAGTTCGTTAAAAATGTAATGGCTGCAGTGGCAGTGATTATGATAAAACATCAGGTTAATATCTGTGTTTTTAGAACTCTGTAAATATAACTCTGTAACTCTTTAAAATAATGCAATTCTTTTCAAAATTACTGAAATTATAATGTTTAAGTTTATTGAGGGTTCATAAAGCCATATAGTAAAGTGACCAGCAATGTTATATCAACAGACAAATACTATACCAGTGAACATTTTTCTACAATTTGAGATTGCCACTAAGTAACAAGAAGATTAAAACAGAAGAAAAGAAGGAAGAAAAGAAAGAAAGCAAAAAAAAAAAAAGAAAGAAAATAAAACAACAAAAAGTGCCTTGCTATAGTAAGAAAAGATAAAGATAACCCAATGAAAGCTGAAGGAAGCGGAAAAAAAAAAAAAAAAAAAAAAAAAGAAAGAAAGAAAGAAAGAATGCTAGTGAACAGCAAAGTGAAATATCTGGCCTACTTTTGCTTTAAATGTGAATAACCTTTTAGAATTTTAAATTTCTTTTTTATCCCTGAATATGCTTGTATACTCTATCTGAATCACTGAATATTGCAGGTTATTAAATAACCAGAAATTACTGGCAGTGCACATTTCTCTAAATCAAAAAGTGTTCATTTCTCTCTTATTGTCTGCAAAAGGTAAAAGAAATTCATTTAGAAAACAATTTCAGATGCCACATAGCACACATGCAGACTTCCACATACACACATGAACTCCTCAGTGCCTTGGGATGTTCACTTAAAGCCAATATCTCAAAAGGCCATTGTAAAACAATGCTAGGAGCTGTAGATAGCTCACAATATTTTCTTAACATTTATATAGAAAATGCACTACAGAAAATTTCTTCTTTAATTATTCATAGCATACAAAATTGCTTTCTTCTTTTATATTCTTCTGCTTTACATAAATGATTTCTTTTGAGAAACTGGCTTCAATTACAAATTCATAAAAACTGCATATTAACAGTGATAACATCATCACTATGAAAATGGCACCATTCAAACAATTACTATATACAGGTACAAAAAAAAACATGGTTATAAAAACAAGCATATAAATACTGTCCATACATCAACAATAAACATCTAACATATTGTTTTCCAATAAGTCTAGTATCAGCCTAATTATTAAAGAATATATATTTTCAGTGATGAAAATAGAAAATCTGTTTTAATTATCTCAAAGGGAATTACAGAAACACATTTCAAACAATGTTTCTAGCTTTTACATGTTCCAAAATAAATTATTTTAACTAGAAAATGTCTCTCTTTAAAACTATTTCAAAACTTGAAGTAATTTTATGTGGGTTTTATTCAGTCTTATAAATTACGATTCTTTATTTTCAAATTGCAGGCCAATACTAGACTTATGCAATAAAAACACAGACTTTCTATTAGGTATATTTCTGACTATATGTTTAAGAACTTTTAGTTTTTCTGATCAGGTAGTAGTGAATGTAAATCCATCTTTCTAAACTCATACCTATAGATGGACGGGATTCTAAATTTTACCTTAAGGCTTCAACATTAAAAAATTAAGAAACGTCAATAAAAAGATACATGTTAAGTTATAATTGCTTGGAAATTATTGCTTGAAAATTTCAATATATATTTACATTTCTCTAACAAATTAAATCTATAACTTGCATGTTTACAAGAATTTAAGATCTACAGAAAAATAAACTCCATTTTAAAACACTCCAAGAATATCACTGTAAATGGCAAGAAAAAGAAATTATGAAGAACCAGTAGTAGAAAATAACTACTGCCTAAATGCAACTTTTGATTTATACTTATTTTAATGCAATGTAACTGGAATAGAAGGTATTTATCACACGGCTGGAATTACTTCCCGTCCATTTTTGTGTCCAGTATGACTTATACTAAGAATTCTTTATGAATAGACAACAGCAATATAAGATTGCAAAAAACTGTACTGATAAGTTTTGCTGTTTTCTTTAACAAGTACTGTAAATAGCATAGGCCATGTGCTTGTAGTCTGTATGGTGTAATGATAAGAAAGAGCAGCTGCTCTGAAGTAATCGCTTCTACTACTCTCAACTTTGGTCTTAACAAGACTACAAAAATCTATCCAGAGTAAACAATACAGTTCATCTATATACACTTTGCTTATTGCTACACCATGTACAAATTTATATCACCTCTTGTGATTGCAGTGAGAACAGCACCAAAAGATTTTTCTTACATTATAACAAAAACTTTCATTTTCAGTATGGTGCAGTTACTAAAAGAACATATTTTAGAAATAAAGTATATAAATTTACTAACGAACACCACTGTAAATGTGCCTAAATAATATTTATATCTTTATGATGCTAAAACGAAAGTCAGGTGATCAAATAAATTAAAATGTTTGCAACCACTGGGTACAAACTGGAGTATAACTATGGATCTTCCTACATTCTGCTGTTTTGAATATGCTTCTACCAGGTATTTGTTAAATCTTAAAGAGTCACAAACAGTGCTAAAAACACATTTTTTATATATATATATATATAACAATACTATTAAGCTTTTCAGTAGTGCTGCACTCATAACTTAAAGTACATAGAAGGTATATCCTGTGCAACATCTCAAAAAAAACTTTCAATGAATGAGGCCTTGGGATATTCAGAAGGTTGTGGTTCAAATCCTGTCAGGACCATCCCTCCTGACTGAAGTTTTCCCCAAGTTTATTTCAGTTCTCATAACTTGCAATTAACAGAAGATAACCTAAACATAGGCCTGGAATGTTTCTTTCCCAAATATAATTTCATGTTTTATAAGTGTTCACCACCTGTGGTGCCAAGTGTAGTAAGAATAGGTTTTAAATACTAGTATAAAAATGGATTGGGATGTACCAATGACTTTTGCAACTGTTGCTAATGGCCTACTACTGAACGGAAGGAAAGTAGACACTGCACAGCAGGTTTCATTGAGTAGAATATGTGAATTTATATAGCAAAAAGTTGTGTGCCATAATGAGTAAAATTACTGAATACTTTACTTCTCGCCTTCAGAAATGAAGTCTTGTAAAACAATACTTTGCAACAGCCAATAAAATAAGTTATATTTTCATGGGTGAATATAAAGATACATCAGAGATTATGAGGTTCCTTCTCATCAGTTAACATATGTGTAATTATGCAACAGTGACCAACTGCTAAATTCTTGTCAGTGTTTTCAAAGGTCAACCAATAAATGAACTTATTTACAACACTTCCTGTTTCTTAAATTTATCACTATTTGGCTATTTCTCAATATTAATATTGGAGCTTTGATATATTGTACGAACATTTAACTTGCTTCATATACCTACCTATGAAACATATGCTCTAATAAATAAGGTTATAAAAGTGATAAAATTTGATTCAAATGTTAAGTTATAATTTTGCTTCAATCTGCCCAACTTACAGTTTGGATTCTTTTGCATTGTGTGTTTATTTGTACTATTCTAACAAAAGAATGCCAAATCTATGGGCAATAGCAGCATTCGCAAGCTCTTGGTTTGGACATTAACATTTATTTACATTTAAAAAGTGTTGGTGTTGCTTTAAATAACAGGTCAAATTTCAGTTAATTTTTCTTCTAACAAAATATGTTGAATTAAACATGAGATGTCAATATGCACATATACAGTAAATTTGTATTATATTTTAAATAAAATGTCATACTTCTTTTTATGATTGGAGCTCGGATTTATATGCACTATAAAGTATGAATATATGCATGCATCTACGCACTAAAAATCTGGTAAATATGCTCTAAAAACTTTATAATATGCATTTAAAGTTAAGTACATTATTTCAAGTTTCTCACTTTTTTAATCTTGATAAATTAATCAAATTTATAAATTTATTCTTAAATTCAGACACTATAAAAGTTAACATTTACTAGTCTCGCTTTCAGTCTATTTTAGCATTAGTCATGTTTACTGCAATAAACAAATATTTTTCAAATTTATGGCAGAAATAATTTTCCTCTGTCACTTAAAAAAATATTTTTATATGAAGTGGAAGATCTCTTTGATCCACAAAAACCCACAGGACAATATTGAAAAGAAGCTTTGTAACTTACAGAAAAAGCATTAAGTTCTTTCTCAGATTCACTTTATAGGATCTTGTACACAACCTGAAGAAACTTTAAATCTGGATTCCTTGTTTCAATTTTCTCAATTTTGTTACAAAGACACTTTCCTATTTCTCCAGCAACAGCTGTTTTGTATGTCTGTAGGGCAGAAGATAAAGTCATTCCTTTTTCTTCCAAACATGTGATTGCAGCTGGGATTTTACTAAAGTAGGTCTTAATAAACATTAATTTACTCTAGAGACTCTTCTCATTGCAAGCACTTACTGCAGCAGGGATACTGCTTCACTTTTGTCCATCACCTTTTTCACTAATATACAACTGCTTCAATCCTATTCACCATCTTGCAAGAATTGGCTCTAGAGATAGATGAGTATCTTGCATTATATCAGTGAATAATTTCACTCCTGATGGCGCCTTTACGAACACTTTTTTCATAGAGGAAATTAAAGACATTTACTTCTGGAAAATTTGCTTGAATATCCTCTTCCAAAGAGTGGAGAACATGAGCAAACAAGTCGTATGAACTTTGTATGAACTTACTTAAAATATGTGCAAAGCTCTAAAGCCTTCAGCTTGTATGCTGCTGCATCTGTAACATCACCAAGAGTTCTTCAAAGTTTTTTCTGGTATCGTTTATTTCTTTTATTACCTGAATAGAGTTATTTTACTGAATATTATTTAAGATCAGAGTGTAATTTGGGGTATCATTTTTGAAAGGGAATGAGTGTAAAAAAGGTTTATCATAAGCTAAATAAGTGAAACTCTGTGGCACTACATGCCATAAATGATTTTGCTTCCATCTGAAAATATTTTTGTATAATATATTTAAAAGTTTAAATAAGTTCTGTCCCTCTCTTGGAGTATCCCCCTGCTTATTACAATATTTTACTGTGCTTGGTTGGGAGTGTGTTGCATGTGTATGCAGCTCCTAATTGCACACTTGCTGTCAGGTCCACCCCCCCGTCCCTGGGCAACAATATGTTGGCTAAGAGCAGCTTAACTTGACTGAATAGTTACTCACAATTTATCAACATTGCTTTTAACTCTCGTACTAGTTTATTTGTGCATGTAAAATGTTAATTCTTGCTACGATGTATTCTTAACCCATCACAAATATTGTTGTTGCTTATCATCTTTCAATATTTCACTTCATCATTGTTCATTTTCCCCTTATCACCCATCTAGTTTATTATTTATTATCATTCATTGTTTTTATTTCTCATTGTCTCTGTTTCATCACAAATATTATTGTTTATCATCAATCAACATTTCACTTCATTGTTGTTGTTCACTTTCATCTTATCCATCTTAACTATTTATTATCATTCATTGTTTTATCTCTCATTGTTATTAGGTTTTATCCAAATATTTTTATATATCTTATGATTACAATTGGGTCGGTCACCCAGAAAATTTTAACTCATTTAAATTAGGGTTTCCTTTTCAAGCCACAAAATCTATGAGGTCCTTAAAGATTTTTTAGAACACTTTAGTGTTGTTCAACCCTTCGTTCCTGTAGGTTACCAGTGTAGGAATTGTCATAAAATCTTTGGAACTGCTCATGGGGCTCAGTGCCATGTACTCAAGTGTTCTGGTCCTCCAGAAATTACAAATCATGATTACATTTGCAATGTATGCAATAAGGGCTTTAAAATGCAAAGGGAACTAAGCACTCATGAAAGGCACAAGCACCCCATTATTAGAAATATAAAAAGAGCTGAACAGGCCATATATAAAGGAAACCCCTGGAAAGAGGATGAAATTGACAAATTTACTGATCTATGTGTTTTGCATAAGCGTGAGAAATTTAATAACCAAAAATTAATGGAACATTCAGGAACAGGAATCATGATTCCTGGCATAAAGATGCTGTTAATTATATTTTAATTCTTAAAATTGACAGCAGTGATGCAAAGATCATTGAAATTAATGAGTTGATTAACATCAACTTTCAAAATCAAAATATTGGGGAGGGTTTTGGGGAACCGAAAATTTTTAAATTCTACGTTCTTTAGCTTACTCAAAGAGATGCTGGCTGAAACTAAAAAGGGGACTATCAGTATGCTCACACCTATATGAGCTTCAGAGTTTGATGGCATTTTCATCTTTGCTATACGTAGGGTCTCTGTGCCAAAAAATAGGGTGCAGAATATAGCTGGATGTAGGTACCCGAAAATTACTCCAAAATATGTAGTAACATACAGGCATAATAACACGGCACTGTATGGGAGGGATTGTTTACCCCTGACTGGCAGCAGTGAACACATGGCATATGTTAGGAGCGCCGACCCCCCCCCCCCCCCACACCAAGCACAGAGCTGATGAATGAGGTCCAGCATCTACTTGCAAGTGGTCAATGCAGCATTTTCCAGGCTTCAGTTTTGGGCAATGTGGTTCTATTCTGCAGCAGATTCTTGGTGCAAATCATTTACATACAGCAGGCATTACACCATCACATTTTCAGCTGTGTAGCAGTATGAGTACAGTGATAATTTCCTTGTAAGCTTTTCAGATATCTTTCAAAAAAATTACCATTGTCATCATCTCCATTTCTGCTTGCAGTAAATGCTGCTGGTAAGGTTGTTTGGATCTTGCAGATTAGCATTTATATAAGCAGCTGTTTCTAGATATTCCATAATCTACAGTCTTTAGTTTTGGGGCACCCATAACAATGATATAAAATATCGGTTTATTTTAGTTAAATAAATCCAACTATCAAAAACTTGAAAATCGCACTGATTTTTAAAATACTCTGAAAATTCCAAAATAAAACTTAAATGTTTGCCACACAGTTGCCACATTCCTATATTTCCATCTGCTGTTAAGAGTAGGATTTCCATCAATCCACTGTCTCAGTAAATAAGCTTTCCTGTTCTCCTTCGGCATTGTAATATTACCTTTTCTACTGCTCACACTTCAGAAATTACAATTTGCAGCACAAGTGTAAAAGTCAATTGAAAAGGACACTTTTTTAATTCTTGGAGATATTGTTGCTGCAAATGGCTTCAATTGCAAAATTAATACAAACCATATCAAATTTTATGATGCAACATCTCCATAGAACTTTTAAAGATTTACTGCACCATTGTTAGCAGGATTTGTCGTTTAGTTTATTATTTAAAGTTGTGGAGTGGCATATTTTTATATCAGGAAGCGCACATTACTGATAGCTACATAGTAATTTTTGGCAATCTTTTATGAATTTAGAAACATGACAGCTGACAGTCCTATACACATAGTAATAAAACAAATTTTCTCATATCCTTCTGTTCTTAAAGTATCGGGGTGAAATGTTCGATTCATTGTGAAAAAGGAAAATGTATGACACATAAGCACAAATTAGTTAAATATGCAATAACATCCTAAATATGCATTTATATGCACCATAACACTTCCGTAATAAACACCTTATGGGTGGAATAAATTTATTACTTGCATACGTCTATCAAGGAATAAAGCATGCAAATATGCAAAAATCCGAGCTCCATTTATGATATAGTATAAGCAGTAGAGAAAGCAATCTAACATAATTATGGTGCCCAGTGGTATGCATTTGTGTGTAAAACAAAGCTACTGAAGTAATCACTACTTAACTATGTAAAAAATGAAGCTAGCAACAGTGAAGCAACAAATGCTGCACAGATATAATTCTTTGTAACAAAAACTTTACTTATCTTTAAAGAAACTGATGACAATTTCTTGAAATTATCATCAATTTCTTTAAAGATAAGTGAAGCTTTTGTTACAAATAATATATGTGTGTAGTGATCACTACTTGTTTAGAAATCATGTAGATACATTGAAAAACCTATTTGTAGTCGGTTTTTTTGACACTGTCACTTACATTTTTATATTATTGAGGGACTAGTTTTGGAAGCAATGGCAACATCAAAAAACTCACTACAAATAGTTTTTTCAATTAATTTTGACATCATTGTTACTAAATTCCTTCAATCACGCATAATGTAGATATATATTTCATGGAAGATTGTCATTAAGTGGAGTGTAGATAAAGTGAGCTGAACGCTAATTCTCTCCCCCGCCCCTTTTTTCTCTCCAATGCTCCACAAAATGAATATGGAACGATAAAAAGTAAAGTATGTATTTATTATATTATTTTTCTTATTGTTCCACCATGCAACAGGGCATCAAAATAAATCTAAAGCCAAAGCTGTCCAAGATTGCCTATTTTATATTTATTTGGCTGTAAATGTAGCAGTCTGTGAGGCATACATAATTTTATGGCTAGCACAGAGAATTGCCATCGAGTACTGTGGCATGTTTATTTCATAATCAGTAATTCCTGCATCACGTTTTTCATTTAAATCAAGTTTCAACAGAAGATCAATGACCTCTAAGTACTTTACAAAGCTGTAAAAGTGATTTACAATGTATTAGATATAGGCGGTCCTAAAATGGACCTGTTAAAAGATTTGCCCTTTTTAACATTGATTCTGTCACCTTTTAAGCAATACTTGAAACTAAAACCAGCAGATCTAAAGAGATTTTAGCTTAGTAGAGTTTCAGAAAAGGTATGCAATGTAATGTCATTTGTTACATTATCATATGACAGAGGGACCTGGGTAATTCCAAAAAAGAAACAAACCATGAAGATATCAGCACTTATTTAAAATACAAAATATGTGAAAAGAACTAGATACATTATCATTGACTGATTAAATTAGCTTGACCATTTGATAAGTATGGAACATAAGACATCCCAAGTAGCCCTTAGCTACAGAGAGAAAGAAGGCAACCTAGGAAATGCTGGAGTGAGTGAGTGTGTGGTGTTTTAGGGCCCGTCGACAGCAAGGTCATTTGGGCCCGAGGAAATGCTGGAGGAGTCTGTAAAACATGAAATAAAGAGAACAAGAAACAGGATTCAGGGTGTGGTACTTATTTGATAGCGAATGCATTATTAATGTTTACTCAAATACTCCTAGCTGGTTTACAACTAGAGTGGCATTTGGTGGAGCGCTCGACCTATATTTAGTGGGATGAAGTAAAAATCATTACATTTTGAGCTATAAATTGGATTTTAATTCATTTTGGGTAAACTCCTAAAAATGGTGGTAAATCCAAGAAAAAAATCAACATTAATTAGATATATTAAAGAAATAATAAATAATAAACGTTTCCACAATAAATTTTGAATTAATCACCACCTATTATTTAAAACACAAAGGGGCAGATTGCACCTTATCTCCTATTGGTCAATTGTAGGCTAATGTCTTCTTGGAAAACATTATAGCACTGTTTCACAAATTGACCATCAGTGACAAAGAAGAAGAATAATAATGTGAATGAAAAGTGCTACCTGTGCTGAGACATGTGCACTCTTACGAAGGGGGGGGAGGGGCAATGAAAATAAGACAACAAACTTTAAAAATTAGGTAGAATACTTAAGAAATAAAAGACCCAAAGAGAAATCCATTTTTGGATTATTTTGAATGAAGCAGTAATTGTTTTCGTTCTGGTATAAAAGTTCATTTTATTATTTTCATGCTATATATTTACTAAAGTTTAAATGTTTCATGAACAGAAAGAGTACTTATTACATCTTAGATAATTCCACACCCATAATATAAACAATAACAAAATTAAAAGTATGTAGATATTCTTGCATGACTTTAGCTACCAAGAAATGTAGGTATTACACAACACATAAATGCCTTCTATTAGCCAGTGAATAAACTGAATTACAAAGTCAGTGTAGTATTAGCAATTAGTTTACACTTGGGATATCTGAGATATTTGAGAAATACAAACAAAACAATCTATAATATTAGACATTTGGGAAATGTCTTTCCAGGCACTTTTACCTAAGCAAGTAGTTTCTCACGATTTACATTCCCCCCTCCCCTCATTTGCACTGCTATTCCCCTGATCTATTGAAATGTGTAAAAGAGGCATAATACTGCAGCTTTTAAAAAAATTCTAAAATACTGTCTTCAAAATGCAAAATTGCCTCTCATATGCAAATGGGAATACATACTCAACAGCTACACCAATAAACAATGTCTTCAGTAAGTATAGTGGTAATAGAATTTTATTTCAGCTTAATATATTATCCAAAAACTAATATCTAACTTAGAAATCACAAGAACTACCTTGCTCAAAACACTGTTTACTCTTTTACTCCTAAACAGTGTTGCCAGTAAGCTTTTTAAAAAGTCTATCTAGCCAAGGATGTTAGGAAGGTCCTAACGAAACACAATCGGGTAAACACTAGCAATATATGGAGCATAGAGTACCAGTTCAACTCAAAATGATATTAAGATTGAGGTTGCTTACTATGAATGCAAACTGGTGTAAATGTCCTACGTATTTTATAGTTCAAGGAAGCATTCCTGTCAGTACTAATTGAAGATTTTTCCCTGTTCAACAAGAAAAGGACAAAACACAGATATGGACAAGAAAACAAAACTGACTAAAAATGTTATTTCATTCCAAAAATGTTCAGTCTTTTAGTAATGAATAATGTACAGAAAATGGCTTTGCCACTGGATTTATGAACTAAATTAACATGGGCAGATAGGAAAGCAGTACATTTAGTAAAAGGTTCTCAAATACATTTTTCTATCTGGTGAAGAAGCAGAATATCTCTGATTTCAAGATAGTTATTAAGATTAGCAGATGTCTAAAATGTCAAGAGATTCAGCACATTAGATGAACAATTTTAATTCAGCTAGTACTAAGAAATGGGAAGAGGAACAGGAGCCAACAGATGCTTTAAATTTTAGCACTAATAAAATGCTTAGGGAGATACAGCATTTCTATAAAGTAAAACATTCCATAGATGAATTACAGTACCATACTAATAGCTGTATTTAGGAACAGTGCATCATGCATAATTTTTAACTTGAATTTTAGCTAACATGAAATACAAGATACAATAATAAACACTTTCTAAGTACATCATAAGTAAATTTGTTAGCATCTGTTCATAAAATCTGGAGAAAATTTCAATGTGTAAAGTAGCCTTGAAGTATCTGATTGTCATTTTACAGGCTAAGGAACTCATTATAGTCTTATGCATTATGAAATGTACATAACTTTCATAACTAAAAAAATTATACTATTTGGCACTGTTTTGCAAACTACCTCACATTAGGATCCTAAGTGCACAAATACTGTGGTGTCCAGGTCTAGTTTGGTATAAAAAATTCACTTTCCATCAACTGCATTTGTATATGTTTTATCTTGAATTCTCCAAAAGAATACAGAAATTGCTACTCATTATATAAGTCTTCAGAACCTTTGAATAAATACTACAGTAAATTGTGTAGCATAAGTTCTCCATAAAGGCACATTACTACAGAGTCCTTTCAAAGCATATGGAAATATCAAGATACAGGCACCAAGCATGCATTTTCAAGGCCACTGTTTTAGTATACAAGTGAAACAGAAATCAAAACATGATCTACATATCCATTTACATAAAGCATTTTATATCCACTGGAAAATGGATTACGTATTGCTCTTTTGGCAAGGTTACTACTCAAAATTCAATTAGTTTACATAGAGATACAAATTCTATGGTAATTATTAATTATATTGGTGCAATAATCACTGCTGATCACAGATTTGACATATAACATGAACATGTGCAGAAATACCTTTATCAATCACAATGCAGTGCTTTCAACAGGGCTTGGTGATCTTACTGGCGTAGAACCACCACCTACTCTACTTCTTAGTGAGTGAAGATTTTGAAGATTCTGTTGGCAACAGCCTTCTTTTATTGGCTGAAGAGGAGGAGGATTAGCAGAAGGAGTTAAAGCTTCTGGGGTAGTTGATTCTGATGAACTAGGACTTCGACCTAAAACAGTTTTTTAAATCAAAGTATATATTTCGACAAAAACCTAAAACAATTTGTTATTTAACATTAAGTCATAAACTATGCTTAAATCTTACTACATCTCGAAACATATTTTGTCATGTTTAACTGTCCCTTATGCAGAAACACACATATTTTTGGCACCTTTTTAAGAAACTATCCATCACTCATCATAGTTCTCTTGTGAAATTCTGACAATTTCTTGACGGATATTCATCTATAATTTAATAAATATTTTTAATTGTTCTCATCTAAATATTGGCCATAAGAGCTGTTGTAGAGGTTTGTTGAAAAAAGGCTAAATCACACTCCCTGTCTGTTAATTCTACAAAAGTATGGAGAGAGGGACTAAAACTGGATTCACATATGTATGGACATCAACTGAGATTAAAAAAAAAAGGTCCTGTAACTCCTTTCACGCTAATGGCATACCATACATCAATTTTTTTTTTTTGTCATGAAAAGTGGTACTTCATGAACAATATTAAGTTTCTTAGAGCTCCAGTAACAATTTCCATGACAGTGGAAACACACTTCGTGATGAAAAATATCTCCGGGGTAACTTGAAACAAAATGTACAATACTGAGTGGGATAGCTCAGGCGGTTTCATCTGTGGTTTGCACTTGGGATGTCCGGGTACTATTCCAGTGGCTGACCTAACTGACTCTTGGGTTTTTTTTTGGGAGGGGTTTCCCAGGTCGCCAGGCAAATGCTGGGTAGGTTAATTCCATCCCCCGAATTGCCTGTGCCTGCATTTTCATCTCCATTATCATTTCACATCATCTCTCATCTGGTGATCTCTTTCAGGGTAGAAGTGTCTCAGCACTGTTGTGATTTCTTGGGTCAGTTGCCCTTTGTCTCCTCTCACCTCATCCTTACCTCCAGGGATACCCCATTTGGGGGTCAGCTAGAATAAACCACAGGTTTCAAAGCTGAATCCCCTCTGTAGTAATCCTAATCCTAAGTGTACAATACAAATCCACACACACTGGAAAAATTAAAACAATATCTACCAGGAAATTACCAGCATTTAATGTGAATCACAGCAAGTGATAGTTTCCAAAAGAGGTGTCAAAAATGTATGGATAGTAATGGTGACCAGTTTCAGCAACTCCTTTCATAAAGCTGGTAAGTAAAGCCTTTAAAGATAGTTTTCAAAATGTTGATGTTCTATCCGTGTCTTTCTATGATAGCAGCAGAGTCGGCAATGCAGACAGGCAAAACACTGAGGAGCCGGTTTGGAGGTTTTAACTCTCCCTTTATGTTTAATTATGCAAAAAGTATTTAGTTACATAGAATATATAGAAATAACATTTAAATGTTTGGAAACAGATATTGAAAACAATGATTTGCAAAGTTTTAAGCAAATCCATCACAATACATATAAAAGTATAAAGAAGGATTATATTATTAATTATTATTATTTTAAAAAAACCTTTGCCACAAAAGTATATCATTTGACAGAAACTGTTACTTTAATGAGCTCTGCATTTTTCCTGAAGTAAGCTTTGTCTATCTCTATAAAAAATTCAATCAATATGAAACATATTAACAAGCTATTTATTTAGCTGCTCATCTGCAATATGCGCTTTGCAGAGTTTGTATGGCATGGAGTTGACACAGGTTCTATTCCAGACCATACAAGATGATAAATAGCACTACATTCTATAACTAATGCTTTAGCTCACACATAGGTGTTACCAGTACAATTATATTTCACAATTTCCAAACTAACTACCCAAGCTGTTTACTAAAGTTCATGATACAAAATTAATTTTCAATATTAATATCTGAAAGATATGATATATATTAGTCACATTAGTTAAGAGTCAGTTTTGAGAAAATGAGAAACAGTCAAACCTAATGCAATGCAAAATATATGGCTTCGTAATTTCATCATGGTTGTATATCTGTATCTTGATGGAGCTGGATATATTGGGACGACCTAAATGTATTATTTAGTGCTGTAGATCGCTCAAAATTTTTAATTAATTAACCATGTTACTTTAATTGATTATTATCAAGATATTATCTGTTCGAAAATTAGGTGTAAGGTGTAGATTGGACTGCGATGCCTGAGGTACAGTTGGATATGATTCGTTAGCACTCTGAAATGGATGGGAGTGTTTCAAATGATAATTCAAACTACTAGCACTACCACTACTAAAGATTTCCCACAAATTTTACAATTTTTTTTTTTCCCCCTGTCAGGCACTTTATTAGATTCATTTAGTTTAAAACCAAAATGTACAGCCCATTTCCCTCGCTAATGTTCGTATGCCATAATTTTAATTCTACTCAGCACAAAATGTTTTTCCTTCTTTTAACTTTTTTGACACAAAACTTTCACTCAATGTCAAGAACTCAAACTTTACTGTTTTACTGCAGTTTAAAGCAAAGTTACACCACCACCAGCCCTGAGAAGAGGGATCAGCTATTGTTTCCATAGCTGCATAAGCGAAGTGTTCAGTTCAAGGTTGTACAGTTCAGTTTATGCTAGAAAACAATAATCAGTTGTATACGATATTGTCACCCAATTATCGGAAGGCACAACCAACTGGAGCTGGGTAGGGGACAGGAGGCATTGAGGCCACGCCCACCCATTTATCTTTTAGTGCTGATGGAAGGGATGGTTGGGAGGGTATCTCAGGCCGCTGTGCCATCTCTTTCCCCTCCCCCTGTTTTCTGGAACAACCACGATATTTCATCTAACGCGGAAACTTCTAGATTGGCCAGTTGGTCCTATATAAGCGACGCGTCGGGCTGGAGGAGAGTTCAGTTCTTGACGAGCAGCCACGAAGAGCGCAATGCTAGCGAACGGAGTGGAAGACTGTGTACGTGTATCAGAGGAGTTGTACGTAATAGTGAGTGTGGAGTGGAACATGTGATAGACGAACTGGTGGATTGTAATTGTGTTTGCTACGTAATTCTATGTAATCGGCAAGTGTTCCAACTGTAATTCGGTGGAAATAAAGAACATTTTGAGTTTGTGCAACTGGACTTTTAATTTCATGAACCCACAAAGTCACAACTGGTATCAGAAGTGGGATATTACCACCATGGACACAGCATTGGAAAAGATTTTGGAGAAGATGATGGAAATGAAAGCCGAACTGACCTCGGAAATGAAAGCGGCAAATAACAGCCTGGCCGCGGAACGAACAGCAAAGACGGAGGCCGCAAAGTTGGGGACGGCAAATCACAATCTGACTGCAATGAAGGCTGAATTAACCACAGAAATGAGGGCAGCGAACGACAGTCTGGCCACGGAATTGAAGGTGGCGAACGAGGTTCTCGCCGCCAAACTTGAGGAACAGTTGGCCGCCGTGAGGGATGACGTCGCGAAGCTGGGCAAGCAGATGGGTCAAGTAGACGAGCGCCTTAATGATTTAGAGGAAAAGGCAGACGGCAACACAAAGTCACTTTACGCCATGGTAGAGGGCATCGTCGGCAGGAGGTTGAAGGACTTGAAGGCCGACGCGATACAACATCGGCGCGCATCAAACCTCCTAAATACGACGGCGCGTCTACGTTCGAGGTCTTCCGCCGCCAGTTCGACACGGTGGCCAGGCACAAGTGGTCACCAGAGGAAGAGGCCGCACAGCTAATAGCCAGCCTCCAGGGACGAGCCGCGGAAGTCCTAAACGCGGTCCAGACTGCGGCGGCCCCCAAGGATATCTGGGAAGCCCTGGAGAACCGTTTCGGGTACCACCGCCTAGAAGCAGCCTACCGCAGTCAGCTGAAGACAAGGTCGCAACAGCCAGGGGATACGATGCAGGAGTTCACCCTGGCGATTGAGTAGCTGACTAGCAAGGCCTTGGTTGACCTCCCGCCGGAGTTCGTATCCCGGGAACTTCGTTGTCGGGGTACGAGACGCCGAGATACAGCAGCACCTAATGCTCGGCAACTACAAAACCATTAACGAGGCATTAACGGCAGCATTGAGGATGGAGGCGGCCAAGGTGACAGCTACACCGACGTCGAGAACGAGGAGTGTCCACTACACTGGAGACAGAAGGCCAGCCGAGCGACGCCGGCTAAGACCTAATGGCTTGTGTTGGGGATGTGGACAGCCGGGACACCTGGGTTCGAGGTCTTCCGCCGCCAGTTCGACACGGTGGCCAGGCACAAGTGGTCACCAGAGGAAGAGGCTGCACAGCTAATAGCCAGTCTCCAAGAACGGGCCGCGGAAGTCCTAAACGCGGTCCACACTGCGGCGGCCCCCAAGGATATCTAGGAAGCCCTGGAAAACCGTTTCGGGAACCACCGCCTAGCCGCAGTCTACCGCAGTCAGCTGAAGACAAGGTTTCAACAGCCAGGGGAGACGCTGCAGGAGTTCGCCCTAGCGATTGAGCAGCTGGCTAGCAAGGCCTTGGTTGACCTTCCACCGGAGTTCGTATCCCGGGAAGCCGCCTACAACTTCGTTGACAGGGTACGAGACGCCGAGATACGGCAGTGCCTAATGCTCAGCAACTACAAAACCATTAATGAGGCGTTAACGGCAGCATTGAGGATGGAGGCGGCCAAGGTGACGGCTACACCGATGTCGAGAACGAGGAGTGTCTGCTCCACTGGAGACAGAAGGCCAGCCGAGGGATGCCGGCGAAGACCTACTGGCATGTGTTGGGGATGTGGACAGCCTGGACAGCCGGGACACCTGGAGAGAGACTGCCCACACCAGGGAGAGCAGCCGGGAAACAAGTAAGGGCCACCGTGGCAGGGGCACGTCGGCGCCATCACCACCATCCCCTCGAGTGACACTATGCGCCGTCAGCCAGCGGATGGATGACAGCCTCATTGCGGATGGTTGGGTGAGAGGGAAGCCGTGCAGCGTGTTGGTGGACACCGGGGCAGCCGTGACCGTCATCAGACCCGACATAGCCAAGGATTTGCCATTCAGGAAGCCGAACCGACCATACCAGCTGATGACGGCATCGGGCGACGACACCTTACCTGTGGAGGAGGTCCTGCTGAAGCTGACCTTGGGATGGAGTGCCGTGCATCTATGGGTGTTCGTCGTGAAGGTGGCTGAGGAGGTGATTCTGGGACTGGATGCCCTCAGGAGCCACGAGGCGACGGTCGACGTCGGCAGGAAGGTCCTGCGGCTCAACGGTGAAGAGGTTATACTCCATCAATCCGAAGAGCGCCTTGGAATCTGCAGGGTCGTCTTGAACGAAGGCGTGGTTATCCCCGCGAGGAGCGAGGTGGTGGTGACGGCGCGACTGGAAAGCCAGAGAACCAGGAACATGATGCT
Organism: Mantis religiosa; assembly: GCA_030765055.1. NCBI lineage: Eukaryota > Metazoa > Arthropoda > Insecta > Mantodea > Mantidae > Mantis > Mantis religiosa. The sequence continues at coordinate 67,000,481 of CM060951.1, read as the reverse complement.
GGACAAGGACTATGTGTAGCCAGGGCATTGCTGCCGTGCCGAGAGGAGGTGCCAGTGAGACTGCTAAATCCCACGGACACTGATCACGATGTCCAGGCCGGGACGGCGTTGGGAACGTGCGAGCCCATGGTAAGTGTAACAGCAATCGACAAGACACAGGAGCCGGTGCTGACGCAACACCTGGGGCCCCGGCTAGAAGGCTTACAGGAGAGGGCGGCCGACCACCTGACTGCAGAACAGCTGGAGAAGGTTCGGCAACTACTGAGACGATACCAGCGCGTCTTCAGCCAAGGTAACAGTGACTACGGGCCCACGGACAAAGTGCTTCACCGCATTGACACCGGGGAAGCCCGGCCTATTCGGCAACTACCTAGACGCGTTCAGCTGGCGAAGCAAGGGGCGGTACAAGACATGCTGGATGACATGAGATCCAGGGGAGTGATTGAAGAGTCTGATGGCCCTTGGTTTTCCCCGTAGTCTTGGTGACGAAGAAGAACGCCAAGCTACGCTTCTGCGTAGACTACAGGAAGCTGAACGCTGTCACCCGGAAGAACTATTACACCTTACTCCACATAGATGACACCCTGTACACGCTAGCAGGTGCACAGTGGTTCTCGAACCTGGACCTGAAGTCAGGCTCCTGGCAGGTAGCTCTAGACCCGAGAGACAAGGAGAAGAGCGCATTCTCGACAGGCCAAGGTCTTTGGCAGTTCACAATTATGCCCTTTGGCCTCTGCAATGCACCAGCTACCTTCCAACGCCTCATGAAGTCAGTGATGAGAGGACTGGCGTACAACACCTGCCTGCTATACCTGAACGACATCATCATCGGTAAGACTTTTGAAGACCATCTCGAGAATCTGAGTAAGGTGCTACAAAGATTGCAGGCGACCAACTTGAAGCTGAACATGAAGTGCCAGCTCTTCCGCAAGGAAGTGAACTATTTGGGCCACACAGTCTCAGCAACCGGAATGGCCACAGACCCGGAGAAGACACAGGCTGTGAGAGATTGGCCTCGCCCAAAGGATAAGAAAGAGTTGCGCAGTTTCCTGGGGCTATGCAGTTATTACCGACACTTCATAAGGGGGTTCTCCAACATCGCCAAGCCCCTCACCCGCCTTACAGAAGAACACCAACCTTATGTGTGGACAGATTACGCCAAAGACGCTTTCCAGCACCTGAAGAAGACCCTGTGTAGTGCTCCAATTTTGGGATTTCCACAACCAGGCGGCACCTTCATTGTAGACACCGACGCCAGCGACCACTGTATTGGAGGTGTCCTATCCCAAGTCCAGGACGGCCACGAGAGGGTGATAGCCAACTACAGCAAGACACTATCCAAGGCAGAGAAGAACTACTGCGTCACCCGGAGAGAATTACTGGCGGTAGTGAAGACCTTGGAGCACTTCCACAAGTACCTGTATGGTCAGCCATTCGATCTGAGGACTGACCATTCCGCCCTAACCTGGCTACTGAGCTTTAAGAACCTGTAAGCCCAGACAGCACGTTGGGTCCAGAGGCTGCAGGAGTACGACTTCACCTCGGAACATCGTAGAGGGAAGAGCCACGGTAACGCAGATGCTATGTCCCAAAGACCCTGTCCAGAAGAGTGCAGCCAGTGCACAAGAGTGGAAGAGAAGGAGCGTGCCGCAGCAGTCCGAGTAGTCACGGCACTGCCTGCGGATGGCTGGGATAGCGCAGGCCTGAGGAAATCAAATGAAATGTGCAGTGTTTAACGCCCGCTTTTACTACATGCGGCACCACAGGCGGTGACACTGATGATAAATGAGATGAAGATGGAGCACCGGTGGAATGAGATGGCGGGGGAAACCGGAGATCCTGGAGAAAACCCGCCCCAGCGCCGTGTTGTCCACCACAAATCTCACTTAGCGGTCGCCTGGGATCGAACCCGGGCCGTCTTGGTGAGAGCCAAGCGGTCTTAGCACTGAGCCACGGCGCGGCCAAGGCCTGAGGAGGAAGCAGCTGGCGGACGCAGACTTGGGGCCACTCTTGAGGGAAGTGGAGACAGGGACAAGACCGACCTTGGAGGACATCGCACCGAGGAGCGCCACATACAAGTTGTGCTGGGCCCAATGGGACTCGTTGAAGATCAGAGAGGGTGTGCTGTTCCGGCTATGGGAATCACACGATGGGAAGATGCAGAGAGAACAGTTGGTACTTCCCCGGAGTAAGGTCCCGGAAGTCTTGGAGGAAGTGTACGGTACTTCAGCAGGACACCTGGGTGCAAACCGAACGATTGACAAACTTCGGCAGCGCTACTACTGGCTGAGGCTCCAAACAGACGCTGAGAGATGACGCCGTAAATGTCATGTGTGCACGGCGAGTCGTGGCCCCTTGACTAGGAGATGGGGTCTCATGCAGCAGTACAACGTCAAAGCGCCATTTGAACGGATCGCTGTCGACATAGCTGGACCATTCCCAGTGTCCGACCAAGGCAACAAGTACCTAATGGTGGTCATGGACTACTTCACCAAGTGGCCGGAGGTGTATGCCATCCCGAACCAGGAGGCGAAGACAATCACAGACTACCTCGTGGAGCAAGTGTTCTGCCGATTTGGGGTGCCGTTAGAGCTGCACAGTGACCAGTGTACCAATTTTGAGTCCAACCTAATGAAGGAGGCACTACAAAGGTTTGGGGTGAACAAGACCCGCACAACGCCTCTACATCCCCAGTCGGATGGCATGGTTGAAAGATAGATCAAGACCTTAGAGGAACACCTGAGGAAGGTCGTGGCCAGCCATCAGCAAGACTGGGACGTCAAGGTACCACTGTTCCTGCTGGCCTACCGCTCGTCAGCACACGACACCACAGGAATGACGCCAGCCAGCTTAATGTTTGGCCGAGAGTTACGCCTCCCTTGTGACCTGGCTTTTGGAAGCCCTCCGCAAGCGAAACAGCCAGCGACCGAGTATGTGGAGAACCTGGTGGACCACCTCCACGACATGCATGAGGTGGCACGCCAGAACATCCAGAAGGCGAGCAACCGCATGAAGACCCGATACAACAGGCAAGCCAACAGCCAAGGGTTCCAGCAAGGTGACCTGGTCTGGTTGTACCGTCCTACCCGGACCAAGGGACGCTGCCCGAAGCTTCAGCAGCCATGGTAAGGACCGTACCGGGTGGTGAAGAGGATAAACGACGTGGTCTACCGCATCCAGGTGCCCCGAGGAAAGATGTTGGTGGTACACCTGGATCGCCTGGCCCGCTACGATGGTGCTGTTCAGGACGACCAGCTTTGAGGAGGGAGCAGTGTCATCCAATTATAGGAAGGACGACCAACTGGAGCTGGGTAGGGGACAGGAGGCATTCAGGCCACGCCCACCCATTTATCTTGTAGCGCTAACTGAAGGGATGGTTGGGAGGGTATCGCAGAACACTGCGCCATCTCTTTCCCCTCCCCCTGACTTCTGGAACAACCAGGATATTTCATCTAACCCGGGACCTTCTAGATTGGCCAGTTGGTCCTATATAAGCGACGCGCCGGGCTGGAGGAGAGTTCAGTTCTTGGTGAGCAGCTGTGAAGAGCGCAGTGCTAGAAAACGGACTGGAAGACTGCGTACGTGTATCAGAGGAGTTATACGTAATAGTGAGTGTGGAGTGGACCTGTGACAGACGAACTGGTGGATTGTAATTGTGTGCGCTATGTAATTCTATGTAATCGGCAAGTGTTCCAACTGTAATTCGGTGGAAATAAAGAACATTTTGAGTTTGTGCAACTGGACTTTTAATTTCACGAACCCACAAGGTCACAATATGTTATATATCTGTTCCATTTATACCTTGCCTTTAATTCCAATGGTCATATAGGCAGCTGTTTTCCTTTGGAACATATCAAAGGTGTTAACTCGTATTCATTGGGTTTTAATCATTAGATCATGACGCAGTCGCACTCTCATTCATACTTCCAGACTCTGGGGAAGATGAGGAATTATCTTATTTGGAGAAAAATCGATTGAATCTCACAGCACTAGTATTATTGGAGCTTGAGAATATACTGAACAGTATGTGATGTATGGTAATATGTGAGAATATTTTTATTTCATTTGTTATATATCCTGATTGAATTGCTGAATTCATGCAGGATATTCATTCTGTCCACACATGCTGTCAGCCTCCAAGTTATTCTCAGAGACACACAATAAGGAGTGATGTCTGGCTGTACACCAAATCTGAAACCTTCTGAAAATGTGAGGGTTGAAGTGAAAATGGAGATGTGCTCAAATTTATTTGCACATATGCCAAAGAAGTGATTTAATACTACACAAAACATATTTTGATATAAACTGTACATTTTAATAAAATCTACATCTTTTATGTAGAAATATTTTATGTCTCTTACAATTTGCCAATTTATTTGAAAGTTATTCAGAATGAGGGGGCTTAAGTTATAGATATTAAAGATATTCATTTTATCATGCAAGTGACTTAAAACAATGGTATTTTAATCAAAACTGTTAAGAGACAATATACATGCTTAGGCTTTCACAGCTGGCATTAATCCAGTAGAACATAGAACATATTGGTATACAGTACTGAATTTACAGGAGGGGAATATATTGAAACAATGCTTAAAGTATCAAGAACTAAGTTTACCAAATCAAATGAAAATGAAATGTGTAGTGTTTAACGCCCGCTTTTACTACATACGGCACCGCAGGCGGTGACACTGATGATGCATGAGATGAAGATGGAGCAGCGGTGGAATGAGATGGTGGGGGAAACCGGAGGTCCCGGAGAAAACCCGCCCCAACGCCGTGTTGTCCACCACAAATCTCACATTGCGGTCGCCTGGGATTGAACCCGGGCCGCCTTGGTGAGAGCCAAGCGGTCTAACCACTGAGCCACGGCATGGCCTTACCAAATCAAGGATGGGTAAGTAATTTATGAAATAACTTGGAAGATAGTGGTATGGGTGATATTTGGAGAAAGAGGGAAACTAATTATAAAGGTTTTTGGAAAGAGGCCAGAATAAGATTTGAAGACATGGAGATTCAGAAACTGTTTAATCAATTAGCAGAGAGGAGATCACTTGTCTTCTATATTCCACTAAAAGATAGCTGGGGGAGGGAGAGGTATATAGATAGCACGAGCAATGAAGAAAGAAAGGAGATAGCATGGTTAAGAGCAGGGATATGGAGATTAAGAGGTCAAAGAAATGGATACCTGCAGGACGAATGCCCATTGTGTGGGGACAAAGAGGATATAAAACATATACTGTCTGATTGTAAGGAAATGGAGTTGTGGAGGAAAGAATGTCAAATATCAAAGATGAACAGGAGAATTAGCTTAATCAAGGTTTTAAACAAAAATTATAAAAATATAGGGCAGTTAATTGATGGAAACTAATCATTTCTTCACACTAGCCATATTTAGGCTAAGGTTTATGATACATAGAGTCAGCGTGACTGGATGGAAACCAGGAGATCCATGGTTCAAATCCTGACCATGGCATTGAATTTTTCATGTTGACTTTATTTATCAAAAACATAGGGCAGTTTTTAAGGTGAAAAGCAAGTGTATATGGATTGTAAAAAGAGGGAAGGAATTCTGTAACAACACATATTGTAACACGTCTGTAAGTATACTTTAATGGAGTGTCCTATGTAGCAGTAGCCTGGGCCAAAACACAGGGCAGTCCAAAAATTGTAAAAGCTTAGTACCTCAATAAATATTATTATTAAATAAATAAATATTATTATATAAAGCACTTAAATGTATATTTATTTTCCCATTAAAATAACACTCACCAGTGTAGTTGTAAATGTCAAACTCAAGATCTTGTGGGAGAGGCATTCCAACAGATAAATGCATGGCAAGACCTTCTAGCCATACCTCCATTACTTCAAATGGTGGCCTGTAGAATCGCAATGAGAAATTGACATTTGCAGGTACTAACATTTTCTATACTTGTAAATTTAAACACTCACACCATAGCAGATTAAGCATTTATTTACACACAAACCCAACAACTTGGCTTTAAATCTAAATCCAAAATCTCCAGATTTTCTTATAAAATTACCTTTTATCAGGGTTTAAATCACAGCACAAGAAGGCCACTCTGTAGAAAGGTTCAGGACATGAAGAGCAAAACTTTTCCCTAAACACATTCTGATTCAGACCAAAGTCAGAAGAGCGAGGAAGATAGTCTGGATCAGCCTGTACTCGTCCAATAATCTGTTAAAAGATGCAAAATAAAAGTACTGAATAGCAAGTTCTCCAAAGATTCTTAACTATAGTTAAACCTTTTGAGAATAAATCAGTGTAGATGATGGTAATGGTATTGGCAGCGGTAATGGTTCACAACAAGGTTATCTATGTTCCTTTTGAGAATAAATCAGTGTAGATGATGGTAATGGTATTGGCAGCGGTAATGGTTCACAACAAGGTTATCTATGTTCCATAGAATGATTCTTGTGCAAACCTAGCAAAATGCTCTAGCTCCACTCAAAATTCTCATTCAGTTTGAAAAATGGAAAATGCTGACTCCATCAAATAGGTGCAATACATGACAAATGAATAAATGAATATTTATTTCTCCCTATTAAATGATTATGTCACAGTTTAATCTATAATAACTTATGAATAGCAAACTAACTTGCATTATAATACTGCTTGTTCACTTTCTTGGTTGCTTGTCTATATTAATTTACATCCTAATACATACAAAACCTTGGTTTTTCATGTTTTGGCGATATTCTGTTCAGCTTGCTGCATTACCACATTCTTTCTTTGTTCAGTTTGACTATCCTAATGTTCTTTAAAACCTATCTTTAATTCCACTCTCTTTTTAGTCATTTCCCCCCTTTCCCTTTAACCCTACCAAATTTCTTATACATTTTATATTTTTTATATTCATGTATGTTTTTATATATATTGTATTTTTTAACAAAGGAAACAGCCATAAGTAACCCACTTTTCCCTTTCCTAGTAGAACTCTAGAAGTGTAATTCTGAAACCCATATCATAGAAGTCTTCACTGATTTTCGAAACAAGGTTCTGCTATGATTATAGTTCATCTTGAATTTGAGAAAGACAGTGTATTGGCATTCTTGGAATTAAAAATCACAAGAGAACATCAATTCTGGCATCTACAGAAAGCCCTCTTATTTAGATAATTTCATGAAATACAAGAGAATCCACCAAACCCCAGCAAACATGCAGCATTCTATAAAGTCAATTGAGTATTCAGTAGGACTTGCATAGGGAAGCGTTACTCTTGATACCATTTGGAACTATTTGTTCAAATGTGGAATTCAAAAGCAGTGAAATCCAGTCTGCAAGTAGTATTCTACATTATGAAATCACGACTGATGATTTAAATGACTGGGTAGATATAGTCAATGCTATCCACAACAAGGGTGACAAAGAAGAACAAGATGATATGAAGATGACATGAAGGAAGAAGAAAACATTCCAAATGTTAATGAAGTGATAACTCTTTTAAACAATGTGATTCTGTGGATGGAGATGCAAACTGAATCCAACAGCATTCATCTCCTCCATCCTGCCACAACCAAACAATATGCGGAAAAAAGCTGTAGTGCATTAGTGTCAAACAAAACTGATTTTTTTAAAACAAGGCAAAATGAGGTAAATGTAAAATATGTACAGTGTAATATAAAACAAAATCAATTCCTGAAGATAAGATGAATGTTCTCAAAAACGTTTTAATATTTTCTTACAAATTAAAAAATTGAATGTGAATGTAGAGAAGATTGAGCATTAAAAGACTTTGGTAAAGTGATAAGGAAAGCGGAGAAGTATAAGTAAAAAATTTGGAAAACTGAGGTTGAGAAGAACCTGGATGAATGAATCGACCATAATAAGAATTGAAGTAAAAGGCAAATAATAGACAGAGAAAGACAAAAGTTTTGCAAATAGAAAGGACAGGGAAGAAGTCAAAATAAATAGTAGCAAGCATATAAGTGAATTGATAGGGCCAGTATCCTAATTGTAGTGATATTTCCGCCTGCTCATTATTCTATAAATTATTAGAGGTTATTAATTCAAGCATTATTTACTACTATGTAAACAGTTTAACTCAATAGCAAATATCTGTGATTTTTATAATAGAATTTGTAAGAAGGTATCCTATGCATGAAAGATGTATAAAATCGTGTAGACAGTAAAATACATAGGCTTACTAAAATTAGGCAAATGAGTCAACTTTGTGTATACTTTTCTCCACTTACAAGTTTTCTAATGAAGACTAGTTTCTGAGAACTTCTTCCCTATCATCAGTTCTGTGGCTGACTGATGATGCATCCGGTATCTGCATCTGGCTTGGTGTCGTGCTGCCATCAAGCCAGATGCAGACACTGGATGCATCATCAGTCAGCCACAGAACTGATGATAGGGAAGAAGTTCTCAGAAACTAGTCTTCATTAGAAAACTTGTAAGTGGAGAAAAGTATACACAAAGTTGACTCATTTGCCTAATTTTAATAACAATGGCACTCCACTTTCTGAAATACTTCTTTTTATTCTATATACATAGGCTTAGTTTCTCCGGGATGTCTGCTAGGTTTCAGCGCAGGTAACGAGACAGCTTCCACTGTTGCTAACCCTTAGCGTGGCCTTAAGGGTTATTGGCCTTCACTTTTGTTTAGCCAAAGAAAGGAATTTACTGTTTCTTGTGAGTTTAGAAAAAGGCTGTGTTGGAGTAGAATCGAGACAGTCTGGTAAAGTCTAGGGTAGGAAGAAGTGTTATGCTGCAGCTGCATCAAGCGACATTAATAAATTTGCAGCCAGTGAAGTGCAAGGTGCATCTGCCAATATCTAAAGTATTCTCAAATTAAGATAAATATTTTACAGCTTTGAGCATATATAGTTAAGAGTACATTCCACGAGTGCCGCCTAAATTACTAAAATCTGCAGACATCCGAATGACTCGATGCCAGCACAATTGTTGGAAGATTTTCTTGTTCAAGAACCCTGAGAAAAATACCCAAATCCCCAGTCCAACCACATCACCGACTCCAGAGTTCAGTAGTGATATAGATACTCATTGGGGCGGGCCCTGAGATAATTGCGCCTCCTCAGCAACAACAGCACAACAAAGTCAACAGATCGTCGCTTCGAAGCCCGACGGAGTGAGGGACCTTCAAGATAATGCGACATAGTTCTTGATAAATTGTCTACTTCCTGATCCCATAAATGGTAGGAAAGGATCCTAATTAAAAAAAAAGTTTCTCTGGCATAGCCAAATTGAACCTGGACTTTTGCACTGAGAAGCCAGAATGCTGATCACTCGTCCACAATTGTGCAGATTTCTGTAGGTTTTATATATATATATATATATATATATATATATATATATATATATATATATATATAGTTAAGTCATATTGGACGATGAAAGAAATGGATGAAATGATGCTCAAATGAGCCCAGGGTCCATAAAACTTAAGTTACCCCACTTTCATCTTTCAGAATGGTAAACCCTGGAAAAAACCTCATCCAGGTAAATCACACTGACCAAGATTAGAATTTGGGATCTCTTGAACATGAGGCAGATATGTTCTAACGGACATTTTTTGAGATGCATCAGAGTTAGTCTAAAATTTGGAACAAATGGCTTCTTTCAAAGTTCAAAATATTTTTGACCATTTGCCTGCTTTATTTATTTGGCTGCTTCTTTTATCTGATATATCCTTTATCCAAATAATATGAGTATAATGATATTCTGTTATTAAATTTTATATTTTTGACATTTTCTTTCAGTCCAGTATTTAGATTAAGATTCCTGCAGGTTCACTATAAAGGAATTTTAATACAATCGTTTCAGTTAATGTTATGGAATTCTCTTTGTAATCTGTTTCAAATATTTGTATCTAATTAATTTTTCACATTAAGCAATTGCAACCTGCAACTTCCAGTTGATAAGAGTTTCTTACCTCACATAGTACAATACCAAATGAGAAAATATCCACTTTCTCATCATATTTATTGCCTTTCATCATTTCTGGTGCCATCCAGTATGGATTACCCACTACTGTATACCTCTTCTTTCGTTCACATCTACGTCCTCCAGATCCTCCGCCACCTCTTTTATTGCCATATCGCCTCCTATCTGCCATGTTCCCTCCTACACCACCTCCTCCAGAATTATTATTCTGTGAGATAATGCGGGCAAGACCGAAGTCGGCCACCACAACTGTCTTGTCCTGAAGAATAAACATTTTATACACTATATGTAGGTAGCAAGATACTATTCTTGCTGTCAGTTTATCTCTAAGGATTAGGCTAACTTAATAGCATTACAATAAAAGTTGTAAATGTGTTAAAAAAATTATATGTAGGTATATAAAATTATTTCAAAAGGAAACAATCAGAAGTGTATTACACAAGCACTCAGCCAAGGAATTCTTATTACAGTTGTCAGCCAAGGCCTTTACCAAACCAAAAATTACATTAACTGTCCATTATACCGCTCATGTCTACTATTTAAAGCTAGCTCAATTATGTTTTAAAAACTTAAATTATCTTTCATTTTTTCCTCTTAATTTTAAAAAAGATTTAGGAGAAAGGCTGATCTTGCATGACAAATATGGTACACAAACATTAATTCATGGGAACATTGACAGTGAATCAAATAATTAAGACAACTTTAAGAGAAAAAACAGCACATTTATATAACAGTATATAGTATTTTAAATTTAAAACCAGACATTAATAAGTAAATATACATTTTCTTACCTCCCTGACTAGACAATTATGGGAATTGAGATCTCTATGGATGATGTTCATAGAATGAAGATAGGACATTCCTGAGGCAATGTCCTTGGCAAAATTTACTCTTTGTTCCCAAGGTAATGGTTCACTAAGGTCATGAATTAAGTCCTTCAGTGTACCACCAGCAATGAATTCTGTCACTAGATGCAGTTTCTTATCTTTATACAACACCCCAATGAAACGCAACACATTATTGTGATGTAAACTTCTTAGCACAGCCACCTGCAATAGATAAGCATAAAAAAGTTATTCATAAGTTCTGAAATTATCTATCAGTCTAAAATTTGCTGAAAGAGCTGAAACTGAAAATGCTGGATGAATGGTGTTCCTCTATCACCAAATGAATCTAAATCTGCCTACTAAATTAATCACATCCTTGGCCTGTTATGTTTTAGCAGTTCTTAAGCTGTATTTATTTTAAAGTTACTCCTGGAAGTAGCTCGCAGCATTTGTTTTTATTTTCAGCAACCACAATTTGTTAGATTGTTAATGCATAATTATGCTTATTACATAGAAATTTTATTTTTAGCATCCAAATTCAGATATTTGTCTTTTACAGAATGATTATATAAGTATTAACTATGAAAAAAAAATTATATATCTTATGTTTTTACAGTTTGTTATTATAAATACTGATGACTACCTATGGGATAATGATTTGCGGCTTGAAGAATTCATTCATCATACTATTAATCCTAGAAACTCCTAAAAGCCAAAATATGCATGGTGGCATGGTCAGTAATATTTTAATAAAGTAAGCAAGGAAATGTATAGCACATACATATATACAGACAGACAGACAGACAGACAGACAGACAAACAGCACTACAGTGGTAGAGCAGCCATATGCAGAGCGGAAGATCAATGGTTCAAATCCCAGCTAAGGCACTGAATTTTTCAATTCCGATTCTATCCTTCCTAGTTTGCCTACACAGAATAATCATCCGGTTTAGAATAATCATCAATGATTGATCTTATAAATGGAAAATGCATATACTTTTTAATATACTTCAAATTTGATTCGTAGACTTTTCATTTATTTATTTACTTATACATATAACTCTTAGATGGCATGCTAAATATATGTGCATGTATCATTTTTATTCCCTTAAAACTATATTTTATTTACTAATTTTTCCTTGTCTTATTATCCAATTACATTATTTTTATTTTACTATTGTTTGCAACATTATTGTTATTATACATATTTCTATCCTAATATTCTATTCATATATTCTCTTCTATTATAAGGAAATGTATAAAATATCACCCTATATATTTGTCATTGCTTTAAGTTTATTTTCCCATAAATGTCATAAATCTTTTGTGCTAAAGAATTTCTTCATTTTTGTTTCTACACAACTCAAATAACATCTTATTTTCAATCTTGCATGAAAAATGTCTATTATATTTTTTAAATTTTTCTTTTTTAGAAGCATTACAAATCATTTCAATTTTAACTGAATAACAAAACTACCCTTCATGTTTTAGCAGGACAAAACATCTGATTAGTGACTGACTAAGTAAGTTCTCCTGATTTCAGAAATGTCACAGATTTTGCTGTATTATATTTACTTTTCGTACTAATTGCAATTTAATATCTAAACATATGTCATTGTGGCTTGGTGCCACTTCGCAATTAATAGCAAATTACCTGTTGTTAGTCTAGCCATGCTTTGCTTTGTTACTCTTGTGTGTATTTATCAATCCAATATCACTCCACTGAACTCTGATGTCCCTCACTTTTTAGAATTACTACAGATAAAAAGCATTATTGTAGTTCAATGCTGTTTTGCAATATCAGTAAATTGACTTATCATGGTACAACTTTGCTTTGTTACTCTTGTGATGTTTGTCAAACTAACACCACTCCATTGAACTCTCTGATTCATAATTATCAATAAAATGCATTATTGAAATTTACAGTTGTTTAGTGCATGGTAGTGGCAAAAGTTCTACTGCTACCAGGTCCAGTGAAACTGTCAGCTACATCGTGTTCAGCTGTGAAAATGGCGAGTATGTCAGGAATTACAAAATATGTGAATTAGTCATTTTGCTACATGTGTGGGTACTACATAATGGAGGGGCACAAACAGTCAATGATTGTATTGGTAAATTATACTATGCATAGTTTAAGTAACATGAGGTATGAGCTCCCTATATGGATTGTAACACCTTGAAGACCTATGGCAATGGAACCAATGAAAACAAAGCCCTTCCCTTCAGCATCAGGATGGTTTGGTGCAAGCCTCAGAACCATAACACTGGCTGCTATTTTTGCATAAACTTGTTGGATGTAAGAAAAACAAGGACAGATTTGTGATACTCTGAATTTAAAGTCAGAGATGAGGCCCATTCTTCATGGTTCAAAAATTTCCAGCACTATCACCTCCTAGTAGATCAGAAGAGCTTCTCCAAGCATAACAAACCTAATTCTACAGAATAAATTCAGTTTGAAAACCTATTGAGAGCACTTCCCAAAATCCAGATGCATAAAACCGCAAAATCCATTGCAAAAAGTGCAACAGAATATATGAGGATATCTGTTAACTTCTCGGCCTTGCAGAGATCACAGTACTCTTGCATGATTTTTTCCCCCTTATGTTGATACAATTACTAATAGATGCCATGTAAAATTCAAAATCATTCCAGGCAGCAGTTGACTGTAGGCAGTCCTCGCACATGATGTTGAAAATGGAAAAAATTGAGTATCATTCAATAATAAATCATTGACAAAGTACATGAAACTATATGTGTTTGGAGGAATTTAGTAACAGTGACGTCAAAATTAATCTCAGAAACTATATGTAGTTGGTTTATTAATACTCGTCACTTACTTGTTTATATTTAAGAGAGACTATTAAATTTTAGATGAGTCGTATTTTTTACACATCTGCTTCACTTTCGTACCTATTTTGAGGACATGTTTCGCAAATCATCGTTTGCATCTACGGCTCTTATGCGACTGGAGTTTGATCCAGCGGTGTGGGTAATTCTGGGGTTGCTGCTGCCATCTGTTGATTTAGTGACGAACTTAAATGTGGGATTCTCTTCTGGCGGGATTTCAAAGTTCATTAGTTGGTTTTTATGTTTTTCTATGCAAATCCTTTCCCAAATGACGAGTTCACTATGTTTTTGTACATATTTTAGTAATTCTGTGCTATCTTCAATTTCATGATTTTCAGACCAGAAATGAGCTGCTATTGTGGACTTATCAATATTTTTGTATCTTAAGTGCCTGAAGTGTTCTTTCTTTCTAGTGCCTATGTTTCTTTTTGTCCTCCCTATGTAAATTTTTTCACAGTCTTTACACTTAATCTTGTAAATGCCTGACTTTTCCTCTGGTTTTATCTTATCAGTATTATTACTGTGAAGTAGGTTTTTAATGTTGAAATTGTTTTTTGGTGCCAATGTTATATTGTATTTCTTGAATATTTTTTGGAACTTTTTTGTGGCCCAGGGGTGCTAAGTAAATTTAGCAAATCTAATTTCTTGTTTTATTGGTGTGAGAGCTGTGATCTGTTTTAATCTCTTTTGAAGTTTGAATAATTTTAGTTTTTTATCTACAAGGTTTTTTCCATATCCATTTTTAATTGCAGTTTTTAAGATTTGATGGTATTCGTTTTGATATTCTTGCTGGCTGAGAGGTAGATTTACTAATCTGTGTGTCAGACTGTTGATGGTTGCATGTTTGTGTGGAATTGGGTTGAAACTATTTGCTTTGATGTAATTATCTGTGTGTGTTGCTTTTCTATGGATGCCAAATTCTAGTTTTTCATTGCTTTTTTTTATTTTAAGGTCTAAAAAAGGTAGAGTACAGTCCTCTTCAGTTTCCACTGTGAATTGTATGCTGGGTTCTTGCAGGTTGAGTAGTTTCAAAGCATCATCTATTTGTTTGTAGGGCACTATTGCAAAGATGTCGTCTACGTATCTGTACCATGTTTTAAACATAAGAGGGAAGGCTTTAGTTATATGTGTTTCGAAAAAGCTCATGTATAGATTGGCCAAAAATGGTGATAGCGGGCTTCCCATAGCTAGTCCTGAAACCTGTTTATAATATTTTCCATCGAAGACAAAATAATTTTGATGTATACATAATTCAGTCATTGCCAAATATTCTTCTATTGCATTGGCATCTAGGTTTATAGAATTTAGCCATTTTTTCAGTTGAATCAAAAGTTTGTCTAATGGAATGCTAGGGAAGAGGGAGCGGACATCAAAGGATACTAAAGTGTCATGAGGTTTTAGTTTAAGATTTTGAATTTTTTCTACCAGGTCTAAAGAGTTTTTTATACTCAGAGTATGGAATTGAGGAAAGGACTGAAATTTTTTGGATAGCCATTTTGCCAGAAGGTAAGTAGGAGTGTTTATATTATTTACAATGGGTCTCATGGGTATGTTGGGTTTGTGTATTTTAGGCAAACCATATAGTCTTGCAACGGTAGGGTTGTCCGGTTTGATAGTTTTTTGTTCTGTAGTTGTTAAAATTTTACTATTAATGATGGTTTTTTGTACATCTTTTATGCATCGGTTGAGTGGATTAGAATCTATTTCCTGGAATTCTTTTTGTTGTAGTAACTCTAACATTTTTTCTTTGTATGTAGCTGTATCTAAGATTACTATTTTGTTCCCTTTATCAGCCCTTAAGAAGATTACATCCTTTTTCCTTAAAGATTTAATTATCTGAATTTGTTTCAAATGTTTTTTTGGCTTTTTATTTATTAAGTTTTCCAATATAGGAGCTGATTTTTTCCTAATTATATTTTTGTCCATGGTTTCCAAGCCTTCTACTGCTAATTCTATATCTGCAATGAATTCATCCGGGTTGCTGGAGTATGTTATACAAGTTTTTAGGAGTTTCAAAGGCATTCCCCTCCATTTTCAATCTCTTTCCAACTGGCATCTGTTGTTGTCTGCTCTCTCTCTCTCTCTGGTACTGCAACTATGAACTTCTTTGTCAAATTATCTACTGGTGGGATTTCAAAGTTCATTACACGATCCTTATTTTTCCATATGAATATGTTCTCCCATGTTGTCAATTTATTTTGGTTTATCACTCCTTTTAATAATCTTGGATTTGGATCAATGTCATGGTTTTCATTCCAAAAGAGAAATGCTACTGCTGACTTATCTTCTTGTTTCAATCTGATGTTTCTAAAGTGCTCTTTGACTCTGGTTTTTAGATTTCTTTTAGTTTGACCTATGTAGCATTTTTCACAATTCTTACAACTTATCTGGTATATTCCGGATCTGTTAACTGATAGGATTTTAGCTTCTGTTTTTGAATTTAGCAATTTTAAAATTGAGTGTCTATTAGTAGGTGCCAAGGTGATACTTTGTTCCTTGAAAATCTTTTTAAATTTATTAAATGTTTTTGGGTGATATGTGAATGAACTGAATATGCTGTTGCTTCCTTTTTCTTTTGTAAATGTGGTTGCTTCCTTAATGGTTTTCTTTAGTTTAGCTTTTCTAATTTTCTTCAACACCAAACTTTTGTTGTATCCATTTTCTTCTGCTATGTGTAGTATTGTTTTTTGTTCTTTGAAATATTCTTTTTCCATGGGTATGTTGACTAGTCTGTAAGGCTGTTTGTTATTGCATGTTTATGTGTAATTGGGTTTTGGCTATTATTTTTTATGTAATTTTCTGAATGTGTTGGTTTCCTGTAAATTCCAAATTTTATTTTTGTGTCATTCCTGATGATATTTAGATCCAAGAAAGAGAGTTGTCTATTGATTTCCTTTTCTATAGTGAATTTTATAAACCTTTCTTGCAGATTGAGTAATTTTAATGCATCTTCTAAATATTTATTCGGTACAATTGCAAAAATGTCGTCAACATATCTATACCAAACTTTGAAGATCAATGGGAAGGATTTTTTAATATGTGTTTCAAATGCACTCATAAATAAGTTAGCCAAAAAAGGTGAAAGTGGATTGCCCATTGATAACCCTGATTTCTGCTTGTAGTGTTTTCCATTAAAGCTGAAGAAGTTTTATTCAATGCATATTTTTGTTAGAGAAATGTATTCTTATACATTCCCTATACATTCAGCACTTTTCATCCAATCAAGAAACTATTGCAGCTGTAGATGGGTACTTTGAAACACTCTCAGAGGATTACTATAGAGAGGGGATAGTGGCTTTGGAACACTGCAAGGAGAAAGGTCAGTATTAGAAATGTTTTTCCAGGCTTCTACAACAGATAACATGTTGTTCCTGGCTTCTGGAATGTCAGATTCCATGCTGCTCCTGGCTTCTAGATGTCAGATGCTTTCCTATCATCTTGTAAAAATTTATCTTGGAAATATTTTCTTCTTATTCTGCCCCACAATTAGAAAGCCAAATGGAGCAGTTGTTGCAACTACTCTTATATTCCCCCACGTTCTCATGATACTTTTTATACAACCCCATGTTTAGGTACCAAATGTAGTGGTTCTTGCAGTGTGGATCTATTTACATTTAATGCAGCTGACTGTTTTATTCTCTACATAGCATGGTACTGAAAACAGGAATAATTAAATTAAGAATGATTTTAAAACCTTGATGTAAAGATATCTTCAAAGATTCCACTACTTTTAAAATTTAATAAAAACAATGATTTGTGCCCAGAATGATTTTACAGTAGAATGTCTGCACTTCAACTGAAATCTGCAACCTTCCGAGATAGAGGATAAACATTGAGAACTATTTAAATAATGTTTTTACTAACCATGGTTACTGTACTCATGACAAAACATCGCACTTCACTTTATTCTTCTAAGTAACTTTTTCAGTATCACTCTATTACAATTATTCATTTTATCATTATTTGTTTCAGGCATGTGAGAAATTGTATATGAAACAGATTACCGCAAATACTTAAATATAACATTTTTAATTATAACCAATTTGAAAAACATTAAACATTACTCATATATAAACACTGCTTCAGTATACTACAAAGTTAGAAATTTATCGAGCAAATCATGCACTGTGTTATTACATTCTCTTTTAATGCGCATTCACTACATTTCTTTAGAGAACATGAAACTAGCATTCATTTACTTACCTCTTTCAAGAAGTTCTTCTGAGCTTCTTCATCCACACGGTATAATTCTTTCAGCACCATTACTTCATTTGTATCTCGATGAGTGACTTTATAGACTTGTCCAAAGAAGCCCTTACCCAGGAGCTCACCTTTAACAAGGTCCGAAGCTCGAAAGATACGTTGACTTTTGGGTTCTACCCGAAATGACCTGGTGCGTGACAAGTCACATGTATCCCTTGTGGGTGGTGACCTGCATCATTTGCATTAAGAAAGACATGAAATAATAGTTAAACTGGGAAAAAATAAAGTACATAAGCACTCTCAGAGTATATTGATTTAATAAATTTACATTTAACAAATGAAAATACATGTTTAAGGTGATACTGAAAAAGGAGCTTTTAATAGATAGTCAACATGACAAATTCAATGCCATGCCTGGGAATTGAACCACGGATCTCCTGGTTTCCGTCCAGTCGCTCTAACCCATAGAGCTACCATGGCCAACGTGCCGTCATGACATTAAATTCTCCATTTGACTCGTATGGTTAGAGCAACTGGACGGAAACCAGGAGATTCTTGGTTCACATCCCGGCCATGGCATTGAATTTTGCATGTTGACTATCAAAAACCTTGACTATATACGACTAGTATGAAGAAATTATGAATTTCCATTAATTAACTAAAATAATGGGAGCTTTTATATTTCAGACATATGATATTAAGCAATTCTATATTAATAGAAAACACAGAGTATCTCTTTTATATTTGTAATACTGCATAATAATTAAGTACTGGAGTTTTGCAGATCTGCTATAAAATAAGTAGCTAAACCTAACTGATTTTTTTAATGCTTATTTGTAGTTTCTAGTCTTAGAACTAATATAATCATTACAATAATATGATACAAACACAGAGCACATATATCAAGTTTTCGGTGTTAAGTAGCAAGTCTCATTTGTTCATGTTTAAAGTATATTGCTTAACCGCTTCGCCAATGGCCATTTAAACCCTTCAGAGGCTGGAAACGGATACCCAATAAACAAAATAAGACATTTAAATTGTTAAATGCTGTAAAAATGCATCATAAATACAATTCAGTATCTTTCGTATTTATTAAGTTATTTAAACGAAACAAAAACTGGTTTAAAACCCATTAAAAGCAGTATACATCTACACTAACAATAAAGTAGAGACTACATTAATAAATCGTTGAAATTTCACTACTTTGTTTCACTGTAGCAAAAGCCATTCTTTGTGTCGAACATGCCTAATATTTGAATCATTTTGTTCTGTGTGTATATGAATGAATGTATGTATGTATAGCTACGCAAGCGACTTCTCCGGTTCAAGGTTTTAGCTTTTAGTTTGTGCTATACCAAGCGATAATCATACGAGTGTATGTTGCGTTACACAAACACACGCTGGAAACAGAACTCTCTGTCAGCATCTGTTATTACAGATCTGTTATTACAAAATTTCTGGTAGCCTTATGCAGCAGTTTTCACTCTGTATTTTAGTTGTTTATACTCTCTCTGTGTTCAGAGTGATTTCTTATAGCTATTAAGAGCTAAATGAATGGCACATTTGAAATTGTTAAATTTCAATGTTAACCATGGCTTATCCCGGTAATGTAGCAAATAAATTAGCTTGTGTATGATGTGTACAGACTTCTGATATTACTGTAGAAAATCTGGAAGATTTGTTGTGCGATTATGAAGGAGATGTTTAGGATATAGGTAGCAGTGACGTGTACTGGTCTACAGATGGCATGTTAGCTACTCCATTGTTTGGGAAAATGATGGGTCAAATATGGGTGACGCGGATCAGCTATTAATAACTATCCCTCTTTACAAAAAACAGTTAAATGGTAAATAAAGTATTTTTATACCACTGGATGTAACCATACACAATTGTTTAGTAATTTTCAGAGCTGTAAATTCATGCAAAACATTCATCTACCTGTACTTGCGCGTATAAAAAGCTCGTAACCTAATTGAGTACTATATTACTCAGAGGCCTCTTTATACTGGGGGGTAAGAAATTCACCACACCACCCCCCATACTTGAGAGAAAACACTTTCCTAAAAGGATACCACCCACAACCAAAAAAGTCGTAACCATTTCGAAAATGTGTAGTATGTTGCGAAAAAGAAACAAAGAAACCAATATTATTTGGTGTGAATCTGCAGATGTGCCCTTGGGTATTTATCCAGGTCTGGAGGTGTACAATTCAAAAAAAAAAAAACTTTAAGGGTACGTTTACATCCCTTATAGAACTAATTTAAATTTATTGTAAAATAGGGAGATTAAAATAATTGGCATTAAATGAGCATTAAATGCATGTATGCGCAGGACGTCTATACACATCCATATCGGTTTGGGGCATTTTAACTTGGATGTCATATGACGTGCATATGGTGAAAGGGTTAATACCTACTCTTCTGTATGTATTTATTCTATGTAATTTGCTTACCTCGCTAGTAAAGGTAGACCAATATGCTCATCAGAAGCTTCACGTAAATATATAAATGTGACTAACAATAACAGTACAATGTTCTTACCCATCAAGCAATCGAGACATTGAGGATGATCGTTCTTTACTGCAGCTGCCTTTTCCACGCCGAAGTTGTCTGCTGCGAGAACCACTAATGTATCCTTCATCTCTGCGCTTAAACAGCCTTTCTCGGTCTTGTGGGTGTGTCCGTGACCCACAGATACCCGTAGATGGAGCAGAAGGGGGAGTAATCACAGGTGAAGTATATGGAAAGCTGGGACGTCTCCTATTTAGAGCATCTGGATCATGCTCAATTGTAAGCTATAATTAAGCGAATATATTAATAAGTGGTATGAGAATTCCCTAATAATGCATACTATTTTTTCCCTTAGTGTTTTAAATTACCAATTTTTTCCTCCAAATTTTCATATATTATTTTTGTGAACATGTAACAATGTCCATTCCTGAGACGTGAAAGTGTGCTCGTCCATTGCAGCAGTTTTAAAATCAGCATTTATTTGCATTCAAACAAAAAAGTACATACTTTCAAGGGAAAAAGATGGATTCAGTAGCAAAAATTGCATCAACACACTATTTTTCTGCATAAGCTGTACAAAATTCACCCATTACTTTTATAACAGTTGTAAATGTATACAGAGATTAAGTTTAAACAGAAATTTTGCTGAACTGTAGGATTTCTTTTTATTTAGTGTAAAACATTCTTTTGAATTCAATGGATTTTGGAATATTGTGCAACATATGTAGCTTCTCGAAACTATACACAGCAATACATGTTAAAATGCACATTTCAAACAGTTTTCAAAACAAATAGAACATACTCCTCCACTTGCTAGGAGCTATGCAATTTTTTGTCATCAGCTAGGAACTAACCAGAGCAGTACTTTCATGCCATATCTGTTCTCTTATCAAAAAACAAAAGAACCACCTTGTGGACCATTTGGTAAAATACATAATAACCTACATCAAGTATACTGGATGGCATTTCCATAATCACACAAACAACATAGACCAAGCTAACTTAAATTACCAGTTTTCTTTTGCAAATTTATTAAAGTATATAATGCCCATTTTTACTGCATATAGCTGCACAGGATGTACACACTTAAGATACATGCAATGTAATGATATATGGGAAGAAATTTTGGGAAGGTAATGTTGCAGTCATAAGTTAACACTACCTCCCCGGGCCCGCCTTGATAGCGTAGATGGTAGTGTGACTGCCTCATGTTCAAGAGGTCCCGAGTTCGAATCTCGGTTAGGGTGAGTTACCTGGATAAGGTTTTTCCGGGGTTTTCCCTTATCCTGAAAGACAAATGTCGGGTAACTCTAAGCTCGGTGGAACCCGGACTCATTTGAGCATCATTTCACCCATTTCATTCATCATCCGATATGACTTAACGTTGGAGGACGTAAAATACAAAAAAACTACCTCCCCGGCCTCTGTCAATTATGAGGACTAAAGAAAACCTGGAAAAATCTCATCCCAGGAGGATAATTCAATGGGACTTGAACCACAGACCTCCTGAATGCAAGCTTCACATGATATCATAAAGCAGTCTTGTTTGGTCATTTGCAAATTCACTGAGCCTGAGTTATTTCAAGATAGCCTATCAGTGACTTAGTGTGTTGCAAATGTTGTCAAAAAAATTAAATTAAATGAAAAAGTGCAACAGGAAGTTTACATTCTGTAAATAGCTATATTAAAAAGTAGACATATGCCTTTGTCATCTCAGGTGTGGATTGATAAAAGAAGAGAATTTCTACTTTCTATACATGAAACACTAAATTAATCTGATTTTCTAAGTTGTGGAAGATACTATCACAAAAATGATAATCCTGAAGTTTAAATTAACATTTCTAGATAAGGTTCCTTAATAAGAAAGAACAGTAACTCAAACTTTACATTCATCTTCATACACAACATAATCTAAGAATTAAAAATGTAAGAAAATACCTGAAGCACAGTATCCGAATATCTTATGAGATTTTCTATGTTTTCTATTGGTTGATCTTTGACAGGAGTGCCATTCACTTCTAGGATTCTATCACCTATATGTAATGACATAAGATCACTGCTCATATCCAACCTGTGATAAAAGATATATTAATTATATTTTTTAAGGCCAGGCCACACATAAGCAGAAATATTACATACATAAGACACACAAAGTTAGTTACTTATCAGCATACCACTGAAATGAAAATTAACATTTTCAAATTATCATATGGTGGATTGTTTAATATTCATTCACTGGTTCAATTTAATTCTCACATGCCAAAATAATCCTCAAGATGTTAAGCTGAATATATTTAGTTTTCTCCCACAGGAGTTCTTCTACATGTCAGTAAATTATTGACAACGGGGCTGCCAAGTTTGATTAGTCCAAGTAATTCAAAAGTCCTGTGCTCAGCGTGCCTATATGAACTTTTAAATCATATCCATTCATTTAGGGAAATTCTTTTTTTATAAATGTTTCTCTTGCCTAGAAAAGTAAACCCAAATAAACCCAAGAATTTGTGTTTCAGAATAGTTTACATGCTATATGTGTTTGGAGGAATTTAGTAACAATGACATCAAAATTAATGTCAAACTATTTGTAGTTGGCTTATTAATACTCGTCACTTACTTGTTTATATGCTATTTCACCAAACAAGTAATCCTCTGGCCTTATTTGAGCTATTGCCTGACTGATGCATGACTTTTAAGATAGCAAAATTACTTGCGATGGTTATTATAAAATACACTCTCTTCTATAATATGCAGTTGTTGCATCAAATGCAATCCACACTAAGGAATGAAAAAATTCAAAACATCTCCAAAATAAATTGATTTACTATTACAAGTAACATTTGCTCAAGAAAGAAGAGATTTAATTAAAACTCTGTTTCCTTTGTATATTTAGAACAAAATATATTTGTGTTGTAAAATGGGTATTTTTCTTAAAACTATTCAGAATTTTATAATTAACAGTACATGAACTTATTCTCAAAATATTGCATTCATAAATGGTTACAAGTGTGGTATGAACATGAACTAGTGTGGTGCTTACAAATTCAATGGTTCAAGTACTAGAGCTGTGTATCTTAATGACAATGTTAAATAATAAATAGTATACATAAAAGTTTAGGTTCCCTCTTGAGTCATATTTACTGAAATTGCATAATTATGTGTGAAAAGTTCTCTTTTTTAAAAAAATCAGCATTATGGTTCAATTAAACTCTTTGCAGACAGGTTATACAAAGCAATGATTTTTGTTTGACTATTTTGTCTTGAAAATGAAATATTTGTTAGTTATAATCAAGATAGGAACAATAAAACTCATAACAACTTAACAACAGACATTGTAATACAGATATACTCATCATGCTTACTGTATTTTTTTAACTTATAAAAAGGTGCAAACTATGCATTGGAACAATAAGAAATGAACTGTAACACAAAATACACAGGTACTCAGGATGCTAATGACCTCAGCAGCTGTGCACCCTAAGTACTAACAATTTACTACATTAATGCATTACTGAAATCTTCATAGCTTCATTTTCAGAAAGCATGAGGAAACTATACATGAAAAACTGCATAAACTAGTTGAAAAAGAGGCCTCTAGTGTCAAGAAAACATGCTGAAAAACAATGTTACACAAATGGCTGATTTGCAGATACCTTTCAACAAAAATAAAAATATGCATATCAAAAAATGAAGATTACAGCAACATTTGTAAGAACTGTCAGGGAATTACCAAGCAAATAGGATAGAATGTGTACAACTGAGCTTTAAAAATATATTTGCTTACTAATAATGCATCCAGGAATTCTCAGTTTCATTATTTTGTTTAAAAAATCAACATAATTACATTAAGTAAACAATTTAAGTTCATGCTATAATTTAGCGTAACCATTAACTATGTTTATAGTACCAGCATTAAAGAGAAGAACAAGCTAAGACAGCTGGAGAAAGAGATGGAGGAAGGATGCAAGAGAAAGAAGAGGACGTTTTGGTTAAACTGGGCTTGGATTTGTTGAAGGTCTAAAGTAAAATTTAGAATGCATTTCCACTGTTAGAAATTGGTCTGCTAGTTAATTGCACTATTTTTCCACAATATTTCATGAAAACATGAAATATTTTGTGTGGAGAAAACATTTTAGTATATGAAGATAAATCAAATGTTAATTTGCTGGAGAAGGATGACAACTAAAAAATCCTTAACAAAACTCTCAAAAGTTTTTTGCACATTTGTTATAAATTAACATCTGTGATTATAAATCTGTGTTACATTTCATTTGCAATGGGTGTAATAATGTAAGGTAATATACTATGTAGTACAATATGCATACAACAGAGAACATAATTTTTCATACACAAGTTTAAAAAAAAATTTAAGTTCTTTCTCAACTAAGAAGGTAAGTTTAATGATTATGCAGCTTTAAATTCATTTCTTCACAGAAAACCTTGTTAAAATTCAATAATGAAGCTTTTAAGACATCAAAGGTATGTGAAAATGTCATTTGTATTATTAACAATGCATAAAATACTTATTTTCTTCATTTTTTTTAAACTTTACACTCATCCATTAGTTAAGCTGAGTCTTTCAAACATAAAAATGCATCATCATGACAATACACTAGTGTGATGACTAATTCAAACTATGCAAATTTCTGAAAATGAATAAAAGCATTACAATAATATTAAGAACATAAAATAAACTACATGCACATGCATAATGCATATCAAATGTCATTCCTTGAGAAAGTAAGATCCAAATATCTCTCCAATTCCATAGAGACTCAAAACTGTAGAAGATATGTCTTTTATAAATGAAATATAAATACTAAGAAAATACTAATTCTAATGTTATTACCATAGGAATAATAAAAATATAAAAAAGAATACCTTGCTTAAATTCTTTCTAATGCTTTATTGAATATACATATCTACGAGAGGCATGCCAGAAGTTTTTAGCAGTGCTTAAAAATGAAGTCTGTTGACTAAAGCCAAATTAGCCACCTTACTGTGAGCAGGGGAATATTCCATTCAGTGCTGATGGCTTGAGTCTCTTTCCAGGCAAATATGCTCAGGACCTAACGAGATTCCTAAATAGAAAGAGGTTCTAAAAATGTTGGCTTTACTGATAACAAGGGATTATTTTAGTTTGAAAGACTGATGTTTTTTGACCTTGGAGCATGAACATAGCAGATCCTCCACCACAGGACCATGCAACCATGTGCACTGTTTAGTCAAAGTTCAAGATGGATATATTGCACTGCAATGCCACACTATGTGTTTTTGGTGTGTCTCACTCTTTTAAAGTCACTGTTGGAAATTGGTTTCTTGAATTTTCAAGGGGTCAGGAGTCTCCTAAAGATGAACCTTGTCCCACTCACCCAGATACGGCATTGACTCAAGAAAACTCGATGCTGTGAGAAAAATATTGAAGTAAATGCTCATTTAACATTTTGTGACAATGAAGGAACCCTAAATGTTTGGTCAACTGCAACACATACCATCATTCTTATCATTTAGGCCTAGTGAAGAGATGTAACCCTTGCATGCCATATTATCTCACAGAAGCCCGAAAGGAAACAAGAGTGGATTAATGTCATTTTATGCTTGAGAAATCCAACAAAGAATGCTCCAAAGACACTTACACAATCGTCACAGTTGACGAAGCATGGGTGCACCCGGAAATGAAAAGTCTTCTGTGTGGTGCTTTCCAGGCGAGAAACCACCTGTGAAAATTTGGAGAACTAGGTGCTCTAGAAAGAAAATGGGGGCACTTTCTTCACCAAGATGGGTCATCACAACCTCTGTGATCTTGGACATATATTGCACAGTCAATGCAGAGTGATATGTGACTGAATGCCTGCTGAAAGTCATTCCCAATGGAAATCACAGCACTCCAAGTCAAAGACTGCACCAGATCAATGAACTTCATGAAAAAGAAAAAAGAGCAAGTTTTAAAGCACCCATCGTTTTCACCAGACCTGACCCTAATGTATCTTCCTCCTATTCCAAAAGACAAAGGAAAAAATATGTGGACAGCATTTTTCATCCAATGAAGAGTCTACTGCAGCACACAACAGGGATCCAAGTGACATTCCTAAACAAGCTTGGGCTGATACATTTTCCAAATGGTATCAAAGAATGAAAAAGCTCGTGGAGAGTGTTTTGAAAAGGTAATAGTTATTGTTAATATTTCTTATTGCATTTCCACTAAAAACTTTTGACATACCTCTCATACAAAGGTCATCTGAAAGTTTTGCAGAAGTAAAACCACGAAAGTAATAGAGACATAATTGATTTAATTTGAAAGAGTGATATTTTAAAGCTATGCCCTGGCGATGTACAGTCCATCCAAAGGCATCTTCTGATCCACTAACATGTTCCTTGCCTGCTGCCTCTGAAGGCATGCCTTCGAGACACCGCAATTCTTGCAGGAACTACCACATCCTCTATTAGAGTTACCATGCAGATTCCTGGGTGCTCGTTGGGGATCCAGAGCATCAACTGTCTCTTACGAGATGCAGTACTCTCCTACCAATATCAACTGTCCCATCATGACTCCTAAGGTATCTATCACCTTCTCAGCTACCTTTGCGATGAACAAACACAAATTCACAATGTCCCGCCCCAAGGTGAATTCCAAAAAGGTCTCCTTTACTACAGGCAAGTTGCTGCTCATTGCTCTCACTAGCTGGTAGGCAATCCCTTTGCAGTATACACCAATGGAAATTTCTCATTGACATCTTTGTGTCGTATTGGGCACTCCTGGTCCTTAACGTAGGGAGAGCCGTTTCCTTGGTTACCTCCAGCCTCAACCAGCCGTCAATGCCTCATGGATACTCTTATTTTAGCCAAACAACAGGCACTCTCTCTTGGCATTGCACATCTCGTCAACAGAGGAGAAGACAGCTTCCGAGAGCACATGGTGGGTCCCTTTGGAGTTTACTTGCCAATTGTTCAACTGCCAGAGCAAACTCCTGCAGTGCCTCCCTGGCTGTTGCAACCTCAACTTGAGTTGGCTACCACAGGCTGCAGCCAGATGTGCTTTCCGAACTGGTTCTCAAGGCCTCCTGGATATGTCCAGATACTACCAACACCAGAGCTGCACTCAGAACTTCTGCCACCCATCCCTGGAGGCTTGGCTATCAACTGTGCAGTTCCCTCTTCTGCTGACCATCAGTTTTGGGCAGCAAAGAAGAGGTAGTATTAGACAACCACTTTAAAGGTTGACATCCCATCATACTTGGGTGGTTTGACATGCGTAGATATGTTGTGTACTGGTGCCTTGATTTTCCTAGTACTTGAGTCTTGTGGCAAGCATTTGTTTCATCATGGTGTTCAGCTTCAATTCTTTGAGAATGCTAAGTCATTTGCTGATGTCCTCCAAGGTGTTAATGCATTGGGAGAGGTCTTTCATGCCATTCTCCATGTCGAATAGTCGTTCACTAATTTTAGTTAATAGCTCCAGTTTCATTCCGGATATTTTTGTTTTCATTTTTTTCTTTGCACCTTTAATTTGTGTCATCATTTCTTCCATCGCAAAGTTCACTCTAATTATTTAACTCTGCACTTCGTCCATTCCAGAATTTACATTCTTTGATTAAAATTTCATTTCCATGTCCATATACTGCATCTCAGGTTTCATTTCTTCCATGTTGCATTCAATCTTCAATTCCATTTTGTTCATTTTAGCCAATAATTTCCACAGCATTTCTTCTATCTTAGCTTGTTATCCTGCTTCCTGACACCAGTGTGACAAAATTAACATCAGAAAGTTGTACTACACTTTATTCATCACCAAAACTGTTACACGTAGGAACTTAGTTACTTTCACTTTTTCAATACACATATACACAAAGAGAAATATGTCAGTCTGTTTTTCTGTGTCTTTGTTGCTCACACCAACTTAAGCTGCTCAAACATCTCAACATTCATCGCTCACAGAACAATACTCACTTTTCGACTGCTTTTCAACAAACTTTTGTCACTCACTACTCTGGCTGGCCAACTCACCCACAACTGCAAAACTCTAATAATCATTAGTCAACTTAGAATTAGTTATTCCCCGAGACTGGCTTTTGCACCCTTCCTGCTGGTCACGGAAGAGACGTTTCTTTCAAACTGAAAGAATGTCCAAGTTGAATCTTCTAGAGACAAAGAGACAGATAGTGCAACGCGGAGATAAAGAACTTGCTTAAACAGATAAAGATAGCGCGGAGATAAAATGCTTGCTGAAACAAGTTAGCTTTCCGCATCTAACAAAGACTGGTGATTTTTACAAATAGTACAATTTATGTTGAGTGATTTCTTGTGAACATTTACTTGAAAGCTGTTTCACGGTGCCAAAGGAATCAGCAGAATTAAAAACTAAACTGAATAAATTTGCTAATAAATCTGGTGACACATTTAACAGATGCATCAATAAATATTAAAAGCAGAAGCATTATTAACAGTGAAGTATTCTTCATATTTGAGTTTGATTTATGAGTCACTATGTTTACACTCAAACTTCACTTACTTGTTGTATAATCAAAACGTTTTCAAGATCATTCGATCTCATCCTCAGCTGTTTGGTGACTAAATGAACTTTCCTCTTCTTCCACTACTACAGAGCTCCGATCACTCTGCCATCTGGTGTTTGGGGGCACTAAGTTTTAATACTTCATTTAATGCCGGGATTTCAAAATTTATAACTTTATCACGGTTTTTGTTTATGAATATTTTTTCCCAAATATCCAATTCTATGGTGAACTTAAAGATTTTAACAGTTTAATGTTGTGGCTTTCTGTCCAAAAATGGTGTGAAACTGCAGATTTTTCTGTTTGTTTCAACTTAATGTTCCTCTGGTGTTCTTTTTGCCTGGTTAACAAGTTTCTCTTAGTTTTTCCTATGTAGCTTTTTTCACAGGTTTCACAATTAATCTGATAAATTCCTGATTTCAAATTTTTGGGGATTGAATTTTTTAGTGGTTTATTTACCAGGTTCCTCAGACTGAATTTGTTTTGGGGTGCTAGTTTTAAGTTTAGTCTTTTGAAGATTTGTTCAAATTTTCTAAAAGCCCATGGATGGTAGGTGAATTTTCTATATTGCCAATTTGTGTTTTTAAGTGGTGTGAGAGTGGTATTTTTTTATATCATCTTCAGTTTTTCCTTTCTCTTCATCATGTTCCTAATGATGGCTGGGTTGAATCCATTTAATACCTCTATGTCTTTTATGTGTTGTTGTTCTTTCAAAAATTCCTCCTTACTCAGTGAGATGTTGTATAGCCGGTGAATTAGACTTCTAAAGGCAGCTAGTTGATGTGAAACTGGGTTGTATTCATTTTTCTTTATGTAATTATCTATGTGTGTGGGCTTCCTGTATATTCCAAAATCTCACCATGACGATTTCTAGTTATCTTGAGGTCCAAAAAGCGTAGGGTGTTGTCTCTTTCTACTTCCATTTTAAACTGGATGTGATTATCTTGCAGGTTTAGTAAGTTTAGAGAATCTTCTCTAAGTTTTTCCGGAATGATAGCAAAAACATCAACATATCTCAGCCAAAATTTATAAATCTGTGGGAAGGCCTTTACTATGTGTGTTTCAAAATAGCTCATGTATAGGTCTGCTAAAATAGGTGAAAGTGGGCTTCCGATAGCTAATCCTTTTGATTGTCTGTAGAATTTTTGGTTAAACATGAAGTAATTATTCCTTATGCATAAATCTGTAAGATTGATAATGCCATCTATTTCTCTGGGGTCCGTTGTAGTCTGGGTTAGCCATTTTTTGAGGAGTGTAGGTATTTTTTTCTACTGGAACTCTTGTAAAAAGTGCTTTAACATCAAAAGAAACTAGTATGTGATTTTCCGGGATGCTGTACTTCTGTAGGTGATTTATCAATTCTAAGGAGTTCTTTATTCCCAAACTTTGAAATTTGTCATATGATTTTAATTTTCTTACTAACCACTTTGCAATGTGGTACGTAGGTGAATTGATGCCATTGATGATGGGTCTCATGCTATTGTCATGTTTGTGGATTTTTGGCAGACAGTACAACCTTGGTAGTGTGGGGTTGGAAGATTTTAAGTTGTATTTTTCAGATGTACTTAATGTTTTTGTAATTGATAAAGCTTTATTGACAGAAGTGATACTTGGGGTTAATGGATTTTTTGGAATTATTTCATATTCTGGACTGTCTAACATAAGGTTTACACTCTGAATATAGTCTTCTGTCTCCATAATTACTAGAGAATTACCTTTGTCGGCTTTTAGGTATACCACTGGCTTCCTATTTAAATTTCTTATTGTTTTGTTGTAGTTTTATTGTAAATTGGGGATAACTGCTTTATTATATCCAGACATTCCAATTTGGCTTTGGTTAAGTTTTCATTTTTTAGGTTATGTGTGGCTATTTCTATGTCGGCGATAAAATCGTTTTTATTATTTGAGACGTTAACACACATATTGAAACCTTTCTGGAATAATCTAATTTCTTTGGTTGTAAACTTTTGTTGCGATAGGTTTATTACGTTAACTTGTTCTTTAAAATCCCGGTGTTTTGGTTGATGAGGGTGTTCCAGTTGCCGTTCTTTTAACAGTTTGAATTTCTTCTTAAGTCTTTCGTTTTTCTTAATCATTAATATGTTTAATTTTTCCTGAACCTGCATTTTGAAATTTTGCCAGATGTGTATTGCTAATTGTTTGGTTAGTTTTAGATGTAGGTTGTATAATTCCAGGTCTATTTTATTTATGTAGCTGTAATGTTTTGAAATTTCCAGTTTTTCACGTATTTTTCCACCAGTTTTTGTTTTCTGTGATTACTATAGTGTTTGACCATTTGCTTTACAAAAGTTGGCATGATGTTGTGTCTCAGGCAAAGTTTTAGGAATATACAGGAAGCCCACACACAGATAATTACATAAAGAAAAATGAATACAACCCAGTTTCACATCAACTAGCTGCCTTTAGAAGTCTAATTCACTCAACATCCCACTGAGTAAGGAGGAATTTTTGAAAGAACAACAACACATAAAAGACATAGAGGTATTAAATGGATTCAACCCAGCCATCATAAGGAACATGATGAAGAGAAAGGAAAAACCGAAGATAATATCAAAAAATACCACTCTCACACCACTTAATAACACAAATTGGCAATATAGAAAATTCACCTACCATCCATGGGCTTTTAGAAAATTTGAACAAATCTTCAAAAGACTAAACTTAAAACTAGCACCCCAAAACAAATTCAGTCTGAGGAACCTGCTAAATAAACCACTAAAAAATTCAATCCCCAACAATTTGAAATCAGGAATTTATCAGATTAGTTGTGAAACCTGTGAAAAAAGCTACATAGGAAAAACTAAGAGAAACTTGTTAACCAGGCAAAAAGAACACCAGAGGAACATTAAGTTGAAACAAACAGAAAAATCTGCAGTTTCACACCATTTTTGGACAGAAAACCACAACATTAAACTGTTAAAATCTTTAAGTACACCATAGAATTGGATATTTGGGAAAAAATATTCATAAACAAAAACCGTGATAAAGTTATAAATTTTGAAATCCCGGCATTAAATGAAGTATTAAAACTTAGTGCCCCAAACACCAGATGGCAGAGTGATCGGAGCTCCGTAGTAGTGGAAGAAGGGCAATGTTCATTTAGTCACCAAACAGCTGAGGATGAGATCGAATCATCTTGAAAACGTTTCGATTATACAACAAGTAAGTGAAGTTTGAGTGTAAATATAGTGACTCATAAATCAAACTCAAAGATGGATCAATATTTATTTTGCAAAAAATGTGAAACATCAGTGAAAAGTGCTTAAATGAGCCATGTTACTCCACAGTACAAACCTTGAAAAATAAATTTGTGTTGAACATCAAAAGCAGATGAAAACCAAAAGAAACTTGGATCTCCTGGAATGTGATTTTCTAAAGCAAATCAGAACTTTTACTTCACTCTGTAAAGGGTTTATTGACTCCGCCATTCTGTCAAGTATGCTCAGATATATTGACTCATTAAATGAAGCATTTGGAAATTTATTTCATTTGGTAGCAAACAGTACATGAAATATGCTTCTTACACATATTGCATCTTGTAGGCCTTAACTGAAAAATGTTTTTAATAATGAAAAAATTTTCCCATGTTGTAAGTTCAAGTTTTGTTGACAATGGTTTTAGTAGCTTGATCTCCTCTCCGATGTGGTGATTATCATTCCAGAAACTGCCGATTTTTCTGTTTGTTTATATTTTGTTCCTACGGTGTTCTGTTAATCTAGTTTTTAAATTTCTCTTTGTCAAACCAAACTCTGTCAAAACTTGAACTTACAACATGGGAAAACAATTTTATTATTAAAAACATTCCACAATTTCTAAATTTTTATGTGCCATCTGTGAGTGGTCTACTGAACTTATGTAAAGAATCTTCTGGGAGAGGAAGCCAATTATAAGAGATCCAGACAACAACCAACTGTGATTAGTCGCTAATCAGCTGATGATGAAACTTCAACAGTTTCGAGAACATTCCTGATTTTGTAAAAGAACGTGAGTGAAGTTACAAGTTTTAAAAGGTATCACTCAATTTTAGTCTTTATAAATTGAAAAAATATTCTCAAAATTATCTTTAGAATGAAAATATAGGACTGATACAGGACGTTGCTTGGCTAACAAGAGGTTTAAACACAGCAAAAGTCAAAGAAATACATAGTTTTCACAATGTGATTATTTACTAAATACAATACTCTACTTACAAATCAGTCGTAGCGCTTACATCTTAAGTTTCTTGTTACAATCTTGCACCACATGGCTGCTATATACACCTTATACACATACTAAATGGTCTTGCCTGGGAGAGATGAGTCCGTCATCAAACCCACGCTAAGAGTGACCAAACAGCCAGAAGACCTGGAGGTCATACAGGTCTAAACCATCCCCCCTCTAGGGAGCAATTGCTACTTGACCCATAAACTGTTACCCTCCCCCCCCCCCCCCCCCCGGCTTGAGAGAGTGGTCCTGTTGCGTAGACAAAAATGCTGGCTTAAACGAGTGGGTTACCACAATATGCACTGTCTAATTCCAGTGCATTCTATATGCATCTCCCTCTCTTTTAAAAATTTTCACATGTCAAAATCCCCAATACTTCCTATACCTATGATTCGGTAACTGGATGGAGAAAGTTTTGCAAGCTTAACAACTTACTTGGAGAACCCTATTCTTATAAACATCTGAATTTGCCTTCTATAAACAAGGATAAGTTCTAAATATTTCTATACATTTTCTAAATTAATTTTTGCCTATAATACGTATATCTTGCAATGGAGTTCATGGTCCAAAACCATAGTAAAAGACTTTTCTATAAATGCAGCTGATATTTTTTCAGATCATGTTAGCTATACCATGCTGATCAAACCAACATTTAAATTTGAAGCCCTAGGAATATAATTCTTCCTGCCTCTAATCTACCTTTCTTTCAATACTGTATCTAATATAAACATAACCATTAAAATAAGTAAGGAACTGCTATGAATCCTGTTACTTGGTAAACGAGCAATTCTTGCATGGTTGTCCACATACTGCTAGCATAATGCCTTTCTTGTTTACGATTTGTAATGCATTATGAACTACTGCATGAATGCACAGTTTAGGACTAATGATGAACACACAGTTAGGACTAAAGAGACTCAGCAGAGAGAAATAAATGTGAGTATTCAATAGCTACAGTTAATATGCATCAGAATATTCAGCTTAACAGAACACTCTAGGAAAACCTATACTTATATGTCTTGTCTCAAAAGCTAACAATACAAATTATTGCAAAGTATTAAGCACCGGGGGTTTAGCCAAAAGTTTGTGAAATTAGTTGTGCACAAGGCATTTTTTTATTTTAGTTAATAACTTGTGCTGCTGTAGTATGTCATGCTATGGCAAGTTGACAGGAAGTAAAAACAGATCATGCAGAAGTGAAGATGTCCAAAAAAAATCACAACTGATGTTTGATGGCAGATTATCACAGTAACTTTCTTCTGATGGCCAGAATATTGCTGCAAGTTGTATCATTTTGCAGTTAAAAACCATAAAAAAATATGCTGCATTATAAAAACAGAGAAGGAAGGAAAATATGCCATAAACATCTAACAATTCAGATATTCACAATAACTTTGGTTATGATCTGTGCAACATGATAGTGGGAGCAATATCCCCTTCTACAAACTTGAAAATTAATGATTTCAAGCAGTTTCTAGAAGCTTCCTAAAGCAATATGCAAGGAATACATGAAACTGTGATATAAGGCATATGAGATGAACTAGAGGATTCTAGAGAAAATGTTAACTCATATGTAGGAAAAATAGCATCTTGGTTTAAATTTGCTCCAATTATGTCATGTGATATAGAAAGAAGCTTTTATCAATACACATAAATGATTGTTTTCATTTGCAAACTTCAAAATATATATTGTAACAAAGCATGTGCACAAACATAATGAATAATATGGTCACAATTAATTATCTTTTCCTTTACTGTACACATTGTTAATATAAAGTTTTGCTTTATGCATATTACAATTCATATTACTGAAAAATGTATGTTATTTGTATAATTAATGAATAACATTAAGTATCTTCAATTAGCAGGTGCATTTTAGTGCAAGCAATCTAGTTGTTGCTTTTGTAATTTGGAAAATAAAGTATGGTTATTTGTTTTACAGATAATTTTTTAAATGATGATGATATATATAAGGGCGCTCAACTACGGCGGTCATCAGCGCCCTTTAAAAAACTAGTCATGGTAAAAGCCAGGTATAAAAATTTCTAAAAACTATACAAGTGTAACAAAACCTATTAAAAATACACGTACTAAAAAAGATCAATCAAACCCTACTAAAAATTTCGTTCACTAAATCCTAAACTCTAAACTAGAAAAGAATCTAAAAAGAATCTAATCATCTCCAAGCACGACCTACACGTGGGTGGGCCTGTTAACTGTCTCCCTCAGCACGATGAGGAGCCCACACAATGAGGAGCCCACACGAGGGAGACTGTTGGCTCGGGACCCCGGGTGCGCCAAACCCGTACCTACCGAAGTAGGCCCCTGGGGAGGTAATTTTTTAAATAAATTTCCAATCAACTATTTCAGAAAGCTTATTTGCCTTTTAGATGAATGATTTTACATATGTTAAAATACTTTGCAGAACTAAGAATCTATTGAAACCCAACTACAATTACCCAGTACTGCATTATTTTCGAAATTAAATCTTTGTTTTAAAACCAGATATTCAATAAATCAAACATAAGGGAACTTTACTACAGTTGAAAATTATGTGCAAGTCTCAAAAGCCTTAAGAAGATGTGTCACTCTAATTTCATGCTTCTTTTGTTAACTTTCATGATGCATACAAACCACAGCTAAGTAACCAAAGTGCAACTATGCATTCATTTATATATCATAATGACATTTCTAGCATGCCTTTCAAAGTTTGTTGTGCACTGCTTACAACTACAGCATACAGCATGTTTACAAGTAATTATCTTATTTCCATGCTCAGAAATGTTCACGAGTACAATCATATGATTCCATTAATGTTGCTAATAGTAGTTCAACTGTGCCAAAAATTTCTATATGGTGGTCTTGCATTACTTGTGACACAAATGTTAGAAAATAAAGTTTAAAATCACACTTGGCTTCAAACAAAACAGGTAACTGCAGCACACTTCAAAATAAAAATACGTGCTGAAACAAGCATTTAACAGAAAAACGTATATCACTTTGAAAATTGAACATTCTAGCAGCCTGAGAGTGAGCAAGCTGATGCAAAGCATTGCTATGTTTACCTATAACGGGAGAGATGGCAGCACAATCTAAATGCTGCTTCAAGGAGCGAAACTGCAAATTTGCCCACTTTGCCATGGACAATGCTCAGGATCCTGTAAACATGTCAACTCACTGTATTTTACTCTGGGTAAAGAAAAGGTCTTCAACATCTGTACTAAAAGCAAGAATGCAAGCTTGTTTCTAGCATCATAAACAAATGCACAAAATTTATTAAATAATTAGCACTAAGAACCAAGGTTAATGGTTGTCCACATTGCCTCTTTCACCGATACTGACAAGTGAGAAAGACATCAAACATCAAAGTAATTAATATAATTTTGAGTCGAATTAATACTCAATGCTCCACTTATTGCTAGTATTTACCTAGAACATGTTTCGTTAGGATCTTCCTAACATCATCAGCTGTTGTCGACTAATGGTTGTTGGTTCGGTGAACTCATTGGAGGCGATAGGTGCATCTGTCGGTATCTTGATTAACTTGAAGTTTGGGTTTTCTTCAACGGTAGTGTCGAAATTAAACAATTTTCTTTCATATTTCTTTATGAAGATTTTTTCCCACATGGTTAATGCAGCTGGACCTTGGACACTTTTTAATAAGTGGATTTCTCATTCTATATCCTTCCATTTTTGGAAGGAGAATCATGATATAGAATGAGAAATCAACTTATTAAAAACTGTCCAAGGTCCAGCTGCATTAACCATTTGGGAAAAAATCTTCATAAAGAAATATGAAAGAAAATTGTTTAATTTCGACACTACCTTTGAAGAAAACCCAAACTTCAAGTTCATCAAGATACCGAAAGAGACACACCTGTCGCCTCCAATGAGTTCACCGAACCAACATCCATTAGTCGACAACAACTGATGTTAGTAAGATCCTAACGAAATTATTCTAGGTAAATACTAGCAATAAGTGGAGCATTAAGTATTAGTTTGACTCAAAATTATATTAATTTTGTGCTTCATTGTATCATAGTCCTTACACATGGGATCAAAGTAATGTTTGTATGTTTCAATGTAATTTGTTTTGTAATTTGTATTATACTTGTATTCAGAGAAACAGCTCATGTTACTATATTATTACAATTAAATAAAAAGTGTGTAGCCTAATTATAAACAAAACATAGAACTGCAATAAATATCTTTGGATGTTCATGGCTAGACCTCATATTTTACGTAAAAACCTTTTTTAACCCTTAAACAAAAACTCATAAAGACTTGCAAATACACTTTTCATACGAAACCATACCTATAATTATAGTTTTAATAGCACCTACTGTCCAGCAATGCAAAGAAGGTCCCTGAAAGGAATGTGCCCCCTTACACAGTGGGACAAGGACAGTGAATATGTGTGACAGGGAATGCATGCTACACAAGGAGCAGAACCATTACAAAAACATGCACCCTATTCACTCTGTACACTAAAACCGAGAAGATTCATTCAGAAAAGTAGAAGCCGTCAGAATGTTTTTGAATGGTCTTTAACTGTACTGACATGGGGTGTTCTAAACCTGCCCAGGGTGGGTGTGGGAACCTTCTGCAATCCCCCTGAGTCTCAGGCCCCAGAGACTTTCTCTCCTGTGGTATACAGTAAAAATGCCTATTATGACAATAAAGCCTAATTTTGCCTATTATAAATGTTTATTGTTAGGTTAAAACATCCATTCTTTTTCCAAAAATCTATCCATTCTTTCTCCAAAACTCTATATTATGAATTGCAAAACCTATTTTGCAGTGTATATTAATTTTTAACTAGACTATACGTGTGATTTTCATGGTCAATCTGAGGTTTACAATTATATGACCTTGGGAACTGCTGCAGTGCACTATATCTGAGTGTCTATCCCATTCCCAGAAAAAGAGAAAGCGCACCTTCCTACTCTCCTACTTGGTACATCTTCAGTCAGTCACATCTTCCCTCTCCCTTCAAATTTTATATACTGTCTTAAGTGTTTAAAGTGTACATTTGGTGACAGTGCAATGCTGAAAATTTAAACTTCAAAGGCTTCGCTGATATGTCAGAGGCTTCAAGAATTTCCAGACTTCACCAAGGATGGACAAACAATATTCTGTCAAGCTTGTAGTAAACAGGTGAACAAATTAAATGTACATATATTTTTTTCTTCTAAATTTATACTAAGTGACTATTTGCTACATAAATTGCCATAGTGTTATCTTCTTGCGCAATTTATTGGAACAAAATTTCTCCTTTAAATTTCAGTTTTATATGTTTGGCGCCAGCATGCTGAAAACACTTTCTGAAACTTAAATTTTGGATTTGCATTACAAAAATCTTGCTGGAAATTCAAAATCTTCAGTAATACAATAAAGTTACAATTAATAAAAGAAACAGATTTATTTACCTGCCGCACTTTTGTTTTTTCTGTGTGAGTAGGTATCCAGCAACAAAAAGTCGCATTTAACTCAACATGTACAAGGAGCAGCACATCAGATTAACACTGAACGGAAAAGAAAACTGAAACAGTCTTTGCTAACCCAGACAGTAAACCATTCTTCAAACAAAAATGAATTTCATGCTGATCTAGCCGAGCAATCATCGCTGCAAATATCCCATTTAATGCACTGAAAAATTCATACTTCAAAGGCTTCTTAGAAAAATACTGTGACGGTATATATGTAGAGGCTTTGAGCAAAATTTGGTCGGACATAGACAAATCACATATCTGGCTATCAGTAGATGAAAGTACGGATAGTACGGGGTGCTACATAACACATTTAACTGTTGGAAAGTTGAATTCTGATACTCCAACAATAGCACATTTGATCTATTGCAGACATTTGGCTCAGATGATAGCAAAACTTGTTAATGATGGTCTTGTTTGTACCCAAACAGTCTTGATGAGAATAGAAAACTACTAATATACACTGACACAGCAGCATACATGATTGCTGCAATACAGTTGCTTAAAATGTTTTTTACCCTTCCGCCAGGCACATTTACTTGCCTTGCACATGGTGTTAACCATGTCGCAGAGCATATCAGACAACAGTACCCAAATGTCAACAAATTGATATCTACAGTAAAAAAGGTATTATCAAGGTGCCAATAAGGTTACAGATTTTCAATACTTTTTTGTTCAAGTTCTTCTCGGGAAGTAAGTCAGGTGAAAAGACAATTAGAAATTGACGTTTCAGGAACGTACATCTCTCCCATCATCAGGATATTTATTAAATGTTGTAACCACAATGAATTACTGGATATAACAGAAATATAAAACCAATATTTGCCCAATACTTCTCTGCCACCCGAACCTGTACTTACTCGCCGGGGTACATGGCTCAAAGCTACAGAATACTACAACAATCACTTTAGTGAAGTGAAAGATGTTTCAAGTCTGGAAGACGAATTTCCATGCATTGTGTCTGCATGCCATGTGTCTGCTTGACACATTGTGTGTGTGTGTCGAGTATCAGCTGATGATAGGAGCAAGAGCTCTTGAAACATGTTCTGTGAATAAACAGTGTGAGTGAAGCAATGTGTCAATATCTTCTCGATTCACTTTTGTACTTACAAATTAGTGTTGAGTGACAAACGGCACTGCTTGTTAGTTGATAATCTAGAAAAATTATTAGTAATTTAATGTGAAGCTAATAATTATGGACATTAATGGACAAAGATTTGTAAAACTTGTTAATTTTTTTGACTTGTTTGTGTACTTTTTTTTTTTCACATTTCTTTGATTAAATTTGTCTAACTACCTATAGTTAGACATTTGTGCTTCTTGTAATTCTAGTAGTAGTAGATGGA
This sequence comes from Mantis religiosa, assembly GCA_030765055.1. Classification (NCBI taxonomy): domain Eukaryota; kingdom Metazoa; phylum Arthropoda; class Insecta; order Mantodea; family Mantidae; genus Mantis; species Mantis religiosa. Next base: position 66,960,603 of record CM060951.1, on the reverse strand, counting down.
GAGTGAGCATTTCAAATGATTAAATTCTAAAAGCTGAATTCATGATTTAAAACATGCTTTTAAAGAATATTACTTTTAAAGAATATTACTTTTAAAGCATATTTTTTGTTTTTAGAAACAATTTCTTACATTATAAAACCCATTTTAGACACCTTAAGTTACATTTTAACAACCTAAAAATTTGAAGCCTATTCATGACCATGTTCTCTGTTGATATATCAAATTCTGGCATATGTTATATAATATATATTCTATTCACCTTTGGGAAATTTTTCTACAATTATATGATTTTGTCAAATTTTACACTATGCGTTCTTACAATAATATTATTTATAATGTTAAAATACTCATTGAAATCTTATACATGATAAAAACATGGATCTACTAAAAATATCTTGATTATATTCCTGAATCGGAGTTCAAGAACACAGTTATTACAAGACATGCTTTTTCAAGCAAGTACTGTTTTGATATATAAACGGAGCAAGTATAATTTTTTGTAACTATTTTATATTTACATGAAATATAAAACTTTTATCTGCTTTTCCACATAATTGCTATCATTGTTAAGGCACTTATATCAAACAAGCGTTTGTATTCCGTCGTTATAAACGGTTGCCGCCTGACTTGACGGATAACACTCCTTGAAACTTGAAGCAATACTGCTGATAACAAAGATCATTGTTAAGGCACTTATATCAAACAAGCTTTTGTATTCCATCGTCATAAAAGGTTACCGCCTGACTTGAAAGATAACACTCCTTGAAACTTGAAGCAATACTGCTGATAACAAAGATCATTGTTAAGGCACTTATATCAAACAAGCTTTTGTATTCCATCGTCATAAAAGGTTACCGCCTGACTTGACATATAACACTCCTTGAAACTTAAAGCAATACTGCTGATAACAAAGGAATCATGAAGATCTATTCTTTCACTTTTTCGTTGTCTTTCTGCAACAAATCATTGATCACTGAGGGTTGCACTCAGCTCCTCATCACAAACATTCTTTTGGCCATCTTTGAAAACTCCTACCCATTTGCGCACCATTTCATGACTCATGTTTTTTCCATACACCTCTCAAAGCTGACAGTGAATGTCAACTCTTTCACATTAAGAAAATGAATAACAATGTGTATTTCACAGTCAGCAGAACTGTTAATCGGTGCAAGCATTTTAAACAAGGAAAAGCAAAAGTAAATATCATTAACTGTTGCCACAAGGACATCTGTGGCTTGCCAACAGATGGAGGTACATAATACACATAAGCGAGACACTGACCACAGTGCTGCAGAGGCAAAATTTCAAAATGATGCTTAAAAAACATGTCTTCTACATTTGTGATCAAATTATATATGCAAATGCAAAGTGTAATAATGAATTGATCTTTATAGTAGTCCTAGCTTCTTGCAGGTGTATTTTATAACTAGCTCTGGTACTATGTTCATGAATTTTATTAGTGGAATAGATGAATATTGTTATTTATGGCACATACAATTTCTAATATATAAAAAAATTATTTAAGGTAAGTGTGCTAATTTGTTATATGTGTTTGGAGGAATTTAGTAACAGTGACGTAAAAATTAATTTCAGAAACTATTTGTAGTTGTTAAAAATTAATAATTAAAAATTAATAATTAAAAATTAATAATTCGCTTCACTGTGGTGTTCCAATACAGTTAAATCTCAATATTTGTAGTTGGTTTATTACTACTCGTCACTTGTTTATATTAATGAGATTTTTTACCTCAAATTGTTTATTCCTCAAGACTTGTTGGCCTGTTAGTTATATGTGTTTGGAGGAATTTAGTAACAGTGACGTAAAAATTAATTTCAGGAACTATTTGTAGTTGGTTTATTAATACTCGTCACTTACTTGTTTATATTAATGAGAATATTAATACAAACAAGTAAGTGACGAGTATTAACAAACCAACTACAAATAGCTTCTGAAAAAAAAAAAAAATATGCTAGTTTGGTTAATACAAGTTCTGCAGTGGGAAACCTATTTAAACATTTTATGTATTATTTGAAGCAAAGGGTTAAAAACAGTGATGTATTTAACATTTGAAAGTAATGAGTCAGTAATTCAAACACAAACATCACTTAAATTATCCTTACTTGGACATATTTCGGAGAATGGTTTGTCCCCATCGTCAGCAGTTATCCGACTGGTTGGATCCGTGGTTTCCTGAAGTGAGCTGGTTGTCTGTGGTGGCATCTGTTGTCTGTGAGATGAACTTCCAAAGAGAGTTGTCAGGGGCCAATTCAAAATTTAAAGTATACTGTTTGTTTTTTATAATTAGCAACTTTTCCCAAACATCAAGTTTGACTGCATTACTGGCTGGCTTTAATAGTTTTATATTTGGTACAATTTCATGATTGGTAGACCAGAAATAGTGGGCTATTGCTGATTTTTCTATTTGTTTGTATTTCACACATCTCATATGCTCCTGTAATCTAATATGTAAATTTCTTTTGGTTTTTCCTATGTAGAACTTACTGCAGTCTCAGCAGTTGATTTTGTATATACCTGATTTCTTGCTTTCAGGTACTGGGTCTTTCAGGTTGTTGCATAATAAGTTTTTTAAACTGAATTTCTTTACTGGGGCTAGGGTGATGTTGTACTTCTTGAATATCTTGTTGAATTTATGATGCTCTCTGGGATGGTATGTGAATTTCCTGAACTGTGTCTCGGTTTTTGATTCTGTTAATTTTGTGGTATCCAATATGTGTTTCTGTTTCTTGAATTTCCAAATTTTCTTTTCAATTTATTGTTTACTGTATCCATTAATTGCAGCTATGTTAATCATGTGGTTATATTCTTTGTTGTATTCATTCTGTTTCAATGGGATGTTGACTAGTCTATGTGCTAAGCTGTTCAAAACTACATGTTTGTGGGGTGTAGGGTTGTAGCTATCGTTCTTGATGTAATTATGTGTTTATGTTGGCTTCCTGTAGATGCCAAAAGATATGTTATTTAATTCATGGATTATCTTCAGATCTAAGAAAGGTAGGTAGCCATCCTTTTCTATTCTATTGTGATACTATAGAGCAATAAAGTTCATATAAAGTACATATTAGATTACAGGAACATATGAGATATGTGAAATACAAACAAATAAAAAAAATCAACAATAGCCCATCATTTCTGTTCTACCAATCATGAAATTGTACCAAATATAAAACTATTAAAGCCAGCCAGTAATGCAGCCGAACTCGATGTTTGGGAAAAGTTGCTAATAATAAAAAACAAACAGTATACTTTAAATTTCAAATTGCCGCCTGAAAACTCTCTTTGCAAGTTCATCTCACTGACAACAGATGCCACCACAGACAACCAGCTCACTTCAGGAAACCACGGATCCAACCAGTCGGATAACTGCTGACGATGGGGACAAAACGTTCTCCAAAACATGTCCAAGTAAGGATAATTTAAGTGATGTTTGTGTTTGAATTACCAACTCATTACTTTCAAATTTTATGTATTGTTTTCTGCAAGCAAATAGAGTCTCAACACAAGCAGAGTACATCATCTTTAACCTACTGCAATTGCAGACATAGTAATCAATACTGTGAAATGGTAAGTTGAATTAAACCATCATACAGAAACAAAAACAATTAAGAGAACGAAGGCTTTCACGGCCGGAGTCAATAGAGCTGGTATTGTTTTCCGGGCTGTTGTGCCGTGGTCTGCTGGAGAATAAAGTTCCAGACGTTTCATCCATGACTGCGATGGACATCTTCAGTGGTAGCGTGGTCGAAGTCTTCTGGGTGAAGGTATCGCTGCGTTTGATCCGATGACTGTAGTTACTGCGGTATTTATGCTATGATCACTCCTCTCTGATTGGGTCGGTGGGTGCGTGGCTAGTGGTGGACTGGGTGTGGCTAATGTGCTACTCTCTTCTGATTGGCTCTCTCTGTTTTTTGTAGTTAGATGACTATTTCTGTCCAGGATTACTGGATGCCAGTTGCTGTTGAGTTTAAGTAGCTCTTCTTTCTTGTTGAAGTTGTTGGGATGTTTGAAAATTTCTATAGCTTCCCGCTGAAGGCGGGCATAGTAATGTGTTGTCGTGGAAATGATGTTAGTGTCATTAAAATTAATTCTATGTTCTCCTTCCTCTTCTATGGCGTGCTGAGCAACGGCGGATTTATCTGTCTGCCCAAGACGGCAGCTTCTGATGTGCTCTTTGAGTCTAGTCTTGACACTGCGTTTTGTAGTTCCGATATACACCTTCCCACACGAGCAAGGGATGCGGTATACTCCAGCTGATGATAGAGGTTCACGTTGATCTTTGGTTGAACGTAATAAATTTTGAATTTTGTTAGTAGGCCTAAAGATGGTCGCAATGTTATGACGTCGTAATAAGTGGTCTATCCGATCTGTGACACTGCGAAAGCAGAAATCTTCCTTTCTGTGCTCACTAACTTTTCTTCTTCGCTGCCGAGACACAGGAATTATTCCTAAATTCCTTCAAAAAAAGCGTCATCTACATACTCCTGCTGCTCACCGGATTTACAGCCGCTTGGAGCGTGCATTGCTCCGTGAACGCATCCATCAAGTCCGACGTAACCTTGCTTCCAACAACAGCCAGTTACTCTCTCTTCATATCCGGGTTAGCAACTCACTCCACAGACACGACTGGGATACCTTTGACAGAATCACATACAGTTCTAGTGCTCACATCTTCGACTCAACCACTACGCGCCACAAGAAGAAATTTAATCGTCTTTCAACCTCCAAAAGATCGCCTACTACGTCAGACACCAGCCGCACTGTAGTTAACTTATCTGAACACCAACTTTCACCAGCCGAGACTTCCTTACTGTCAAAAGGAGGTAATTTTGCAGTTAACAGTTCAGTTTTGCCTATCGAGGACATCATTGCCAATGTCGAGTCAGGAATCCGAGGCCTTCCAAAAACTACAGCCAACGTAATTCGCCGGGAATCCGCTAGGATCCTGCAGTACGCCAAGACTCCTACCAGCAACTTAACCGCTCCAGAAAGAAGGGCTTTAAAGAATCTGAATGCCAACAAGGACATCATTGTCTGCTCAGCTGACAAAGGAAATGCTACCGTTATCCTGAACCAGAAGGACTACGTTCAGAAAATCACGGATCTCCTGACACCAGACACATATCAGAAAATTCCACGCGACCCTACAGCTCGTATTCTAAGAAAAACTAATCTTCTGATCAAGAATTCTTCCTTAACAGCAGAAGACAAACAACGTGTTACCAAAACAGAAGCACTACCACCCAGACTTTACGGCCTACCCAAAATTCACAAACCGGATGTGCCCCTACGGCCCATTGTCAGTGGAATTGGATCTCCAACCTACGCGATTGCCAAACACCTAGCCGGCTTACTTCAACCACATGTTGGCTCCACAGATTCTTTCATCAAGGATTCTACTCACTTCATACAGAAACTACAGAACATCACCTTACAACCTCATGACCTTCTCATCAGCTTTGACGTCGTGTCGCTCTTCACCATGGTGCCGGTTCAAGAAGCCCTTACACAGCTCAAAGAAATCTTCTCAGATGACATAATAACTCTCTTCCAACATGTTCTCACTACTATCTATTTCCAGTGGAACCATTGTTACTACGAACAACTTGACGGAGTTGCCATGGGGAGCCCCTTGAGTCCCGTGGTAGCCAACTTCTATATGGAAACTTTCGAGTCAACAGCACTCAGTACAGCTCCACTCCAACCTGCAGTTTGGCTCCGTTATGTCGATGACACTTTCGTCATATGGCCACACGGGGAAGAAGCTCTTCAAGAATTTTTTGAACACCTCAACAGCATTCATCCCCGCATTCAGTTCACAATGGAAAAAGAAAAAGACCAACAACTCGCTTTCCTGGACGTCTTAGTCAGCAGGAAAGCCAACGGCACTCTGGGACACACGGTCTACTGCAAACCCACACATACGGACCGTTATCTGCACAATTGTTCTAACCATCACCCTAGACAGAAACGTAGCTTGATCAAGACACTCGCAACCCGTGCTTCTCGCATTTGTGAACCACACCTTCTACAGCAAGAACTCCATCACCTTGAACAGTCGCTACAACTAAACGGTTATTCAATCCAGGAAACCAGAAGAGCTTTCCGACCTGCCAGACCATCAACTTCTACCAAAAACAAGGAACAAACTAAGGGCAAAGTTTTCTTGCCTTACATAAAAAATGTCACAGATCGGATAGACCACTTATTACGACGTCATAACATTGCGACCATCTTTAGGCCTACTAACAAAATTCAAAATTTATTACGTTCAACAAAAGATCAACGTGAACCTCTATCATCAGCTGGAGTATACCGCATCCCTTGCTCGTGTGGGAAGGTATATATCGGAACTACAAAACGCAGTGTCAAGACTAGACTCAAAGAGCACATCAGAAGCTGCCGTCTTCGGCAGACAGATAAATCCGCCGTTGCTCAGCACGCCATAGAAGAGGAAGGAGAACATAGAATTAATTTTAATGACACTAACATCATTTCCACGACAACACATTACTATGCCCGCCTTCAGCGGGAAGCTATAGAAATTTTCAAACATCCCAACAACTTCAACAAGAAATAAGAGCTACTTAAACTCAACAGCAACTGGTATCCAGTAATCCTGGACAGAAATAGTCATCTAACTACAAAAAACAGAGAGAGCCAATCAGAAGAGAGTAGCACATTAGCCACACCCAGTCCACCACTAGCCACGCACCCACCGACCCAATCAGAGAGGAGTGATCATAGCATAAATATCGCAGTAACTACAGTCATCGGATCAAACGCAGCGATACCTTCACCCAGAAGACTTCGACCGCGCTACCACTGAAGATGTCCATCGCAGTCATGGATGAAACGTCTAGAACTTTATTCTCCAGCAGACCACGGCACAACAGCCCGGAAAACAATACCAGCTCTAAAAACAATTAAGTTTCATTTGCTTTTCATAATAAACTGATATGCAGATAGGCAAACAATTTACCACAGTGGCTCAGGCAAATATTTATTAACATTTCTCTTTACTTCTGTGAGCCACATACAATCATATTGATCAATAACTTCATGTCTTCTTTTCCATCCAGGTATTATCATATGCAGCCGCAGTGCATCACTTAACTGGTTTGATCAAAATGCTTTGTTAATCCAAGCCAATATTTGAAGCCTATAACCTACAGAGAAAATACAACCTTGAAGGCACAAACAAAATTGAACATCTCCCACTTCCAATCTGCCCTCTATCACAACCTAAAATAAATAGCAGAGTAAACCTTCTGCAAAATATAGAGTCAAAAAGGGATGTAAGTGCAGAAACACTTAAAATGCTAGCTCTAGAAACAATTGAAACTTAAAGTATAAACTTGAAAGAAGCGTAGGGACAGTGAAGCACAATTAGCACAAAAGTGAATTGCTACACATATACACAGACGGCTCCCTATTTGACAAAGAAAGTAATGCTGGAGCAGGAATACATAGTAAAATATTCAATTTTTACATCTGTTTGGGCACACTAGTAACCCACTCTGATGGAGAATTAGAAGCAATCAACACCTCGCTGAAACAACTCTTCAACCATGTGAACTCTTTCTCTAAAGCAGTGATTCTAAGCAATTCTAAATCAGCACTTCAAGCCCTATCCTCACTGTACCCTAACAACAATAGAATATCGAGATTTAACTGTATTGGAACACCACAGTGAAGCGAAAAATTATTAAATTATAGATGAGTCGTATTTTTTACACAACTCAAAATAGGTACGAAAGTGAAGCAGATGTGTAAAAAATACGACTCATCTATAATTTAATAACAATAGAATACTTGAAATTTACAGTTCATTACGAATACTACAAGGTCTAAAAAACAAAATACACTTCCAGTGGATTCCATCCCACTGTGGAATTACAGGCAATGAAATAGCAGATTCCTTGGCAAAAAAAGGAACCCAAATAAAACAAAGCTGCCAACAAAAAACCTCATTCCACACATCAAAACTACATATAAACAATAGAATCAACTTATTCTGGAAAGAAGAATGCAAAGAAAAAAATACCAACAAGCAATGGAAAATTCTACAAGGAAGTAAAAATCCTATCCCAGACTAACCAAGAAGCAGTACTGTTGCCATCTTCCGACTGATTACTGGCCACGACTGTTTGGCCGCTCATCTATACAGGATTCATATTTTTGAATCTCCGACCTGCACACTGTGTAGGGACCCGAACTCATTGATGGACGGAGATCATCTGCTCCAGTGTAGTGTCGTGAGAAAAATAGATGGAGAACTGACAGCACAACTAGTCACACGTTATTGGGAGGCCAGAAGGAAAATGGAAATTCTCCAACTCCATGAGCATTAGCAACCAACCATATTTGAATAATTTTAACACTCATGTCTTTAAGTAGCACAAATTGCTCACATATGCATAATGTAAGAATTAAGTTATGTGTGAATCACACAACATATGGTATAAAAAGGTTAACCTTGACGTCAGATAACACCGTCACAAACTAAACGTAGATGAACACAGTCCCATTTGTGGACAACCTGCTATATAGAAACCTAACCCAAGAACCATGTTTTAATTACAGTAATCTTGCTGAAAAAAACATTTCTGACAATTTTGAATGGACAAGTTTATAATTAATGCTCATTTTTAATAAAGTTATGAATGAATATTGATGCTGTCCCAGATTTCAAAATTTCATAAACCTTATGTTAATATGAAAGGGGTAGAGTCAGACTGAAAAATTCAATGCCCTAGCCAAGGTCTGAACCATGGATCTTATGGTCTCCATCCAGCTGCTCTTAACCATTGAGCTACTATGGCCAACATAGCAGTATGACATTAAATTCTCCAACTGACTCATGTTTTTTCTGGTAAACCACTAGGACTCTCATAAACACATGAGACAACACCTTAACTACCTTTATGAGAGCTAGTGGTTTACCGGGAAAAACATGAGTCAGTTGGAGAATTTAATGTCATGCTGCCACATTGCCCATAGTAGCTCAATGGTTAAGAGCAGCTGGATGAAACCAGAAGATCCATGGGTCAATTCCTGGCTATGGCATTGAATTATTCAGTCTGACTCTATCCCTTTTATAGTACATCCTATAGATGGCTAGTGTGAAAGAACAATTAATTTCCTTATGGTAATAGTTCAAACTCTATTATATAGTGAATCATAAAACTTGTGACCGTTCCCCTTGGTCAGGAACATAGGATAATTAATTATGTAGGATGTCAGACGTATAGTAAGAAGTGTGATTGTAATTGGGAGTAGTTTTATATTGGAATGATATAAACATTTATCTGAAAGAACATATCGACAGACTATAGCTAGATTTTGCAAGTTGGGAAACACATCTGGCTAAGGTATCCCGCCTCCTTTGTCTGGTAACAAAAGCGAACTGAGGCAAATGTGCCCTAAGGCTAGCATAGGTGCCGCTCTGTCGCGTCTAGGTTTCATTGAATCTTTAAAAGTACGTGTCTTGTACTGATTTCTGAGGGATTATATGCATTCCTGAGTGCTCCCTTCGGAACGGGCTTGCGCATAAATTAGACTGCAAGCCTGGGAAAGTTTGTAGCATTTCTCCGTCATGCGCACACCTACTATTTCAAAAATAGAGGGAAGCAAAATTATGAACTATCCAATCACTCACTATGCATCCACGTGACGTCCCCAAAATTGAAAACCTTGCAATAGTGGAGGTAGTTTTAGCTATGGCAGAACTTAGAAGTTCCTGGTCAGATCACTCAGTTACTAGACACCGATGGAGTAAACCACGTATCACTCAGTTACTAGACACCGATGGAGTAAACCACGTATCACTCAGTAACTAGACACCGATGGAATAAACCACGTATCACTCAGTTACTAGACACCGATGGAGTAAACCATGTATCACACAGTTACTAGACACCGATGGAGTAAACAACTTATCACTCAGTTACTGGACACCGGGGAAGAGACCCACGTAACACTCAGTTATTAGACACCGCGGAGTGACCCGCTGTTACTAAGTTGCAAGGCTCGAAGGAGTGAACCACGCATATACTAAGTTATACGATACCGCGAATAAACCGCATGCATTAAGTTACAAGACACCGCGGAGTGAACCAGTCAGCATCGTGAACGCGAACCTGTAACCACACGTAGACGCGCGCAGTAAGAGAAACAACCAGATAGCGGCTTACAATTGGTGGCGAGTCGAGCTAGTGTTGCAGGTGATAATAAATTAAGAATGGACAAATGCGGATAGTTTTTCTCCAATACCACAACCACACCAGGAAGTACCCATGCCCTGAACCCTGAACACCTACAAGAGTCCTCATGCCGAGCACCTGGAGAAAAACCCTGCCTGTACCAAAAATCTCCCCACCTGTGACCCCTCTCCATCACCGCTATCTAAATATGAGGTGCTGAGATAAGGGAGATCTCAGCCGGGTTACATCAGAGCCTGAACCGCCTCAAACTTCACTAACTTTAGCCAATAAATAACCAGTTATCAGGTAGAACTATCATACATGTTGCTTGCAAACAAGATAAAGAGAAGAACTTTAATCATTCTGTACACCATTATATACATATGAAATGATGTGCAGTATGGAAAAGAAATTGAAACTTACCATACTAGAATTATCTTTAGCATTTAGCAACAAATTTATCTTTCAGGTTACCCTGAAAAGGAAGTTTAAATAAAAAAAGTAAAGGTTTTGGTAAAACTGCAATTATTTGAAATTTCTGGTGAACTAAAATTGCAAAAATAATCAAATGATGCAATCTAAATCAAGATTCAATACATACATATATCGCTATGTTCTTTAAGACAATGTTATTTTTCCTTTTGTCATTTTGCAAAGTAGTTTGCTCAGTAAAAGAGAAGCAAGTATAGGCTGACTTGATATCAATCACCATATCAACGCATGAAATCCTAATTCAATTGCAACAAAGTGCATAGAAAAAAAGATGATTTACTTTTACACATGATTTACACTTACTCAGATATTCGTAATCCTCTGCAGCCATAAGGTTCTGCTGTCACAGGTAGACCACGAGCACTTTCTACACTCAACTTAATCCCTCGCTGACCATCATTGGTAGGTGGAATCTCAACTAAACGGATGGAATGTGGTTTCCGACCAAATGGTGCTCCAGAAGTTTTACTAAGTGGTTGCATTTGCCGTTTGTAGCATGGACCACTGGATAAATACAGAAAGTTGCACAAACTCAGATTCAGATTTAGCTTTATTCACCAGTTGTAATAAAAATTTTACCAGGTTCCCCAAAAGTAAAAATACTATGAAAATACAAAGTAGTATATACATACACATAATTTTCATTATATACATATAGGATTTTTTGTTACCTGTATGCAATGTAATGTGCAATTACTACCTCTATATAATTTAAGTACAATAATGCTAATTTGAATATATTTTGTTATACACCTAATAAAATCTGTTTAGTTTGTTGCTACTATTTTGTATTCTTTTATAGAGTAGAAGGTATTTTTAAAGAGTAGTGCTTAATTTCCCTCAATTTTGTTGCATCTTCATATATTTCCTTAATCTGAAAGACAAGTGGTTGTACAGGTTGTTTGCATTCTCCCTTGTTTCCAAGGGAGACTCTAAACCTAGTTTTATAGTAATTTTGCTTTGTTCTGGTGTCTTAATTGAGTATTTGTATTTTTCTCTTCTTTATGGACCCTAACTACATATTTGATACATCCATGTATGTATACAGAGAGAGTAGGATTAATAAATTAAGATTCTTGAAGGCACCTCTACAACTATTTATTCTTGGAATTTATAATACAATTCTTACTGCTCTTCTCTGTAACCTAAACGTTTTCAGATTGAGTTTTTCCCCTCCTAACCCCTCCTAACCCCATAAAATGACCCCATATTTCAGGGTGGTGTGTGTGTGTGCGTGCGTGCGTGTGTGTGTGTATAAACACATAATATACTTGCACTATATTTTCCTCACCCATGTCTTGCGTTACTTGTTTTAGAATGTAACAATTACTGTATATTTTCTTTAGACTTTTCAATGTGTTTGTCCCATTTTAAGCTTCTATCTGTGATCAATCCTAAAAAGTTTGCTTCTGATGTTTGAATTTGTTTATTTTGTATGTCTAGTGCAATGTTTGTAATTTGTTGTTCAGGCCAATCAGCATCCACTCTGTTTTACTTATATTTAGTGCCATTACTAGTTCTGCTAAATGTATATTTACTGTTTCTAAGATGACATTTATTTTGTTCTGTAGTATCGGTTATAACTATTGTGGTGTCAGCATATCCAATGATTAGTCCTCCCGTTTTTATGTACTTTTTCAAATAATGAGCTTATATGCATGATGAATAATAAATGTGGCCACAGTTTTGAGCCTTGTATATTTAAATAATGATTGAATTTTTATCATTTTTCCTTTAACCTTGTGCATTATTTATACACATTGCTTCCTGCTTATTAAGTAGGATTTTATCCAATCAGATGCAACCTCCCTTACTCCATAGTTTTCTCATTTTTCCATAAATTTTTCTACATATATATAAACAGTCAAAAGCCTTTGACCAGTTCAGAAAGATTGCTATCACCAGTTTCTTTCTGTGTAGTGCTCTGGTAATTATAGTATCTATGGTTGATTACTTGTTTTGAAAGCCATATTGAGTCTGCTACAATGTTGAGTTTACTACAGTAATTCTGGAGCTGTTCTAAGAATATGCCTTCCATAATTTTTGAAAACCCTAAACATAAGGATATTGGCTGAGCATTTTCTATCATTTGCTTGGAGTCCTTCTGTTTATGGATTGGTATTACTACTAATTTTTTTTTTCCATTTTGCCCCACCATCAACCACAGTGGTCATATCTGCAGTTATCGATATTGATGTTAACTCTTAAACGTTGAGTTGCATCATTAGATCATGCAGACATTCACACTCTCATTCATAATTCCAGACTCTGGGGAAGATGGGGAATCATCTTGGTTGAAGAAAAATCCCCACCCCCAGCCAGGAATCAAACCCAGGACCCCTAGCACGGCAGGCAGGTGCTCTACCGACTGAGCTATGGAGCCAGCCATTACTACTAACCGTTTAAATTCATTTGGAAATATAGCTGAAGAAACACTTTATTTATTACGTGTGATGACTTCTGCAATGTTGTACTTGCAATGTTTTATCATTTCATTTAGCACTCATTCACACTACTGGATTTTTTACATTTTAAAGCATTCATTTGTTTGATATCATCCCTTTTGTAAATCACTCTAATTGCTATGGAGTTGCATATGTTTTTTTATTTGTTGCATGGGCTTTAATTTTCATGATTCCGATATTTGCCACAATATTTTACATAATATTCAATAAAGGCATTAGTTAGCTCCTCTGGTCTTATTATCAAGATGTCATTTTTCATGTTTATGTTCTTTGGACATTTGGAGTTGTTTTCTTTATGCATAGTATTTATTATGCTTCATGTTTTAACTGTATTGTCAGCATTTTGTAATAGTTCTGTTATGCAGCTTTTTTGCTTCATTTGCTACCTTATTTAAAACATTTTTGTTACTCTTAATATATGTATATATATGTATATATATATATATATATATATATATATATATATACATATAGACATATATATAACAAGATTTTATGTCTAATTTACTATGTTTTGAGCTATTTAAGAATTGCATTCTCATTTTTTGCTATATTTATACCTTTTGTAGTCCAGTTTTGAATTTTACTTTTTTGTAAGGCATCTTACAATATGGAATTGAATTTTCTAAACACATTTTAGTGAAGTGAAATGTGAGTGAAGCAATGTGTCAATATCTTCTCGATTCACTTTTGTACATTTTAGTGTGTTTATAACATGTTCAAATTTATCATGTATCTTTGCTGTTTCATACACGTTTGTCCATGTTGCTTCTTTCATACTGGCTTGGAGTAAGTTTAGTATGTGTTTATTTACATTTCTTTTTACCTCAGTTTCTGTGTTTTTGCAATTTGTTTGCCCAGTGCTTTACTTTGTATTAATTGCCCATAATGATCAATTTCCTCCTTAATTATTGATGCCTTTAGGTCTTCACCATTCATGTTTGTGTATACATGATCAATATAGGGAGATGATTTTATTTCCTTCATTGGGCTATGTGTCTAAATTATATCATGTCTAAATTACTTCTTGATAACAGCTCTATTAATGTGCTTTTTTATGCCCTCTACTAAAACATCCATATTTTGATCTCCTACTGCTAGTCTTATTGTTTTTTTACTCTGTTACCTGCACACATCTCTAGTAGTATGTTGACAATGTTTCTTAATGTTTCCTTGAGTTTCGCCCACATCTTCATCTATTCCATTTACTTCACATCTGGTTTGTTTTAATTTTGTATTTTTACCTTTGTTTAGATTGCTTAAGCTGGAATTTATTCCAAAACACTTGCAGTCCTCAGTTTCATCAAAGTCATTGTTTTCCACATGACAAGATAAGAATGTAAAAGTAACTTCTGCTCTAAAGTTTCTCATTTGTACAGCTTTTTAAAACCCAACTTTAAACTGGGGGGTTGTTTTTAATGCTTAAGTTTGCACATTCTTGTTACTGTAAATAATGTATCTTATTAATAACTTCTTATTCTATAACTTGTAATAACAGAAAACTTGGATTGGTAGAGTCGACATGAAAAATTCAATGCCATGGCCGGGATTTGAACCACGGATCTACTGGTTTCTGTCCAGTCGCTCTTATCCATTGAGCTACCATGGCCAACTTGCCATCATGACATTAAATTCTCCAAATGACTCATATCTCCCTGGTAAACCAATAGGGGCTCTCGCATCAGAGATACACTGTTTGTGGTGACTTACTATTCTAAGTACTTGAGTCCCAGGCTTCATTTCACTCTTACCGGGGAAATATATGAGTCAGTTGGAGAATTTAATATCATGATGGCAAGTTGCCCATGGTAGCTAAATGGGTAAGAGCGACTGGACGGAAACCAGTAAATCTGTGGTTCAAATCCCAGCCGTGGAATTGAATTTTTCATATCGACTTTATCAATCCAAAACCTTAGTCTGTATATGGCTACTGTGAAGAAATGGTCAATTTCCATCAATTAACTTAAACAGAAAGCTTATTTGATAAATTTACCAATAAAGCTTTGATCGTTCCACAAGAGCATATGATTCTCCATCTCCAATGAAGCCACCACAGGAAGTGCAACAAAAACATTCTGGATGGAATTTGTGGTCTCCAGCTACCATTACAGGTCCTGTGATGATCTGTAGCAACAACATCAAGATTATTTTCAACCTTAACAACAATTTAAAAGAATTCTATGATTATTTTGTCTGAAATGTAACATTTTTCTACAAAGATGAAAAATTAAATCTTAAAATGTTAATTTAGTTCATGACGCAATATAAATTTTCTATGACATAACCAAAATGTTGTGATGGTTATTTCATGTTTTTTTAAATTTTAATAATTTATTTTGATTTGTTCTGGAAAAAGTAATTTGTACAAAAATAGAAATATGAAACTGGATAGGCCACGGAATGATACAATTCAAGTTGAATGTTACATAATATTGTTGTTATTGGTAATTGCAAGAATGCAATTACATCATGTGATGACATGGACCAATAAAAGAGAAGTAATTTAGTTGTTATGGAAACATAGAGTACAGAGAACCCAAAATGATCAGAGAGCTTGGCGTCTTTCTGCTAACGACAGTCTTGATAGTAAGAGGTGTTTTTGTGTTGCTCTGCGATTGTGCAGAAAACGTTTAGTTGTGAATGCATCTGTGTTGCACTAGTGGCGTGTGCAAAAGATATAAAGTTCACTGATGCAACAACCATTATTTGTGAAAAGACAACATCTGCATTATTTAAAATCGTAGTAGAATTTGTTTAGTGGAATAAATCCCACAATATTTAAAAGAGAAGAATTGTCTATTTTCCAACAATTGCAATTTCCTTTGCTCTGAGAGTGTTTCCAGAGGTATGACTCATTGCTCCAGAACTCCGAGGCATCTACAAGATTTCTACTAGATCGTCACCAAAGGTGAGAAAAAAATCATCAGTATCTTCCATCATTCTCATTTGCAACAAAAACTGATTGTAAAATGATCGCCATAACACAGGGTTTCTAGAACGTCGACTTCGGTCATCACAGCTTTTGCAACTGAAGTTTGCAATGTTTTAAGAAAAGTAAACCACCAATCTCTCACAAAGATAACAAAAAGTGTTTATATTTTCTGACTTGAAGAGAATAATATAGGGGAAGGGTGGGTAACATGACAACAGTAAGCTTTTATAATTTTTTTTTTTATTCTCATGTTTTGACCAAACAGATTAATATTTCAGAGCAACCATTAGACTTATCTCCCTCACTACTGATGTCTCAGTTTTTTTTTATGTGAAACTTATTGCTGTTTCCTACATTTGTTTACAATGACAACAAACTTGTCATCTTACCCTCACTTGCGGGTAAGATTACTTAAGTAGGTGGGTAGGTTGGCAAAGGAAAATGGAATTGAACAAACACAGTAGGTAAGTTACTTTATTTTAAACACAGAAGCCACATAAATATGCTGTGTGTTTCTCTTCTGCCAGAGTGAGTCCGGTACAAGCAGCATGTACCCGACATGAGAACAAGAATACCAAGTCTCCGATTTACCATAGTCATTGCAGATCTCACAAAGTTCTTCTCCAACAAAATCACTATCATCTTCATCCTCATAGTTAACAGATATAAAGGAGCCCGAAGAATCTTCTTTTAGAAGTTCCTTGACACATTTCCTTTGTTTTTTTCCCCTTAGCCTTCTTTTGCACATTCCCTCTTATAGCTTTCTTCTTTTGACCGTGGCCTTTCCTGCCTATTGGTCTTTCTTTGTACTTATTACCCATACTGATGACTGCAAATAAAATTGAAAATCCCATTAAACGATTTAGGAATGGTTCGGGTAAGATGACAAGTTCGTCAACTTGTCTGCCTTGTAAATTCATCTTGGCCAAAGCGGCCATTTATAATCTAAACCTCAAAACAACACTGATTTACATTACATTTGAAAGTTATTATGTCCGTTAAAGAAACAGGATAATCTACAGTACCAGAAATACCTGCAGAAAGGTTTGAAGAACTTAAAGCACTCAGCTCAGAGGCTATTTGGATGCACTGAAATATAACAACGCGTGTGTAAACACAGAAGAGGCTGTCTCACAAAGAACGGATGGCAGTTAGCTTTCGTTGCTACTGCAGCATACGAGGAGTGCTGCACACCACCAAACCATGTCTTTCAAGTGCTGCTATCTCTGTTCAGTACCATCCAATTACTGATTCATCATCTTAGACTCCTCGTCATGTTACCCTCCCTTCCCATATAAATGTATGTAACTTTTACAGTAATGTCTGAACACTTCTGCTGTTGCATATTTCATGCATGACCTTGGTGCTAACTTGATCATGTTATCATTGTTGTCTTTATGCTAATTGGTTTCCACTTGATTTGAGACCGCAACATCATGTCGCTCATCTCAATTACATTAATTATATTAGCAAACATGTAAGCTCTGGTGAATGCTGACATGTTTAAATGACTTTGATGTAATATTGTTTTAACCGTCAAACTTAAGATAATTATTTAATTTGTAATTAATTCTTTGAATTTACAATTATTATTAACTTACTTTCATTACCAGCAATATTTAATCTTTGATTAATAATTTTATTTTGTATTTTTTTTATTCAATTTGATTTATTGAGTGCTAAGAAAATACATGGTTTACCAGTAAATTGGCCCTGGGCCTTCTTGCAATTAGGGCAGCCGTTCACCATATTTAGATGTTTGGTATGTGTTTGTTCCTTTCTACCCTCCTACATCAGTTATGCAGTATTTATAATTTTTGTCCTTTCCTGTCTTATATCAGCTTCTTATTACTATCACTTCACACAGCCTAGATTTTCTTACCTCACTTTTTCTGTATTTATCAATTGTTCATCTCTTTCTCTATTCCTTTATCCTCATCACCAGCTTCGATAGCATGGATGGTAGCATGTCTGCCTCACGTTCAAAAGGTCCCGAGCTCAAATCTTGGTTAGGTTTGGTTACCTGGATAAGGTTTTTCCCAAGGTTTTTCCTTATCCTGATAAATGAATGCTGGGTAATTTTGAGCTCCATGGACCCCGGATTCATTCGAGTAACATTTCACCCATTTCATTCATCGTCGGAAATAAGTTAACGTTGGAGAACATAAAAAAAGAAATTATCCTCATCCCTTTCTGCTGCTTGTCAGACCATCTTTTTTGTGACCTTAAAGTCACAGATGTTCATATCACTACTATATCAAGCACAAAGTTACATCGAGATTCAACTGTATTGGAACACCACAGTGAAGCGAAAAATTATTAAATTTTAGATGAGTCGCATTTCTTACACATCTGCTTCACTTTCGTATTGTTGTAGTAACTACGAAAGTGAAGCAGATGTGTAAGAAATGCGACTCACAAAGTTACACTTTGCTTTATTCAGGATTGGTATAGTGAGATCTCATCTGTGTCCTTTCTCTATACTTAAAGAAGATACGGATGGAAACCACTTACTCTGCTGCCCAACATTTAGTCAACATACCAACATAACATTAAAATACTGGAGTGCAAGAGAGCAAATGGCTTCATTGCCAACTGCTTAACA
Source organism: Mantis religiosa (assembly GCA_030765055.1). NCBI lineage: Eukaryota > Metazoa > Arthropoda > Insecta > Mantodea > Mantidae > Mantis > Mantis religiosa. Next base: position 66,941,888 of record CM060951.1, on the reverse strand, counting down.
TTAGATACCAACCAACCAAGTTACACTTTGCCACATGGAAATTCCGTATCATCTTCAACCCCAACAATCCGAACAATACCATCGTTCTCACAAAGTTGCACTAATTTATTTCCCTTCTCATGGGAAAACCATCCTTAATTCACTTTCCTCATATTTTACTGTTTTCATCACTCATTTTGAATCCAAACATCTATTTCCATAATTTGTAATTCTCCTACTTTATACCTTACAGTTTTAGAAATCCAAAATTCACTACTTACACCCTTTCTTTATTCTATTGCAATCCAAAACGATATCAATGGGCAATACAAAATAGCCCCATCTGCCTTCACATAATATAAGCAATAGTATCTGTATCCAGAGCAGAGCTAATAGGCTTTGCAGAAAACTTAAAAAAAAATTATATTAGTAGTGCATGCATATGAACATCGGTGAGTTAGGTGTAAATAACCAAATCCAAAATTGTATTCATATTCAAAACAAAGGCCAAAATATAAGGCCTGTCAAAAAACTGATAATTCACAGAACAGACAATCCAACCAAAAGCAGCTATATGTAATCTTAGGGAAGAGGAAACAAAATTAAATATGACAATTATGACAGCAAATGGCACTCGATCGTTAACAGTGCAAATACAGAGCTGCACTTCATTCTACTTTTAAAGCAAAATTTAATGCAAGTTACGTAAAAATTTGCAGAGCACTCAAAAACATATATGACCTTTTCAACTGTCAACAGTAAACCAAATATTCAAAACAGCTAAAAATACAAACACATATCAGGAACAGGGATAAACAACAATAAAAGAAAAGTTTTGAAAACTGGATGCATAAAGCCAGCGAAATTTAAAAGTTCCTGTTATTTCTTTATCACACCTCTTATATAGTCAACCTGATGTGATCATGGAGAATGAAGAAAGAAACAATAGTATGGATAACAAATAACATAATAACTTCTACTACAGAGATAATCTTTATTGATGCACTAAGTTAACCTAACATACTTTTAGTTTAAAAAGGAGACAGATATTTGTATTAGCAAGACAGAAGCCCAACTTTCAATAGCAGGGATAACTAAGGAACTACAAATATTGCATACCTTTAAGGTTCATGGAAGATATAGGGGACAAAGTAACGAGTACTTCAAATACTGAAATGAATCTTTGCTTGTAAAGAAAAGGTTATAGAGTATAAAGTGGCTTCTTGGGAAATCAGTCAAATGAAGATGGACTGCCCCAAGCTTTCAATGACTTGCTCTGTTATTGCCTTCATTTGCCAAGTCCTGACCCTTTGCAATTTAGTACCTACACTTGGGTAGTATGAAAGAAAAACTTTAACACATGTATTAACCATAATTAACTAATAAAGCCCATGATTATTAAAATAAATATCAAAACTTAATCTGTGGTTATAAGTTCCATGTTACTTATGAAAGTGAGGCAAGCCCACATTATTATGAGGGCGGTTCAATAAGCACCCATGTTTCAAAACATATGATGCTGCTAAGGGAAGTTTGTGTTATCATCATGTACTGTCATTTGTTACATGTTGTCAAAACAGGTTTGGTGCTGATTCATAGGTTACTTTGAATTTTACAGACATTTCAATAAGTTGTTCAATGTGTTTTTTGCTAAAATGGAAAAAGTGTAATATCGTCCAATGATTTGCTTTACTTTTACACAGGAAAACTTGAGGAGATAAAAGCAAAACTGAATGCTGTTTACAGAGACCTTTCGCCTTCTATGATAACAGATATTGGTATAACGAATTTAAACATGGTCTAACATCCGATTTTGACATCTGCCCTGCAGATGTTACCGAGGAAGTCACTGAAAGTCTACGATATGATTCTCCCCAACCGTCAAACAAAAGTTTGTGAAGTGGCAGGGGCAAAAGCTGTATCAAAATATACAACAATTCATATTTTGCATGATAAGTTAGAGATGAGAAAGCTGTTGGCCCGATGGATCCGTGTTTGCTCACAATGGACAAGTAGTGTGGCTTTCAACTTCAAAGCTATGCTTGGAGCTGCTTAAGCAAAATCCGAAGGATTTTTTGAGTCAAGTTGTCACTGTCAATACATGATCATACTCCAGGAACCAAGCAACAATCAAAACAATGGGTTGCTTCTGGAAAATGTGCTTCAAAGAAGGCAAAAATGGTCCCATCGGCCGGAAAAGTGATGAGATTTTTTGAGATGTAAAGGGTGTCATACTCATTCACTTCTTGGAAAAAGGAAAAATTATTCCTGGAGCATAATAGAGTGAGTTACTGGCTACAAGAACTTGAAGACATGGACCCATATGGTGAAGAAAAAAGTTCTGTTTCACCACGATAATGCCCCAGCACATTCATCCACAGTTTCTGTCACCAAACTGCATTGTGTTATGAATTGTTGCCATAACCCCATATTCTCCTGTTCCCAAACATGAAGAAATGAATGGATAGAGTCAAACTGAAAATTCAATGACATGGCCAGGATTTGAACCATGGATCAAATTTTTCAGTTTGACTCTATTTTACCAAAACCTTAGTCTGCACAGGGCTAGTGTAAAGGAACAAGTAATTTCCATCAATTAACTTAAATGAAGAAATGGTTAGGAGGAACAAGATTTAGATCAAATAAGGTGGTCAACATGCAGATAGAGGCGTATTTTGCAAAGCTTGACAATGCTTATTTTTTTGAGGGATTAAAAAAAATGGCAGGAGTGTTGGGAGAAGTGTATATCCCTAAAAGAGGACTATGTTGAGAAATAAATAATTTGTGTTTGAAACTACTAGCATCTTCATTCCTAACATGGATAGTTATTGCACCACCCTCCAATGTGTGTAAATCATTATTTATGGTCTTACCCACTTATTAAAATGATAAAGTTTATATGTAATATATGCACACTATTTCTTGAGCGTTCAAGTCCCAAGTCCTCATTCAGTAGGCTTTGCCTAATTCCATAAACATGGATGATAACTTTGAAACATGAAATGCTCTGCATACTCTGACATCTAGTGGCTAATATACTAAGCTATCACATGTGCGCCATTCCAAGCAATTTCAAAGTTAATTATTAACTAACCAGTTTACAGTTTACAACAAATCTAAGAGCAAGACGTATGTTGTGGATGTTATGGCTCTCGAAATGGGACACACTATTATTTATCTACCTCCATCTGTGATCTGGATGCAACAGAACTGGCGTGGGAAAAAATTAAGTATGTTTTCAGAGGATGCAATGTTATTGATGCCTGCGCCGTGGCGCTGTACTGGTCTAAGGTATCATACCTTGGCTCCTGGCCACAGAAAGTGGACCGGGATCGATCCCAACCCTAGGGTGCGGATTTTAAGTCCCAAGTAGGACTGGTGCCCACTCAGCATCGTGAGGAAATTGAGGAGCTTACAATAGGTAAGCGACCCTGGTCACAAAAGCCAACATTCTGGCTAGGGGATGTCAAGATGCTGACCATATCTCCTTCCCGTATCGGATGATCGCCCATCTCTACCTTGCATATGTGGGTATGAGGCCGACAATAGGGTTGGGAAGTCCTGGACCTATATGGGCTGTCATACCCTCTAATGTTACTGAAGAGCCACAAATCTGCTGAAACGTGCTACGAAGCGATTAATTAGGAAGGATGCTTCAAGGTCCAAGAACTGGAAATGCAATGTTGGAGTCACCATAGTGTCATGGAAAATACCATTGATGAAATTATCAACACATCAAAGGATACCAGCAATGAAAGTACGCAATGGATTCTGAAATCTAAGAATCCCAAAGCAAGCGAGTGAGTGTTTATAGCCGTCATAATATTTGTTTTCTTCTTTTATGTGTTTCATAGCATAGTAAATATATAAGCATACAGCTCATTGGACGGAATTCTATTCATTGTTTGTCCACACATCTCACACCTTCCCGCATATCTTCACTTATCTTCCCACGATTTGGCTGAATTGTGTTTTTCTTGGTTGACCACACTGCAGAAACAAGAGCATTTTATGTATAAAGATTAAAATTGAGTCATACCTTTTAAAACTTGTAACTTCACTCACATCCTTTTCCAAAATCAGGAACGTTTTCAAAACCGTTGCAGTTTCATCTTCAGCTGATTGGCGACTCATCACAGTTGGTTGTTGGCTGGATCTCTTGTAATTGGCTCCCTATCTCGGAAGATTCTTTACATTTGGAAAAGGACGTGAGTGAAGTTACAAGTTTTAAAAGGTATGACTCAATTTTAGTCCTTATACATGAAATTAGGTTCACTGTTTACAATGATTTTATTTAAAACTATTCAAAAGAGCATGTTAGATCTCTCTTCTTCCCCTCTGCCTGCATCAAACCGTAAATCCAACACTCAAGAAAATGTGAGCATACAGTAAAGGGATTCTGATCATAAAATTTGCATTTTATAGAACTGTATTAAACATACTAGAGGTTCTGAGAAGCATTACAACACATAACAGATAAATTATAATTTCGTAAGAATACTTTTCCATCTATCATAATTATTTTCTTTACAGTTTACTGTGAAAGCAAATATGTACTTCCATTTGCAATAATACTATGATGAATAATAAACAATGAATAAAGTTACTTATTTTTGTACCTGTCCACAATCTTGGCAAGATTCTCCATACTTGGCCCAATAATCATCCTTACAAAACAGCAGACCATCTTTCTCAAAGTACCAACTTGATAATGATGCATCACATGCTGAACACCTAAAAAAGAAACAAATTTAGGTGACAAAGTGAAAGTTATTTCCATTGCCCTTTATTCTACTAACTTTTTTATTTCTTTATATTTTTCATACCCTGAAACAAATCAACTGCTTGTAAATATTATGCAAGCTTCATTCATGAGTAACTTAAAATACTACACAATTGCTCCTGCCCCCCCCCCTCTAACTCCTATCACCTCATTCCAAACATTCAATAATTTTTATTACAGAGAAATGTACACTCAAGTTTGAGCATTGGGTTAATTTCACATTTCAGTTTTTGCTAGTCTGCAATTGTTCTGGTTCTTTTCGTGCATGTTATGATGTGATATCTACTACACTTCTGCCTGCATTATATACACTTGCAGTCTTCGTCTGCCTCATGGAACTTCTTGTTTACACATATCATGTGGTGAAATCTGCGTATGAAGAGTCATGTTGTGATGTGGCGCTGCATGTTGCAGTCTCTAGTTCATCTGTTGTCCATCACTGGTGAGGTGTATAAGTCGAGGTCGATTTCTCTTTTCTTCCTTTGCCTGATGTTTACTAGGGCCCTGCTTGCTTCTGTTGATTGTAGGTAGTATTGTGATCATATGTCTTCTACGAAGTACATCTCCTGTATCATTTCGTATACCACCCAGGACGGCGCTGTTTTTCCAACTCAGGTAATCCTCTTCATGAACACTGCTTTTATTCTTTCTATTCTGATCAGGTCTCCGATCATCAGCTTTTCCCACATGATTTCAATTCCATATGTTATCACTGGCGCTACTATCATCTTGAAAAGTCTCAAAGTGCCAAACATTCAATTTCAAGAACCTCTTTGGAAAGTTATTTTCTACAAGAAATGGAAAATTGGTAGCAATGTTGATTACTATAAAGATACTCAAATTTATTTCAGAACACTGCAGTAATTTTCAATCCTATTATATAACCGAGTTAGGTTGCTTTTTTTCCCTTTCCAAAAATTATGTTATTCCAAATGATATTTATAATTTAAATGAGGGTAATCTATACTTTAACTTTTTATTTTTATTTTTTTAGGGGAGGAGGTACGATGCTTTCCAAATATGTGCTTAACCTATTACTCTCATATTCCTGCTTTGACAGTTACGAGTGATAATACTGTCACATCCAAGTGGAGATCATATTGTGACTTTGTGGGTTAGCGAAATTAAAAGTCCAATTATACAAACTTAAAATGTTCTTTATTTCCACCGACTTACAGTTAAACACTTGCCAATTACACAGAATTACGTAATGCACACAATTACGATTCACCAGTTCATCCGTTACAGTTCCACTGCACACTCACAGTTACGTACACTCTTCCGATGCATGTACACAGTCTTCTCGTCCGTTCACTAGCACAGTGCTCCTACGCTGCTCGCCAAACACTGACTCCCTCCAGCCTGACGCGTTGCTTATATAGGAACAACTGGCAAATCTAGATGGTTCCGGATTAGATGAAATATCCTGTATGTTCGAGAACTCAATGGGGAGGGGAAAGAGACGGCACAGTGATGTTTTTCCAGCCACCCCTCGTTACCGCTATAAGACAAATGGGTGGGCGTGGCCGACGTTTCCCGTCTCCTGCTCCCCTGCCGCCAGCCAGTTCTATCGGGAGTTCCAACATTCGGGTGACAATATAGAGGAGACAATGACTAAGATGGGATTGTAGCAACATAAAATTAAGTACATATGCAAAGTTTTATAAAATAATACAACTTGGTGCAATCATTTGTAGCACATAAAATAAACATCTTAGATACGTTTCCTAAGAAAGTCTAACTAGGCAGCTCAAACTAAACACTTGCATATCCATAAGAATAAACAATTATTAAAAAGCTTCTGATTGATCAAGTAATAACAGTAAGAGAATTATAAACTCAGAGAAGAATCAAAGTTTAACAGTGAATTCTCACCTACAAAACTATTCCAATCATAAATAGCTCACTCCACTAGAAATGATGTACCCTAAATATTAATGCAATTATAAAGGATAGTTTCAAATATATATTTGAATGTGGTCACTACCAGGATTAGAACTTGTAGTAATACTTAATGGTAGGACTTAACAATTTTGAATTACTAAAAACTTATGAATGTTCATGTAGCATTTTTCATTAACAGTTACTCGATGCATTTGTACTACATACATATACACAATGATTCAAAGCAACAAAGAAATTGAATACCTTTCTACAGTTTGCCTATAAGTAAAGAAAATTTGGAATGGAATTCATGATGACGGAAAGCATACACATATGGAAAAGCAGAGACAGTACTGTAAATTTTAAAATCCTGCCTAACATATTGTTTCAAAAGTGCCTTAAAATTATGTCTTAACTATGCAGTAAGAAAGTGATGCTCATTAATATTAACTAAAACAATTATGACAACACTTTAGTCAGAACTTTTCATTCTGACTCTACATTTCCACAATTTAGCCTACACACGGCCAGTACAATTAATTTCCATTAATTGACCTAATAGTGGTTTACTATAAAGCCCAGGCCTTAAAGTACTTACATGTTGTAAGTCACCATTAAGGTAGTTGTCTCATGTGTTTATGAGAACGCCTAAGTGGTTTACCGGGAAAATATGAGTCAGTTGGAGAATTTAATGTCATATCGGCACGTTGGCCATAGTAGCTCAATGGTAGAGCTGCTGGACGGAAACCAGAAGATCCGCGGTTCAAATCCCGGCTATGGCATTGAATTTTTCATTCTGACTCTACGTTTCCACAATTTAGCCTACACACGGCCAGTGTGAAAGAACAATTATTAATTTCCAACACTTTAGTCGTTCTAAACATATGTACAAGGGGTTGTCAAAAAATAATTGGAATTAGTTTTTTGCATTGTAATCCATCTGCGATGGATTTTTATATGGGCAGTACTGGAAAGGTCTGACCTTGAGAAATGAAAAGCCATGGATTGCATTCATCTGGCTGTCCTCAGTTGGACAGAAGAAGGTGAAGTAAAAGTGTATTAACAGTACTAACTTATGTTATAGTAGCATCCATCTCTTGATAAAACTCCATTCACAACACTGGAAATAAAGCACATATTTTGGGGGCATAAGTGATTATGGGAGAGTAAAATGACCTTGAAGATTCTTCACTCCCCTGAAGATGGCATCAATGTCAGCACAACTTGTATCACACAAAAACCATTATTTATCATTAACAAAGATTGCAGAGATTATGAATATATTTTATAGTTCAGCTGAAAACACTGTAAGAAATGTTCCAAGCCATAGGCAAACTTGCAGTCAAGTGGATACCTCATGTGATCAAAGATGAACAAAAAGCTTAACATATGATGGCATCAGCATTGAAAAAGAACTCCTGTGACAACCAAGAGTTTTTGGATAGTTATCAGATGCAACAAAGTGCTCCAGAAACAAAACAGGAAAAAGCCCAATAGAAACATCCTTTTAAGTCCAAGGCCCAAAAAGGCCAAAGTTCAACCATGTGATACGTAATCTACTGTTTCTGTCAATTACTGTGTGAAGTATTGATGAAGTCATTAACTCAGAAAAGGAACAAGTAAGGACCACTCATTGCTCAAACTGGATGGATCCTTCATTACAAAAATATATCCGCTCATCATGTCTTGAAGACTCAAGAAAATATAACAGAATTTAATTATTGAGATGATGCCACATCTGCCTAATTCATAGAACCTAGTACTTATGAATTCGTGAAAAAGAGCTTCAGGGTAGTCATCTTCATAGTGATCATAAATTAAGTCATACAATTTCAGGTATACTCAACAGACTATACAAAAACAGGCTTCAGTTTTGAGCAGTGGACAGAACACCCAAACCACTGTATAGTGTCCAAGTGAGTAGTATTTTCCAGCAAAACTAATATTATGGTTATTTTTTACATCACCTTATATAATGCATTTCCTTCTGAGGAATAAGAATTTTGCATGATGTTTAAGGGTGCTCAACTGCAAGGTCATCAGTGCCCTTAAGAATTTTGCATATTTCAAAGATTGGATACTTGACTATTTATTTCAGAACACGAACAAATTTTGGATGACGATTGTTCAGAGGAATTTAGAAACAGTGACATCTAAATTAATTGGTAAAACTATATGTAGTCGGTTTTTCACACTACATCAATTACATTTTTACTTTTGGAGGAACTAGTTTCAGAAGCTGTTGCTTCCATTTTCAACATCGAATGCCCAGCTTCAACTGTTGTTGTTGTTGCCTGTGGTCTTCTCTCTGGTAGTGAAATATGGAACTTTTTATCAAACTGACTGGAAGGATTTCAAGTTTATTACTTAATATTTCCATATTAAGATGTTCTCCCACACTGTCAGTTTATTATGGTTTGTAATAATTTTAATAATTTTGGATTTGGGTCAAGGTTATGGATTTCATTCCAAAAGTGAAATGCTACTGCTAACTTGTTTTCCTGCTTCAATTTGATTTTTCTAAAATGTTTTTTGGCTCTGACTTTTAGGTTTCTTTGTTAATAGAAACCTCTCAGATAATGCACTGTTTATTCTTGTAATAGTGAGAGGGGAACTGACGTGCCTCCCGGTCGTGTGCTTAGCACCAATGAACGCATCACTTCAATCAATGGAATTTGCAGGAACCACAAATGACAGATATATGTTTACCCTATGTACAGTAATCAGAGCGTTATCTAGAAGTATCTATTACCAAAGATAAATCCATGGTAACCGTTCGAACAGTGCCACTATATTTTTCATAATCCTTACAACTTATTTGGTATATTCCGGACCTATTTATTGGTGGGATTTCATCTTTTGTTTTTTATTTAATAATATTAATACTGAATACGTATTAGATTATATTTTGTTCTTTAAAGATGTTTCTGAATTTATTATATGTTTTTGGGTGGTATGTGAATCTACTGAATATGCTTTGCTTTCACTTTCTTCAGTGAATGTGCTTCCTTACTCCCTTAATGGTTTTCTTTAGCTTAGCTTTTTTTTTAATTTTCTTAAATATGAGACTTTTGCTGTATCATTTTCTTCTGCTAGTCAACACAACCATGGATAAAGCAGAATACTACAGGAACAAACAGCCTTACTTCACATAGTAAATGCATCAATATATCATTGAAGCAGTATTAGTGGCATACTGGCTCAAATTTATTTTGGCTTACTGCACAAAAACATGCACCCTGAGACCAAAAGTGTCCTATCTATTACTGTTTCCGCAACACCGCACTATAACACCTTAAAGTTGTTCGAATGTATTCTGAAACATCCTGTATATATCCTTTCTACAAACTTTGACACTGCAAATATAATTAGTATTTCAACTCAAAATAAAATGCTGCTCTCATTCCAATTCCATTACCATATATCCCAGAAGGACACATTTCTGATTAGTTCAATTATTTTAAGTACATTTTAGAAATAACCAGAACACAATAGGAAAACGCTATTTCAAGATTTACTTTGTGAATTGTCAACATTTGTGAAATGTCAACATTGTCATTTTAGAAATAACCAGAACACAATAGGAAAACGCTATTTCAAGATTTACTTGGTGAATTGTCAACATTGTCATTTTAGAAATAACCAGAACACAATAGGAAAACGCTATTTCAAGATTTACTTGGTGAATTGTCAACATTTGTGAAATGTCAACATTGTCATTTTAGAAATAACCAGAATACAATAGGAAAACGCTATTTCAAGATTTACTTGGTGAATTGTCAACATTTGCATAGTGCTAGAATCAAAGATAATATTGTAATTACACACAGACCATTTCTATCATATCAAAGAAAAATAGTTTTATCAGTGGATTTATTATTTTTGTTCACACTATTTGCCCACCTGAAACACTCCAAATGCCATTCCTGATTTAAGGCTTGAATAAACTCTTCCTCATCCAAGACATTAAGGCAGCCTGCACATACGGACGACTCTGTCGATGCTCCATCAGTTGTCTCTTCTAAAAGAAAGGAATGTTACTTAAAATGTGAAACTAAACAATGGTGTACACCTGTCAAGTAACTAGATTACGAAAATATATAACTTCGGCACTAGCATCTTGTTTAACTACTGTGTTATGATACTATGTCTCATTCTCGTAAATTCAACAGTCTGAGGTATATAATGCTTTCAGATATTTAAATTGTGCTTAAATGTCAAATTTCATAACAAATAATATGGCAACCCAAGCTCAGACGCCCACTCATGACAGCTCGGCTGAAAAAATTAAACAAATGCTACGAATGAAATAACTCAAAGTTAAACATACGTCTTCCTTGCAGTCAAATCCCCTGCGTATTAACTTCTAACAATATCAAGTACTCTGAATTTCAATTGTTCATCTTACCAGTTGTTGCACCGTCTTCCATTATCACAACACTTCCATTTAACCGGAAACAAACGCACTGTACTCTCGACACCGATACCCTCTTACCATGCGGAAATATGAGAAAATTAATATGAAGCGCAACGAGGTCTATAATATGAAAATATTCACGAACAGAAAGTATCTTTTCATCCTGAAGTTCAATTTAGCTGAGACGGCTGAGACTAAATTCTTTTGCTAGCATTCTTTGCAATAAGAAGGAAATGAGGATATGAATCATATTATCCATAACCTCCTTTTTTATTCAAGTATTCCAAACTCATGCAGTATTAAGGAAATTAAAAATGTTTAAAAATGTTCGCTTCGAAAGAATCTAAACCTTCTACAATAAAAATATATAACCTTCGTGATGCATAAAACTAATGCAATCCTAATCAATATAAAACATTCAAAAATTAGTTATTCTTATGTAATCATTTTCCATGCACTATGAAGGATATAAACATACTCAATACATAGAATACATTGCATGTGGTGATTTACACCATTTGTTATTGTTGATCTGTAACACGTGTTGCAAAGTTTGCTCCTGAAAGGGTGGCGGTTTACAGATGTTCATTTTTCCGTACATAATGCAAGATAAGGGGAATATAGAACCGTTCTTGGTGGTAGCTATATTATTAGCCATGTTGCCTGTTCCATAATTCACAATTGTACGTGTTCCATGACCCCTGCTTTGCTCACGATGGGACCAAACGAACAAATAAATTAGCCCAAAATAATTTGTTCCCAATATATCTTATATACAGCTTGTCATATCGGACGCTGAATGAAATTAATGAAATGATGCTCAAATGTGTCCAGGGTCCATGGAGCTTGGAGCTACCCGACATTCGTCGTTTAAGAATAAGGGAAAACCCCGGAAAAACCTTACCCAGGTAACTCACCCTGACCGAGATTCGAACTAGGGACCTCTTGAACGTGAGGCAGACACGCTACCACCTGCGCTACTGAGGCGGACTATCTTCATCTGTGTACCCTCGAAGTTATAACACCTTATAATTTATATACAACTGAAATAAGCAAAATTGCTTAAAAAAATAATTATAATTACGCCAAGGCCCGAACAGAAACAGTATGGCGCTCCCGTTGCCTTCCATCGATTGGTTTATCAGTTTTGGAACAAAAATATTTTTTCAGCGACGACGAAAACTTCTCTTATGAAGCACAGCTGTTTTCATTTAGATTCTTTTGAATATCCCACCTTTAAACCACAAATTTGGAGTCCCGGTTTTCAGAACCGCGAATGCGAATAATCCCTTCTCTCTCTCTCTCTCTCTCTCTCTCTCTCTCTCTCTCTCTCTCTCTCTCTCTCTCTCTCTCT